>JAUZTB010000017.1:47493672-47505541 GCA_034780895.1 Rhynchobatus australiae | reverse complement strand
GGTTGATGACCATCAGGGAGTCTGCTGAAGGAATTGACCAGCCATTGAGATGAAAAATGTCGAAGTGAATTCCCCCTGAGTAGCCGATCTTCCAGCCAGTGAAGCCGCGGGGCACTTACGCTTGCTGCCCTCCAGTGGAAGAACTGAGCGAGACTTCCTGCTGCAGAAATGACGCCTGTTTTTGACATAATAGAAATGAATTGACATCTTTGAGCGACGGACAACGTGACGATACAGTTTGAGATCCCTGAGGGACCCTGAGGTTTTACGTCAAAATGCGTGCGCGAGATGTTCTGTAATTTATTCAGGAACCTCTAACACCTTTACACGTAACTCGACTTTCCTGAAGAGAAGCGGTCTTGCTGATGTTTTCCAAAAACATTTTTATTCAGTATTCGGAGAACCTTCACACGTTTCCCAGCTCTAAACTGTCATTGCGCCGCTCCGGAGATTATTTCTCTGTCCTGAGACTTATCGTAATAGAACCAGTGAAACTTTCGCACGGGAAGTCCGACCGCCGTGTGGATCTCTGCTGCCCCTGCCGACCACGGGTACAACCCTGGGTTTGTGTTATTTCCCACCGCCGCAAGGACCGGTTTCAATGAATCTGTTTCCGGTAAGGTTCACTCTCTGCGGCTTCCAGGCGTTTTACCTGACACTCTCTGGGATATCCCCATGCGGAATCCCTGTCTGTACATTTTTGTCTGGTGCCACAGCATGATCTCTGCATATGGTCTCCGCATTTTCTCGGAAGTATGGATCCATTAACCACTCGCCATCACATGCCTTTGTTGCTCTAAACTTTTTGGAAAATCCTAATCGTGTGTTTATTCTCGCATGTGCTCTCGCCTCTCACTTAATTGCCTGGAGACGGTGAATGTCACTGAAATTCATTTTTACCCGAGGGTGCAGCGTGCGGTTAAAAGCATCAAAATATTAACCCTGCACATGGCGGGCAGTGATCCGAACGCGGCGATCCAGGGAGAGGGCTTACATGACGCAGTGTTACGTCGTGATTATGTGTTAAAAGGCAAGGCTGATGTGCTGGAATTGCGTAATTAAATTCTTCCACATTACCGAAACATTGCAGTTTACAATGCGTGGACCCGATCATTGAATAAAAAATAATAATTTATTGGTTCAGCATGGAATCCCGTCTTTCGGTTCAACTCGTCCACGCCGACAATTGGGCACCCTTCAGTATTACCTCATCACGTAATCCAAAGCTTTCTCTGCCTGAGGAATTTCGGTCTTCACCTGAACACTTCTTAAATAATATAACCCACCAAACTTCAAGGACACTCTCATGTATTTGATTCCAAGTACACCCAGAGAGATAATAAAGCCCCACCATAACCCTTCTGAACCTCGTTCCACTTATCCTAATTCTATGACCTGTACGTTTACCTATCTCTAAGTGACGGATTTGACCAGTTCCGCCAGAAGGCAGAACATGGCCAAGAACGATTTTATTTCAGCGTCCAATGGTTAAGGTCAGGCATCTTCAACTCTCCGGTACCGATTCGATTATCCGCCCCAATGAGTGGGAAATCATTGCGTTTATGAAACTAAATTATAGACAAAAGACAGTCTGCAACAACAGTGGCGCTGCCTCGATGTGAGTAGCCACCTGCGCTTCCGATTTTCGCGGGAATCATTGCATCAATTCGAAAAATTAAAAAAAAAAGAAAATAAATTAGAGTCTGATTTCTGAACTCACATTGTCCACATCAAGGTAATGAGAGGAGAACCAGAAGCAGCTCAAGCTCTGTTTCCGAGTGTCATGAACGATATAGTGCGATCCTTTTTTGCTGTTGAATGTCCCCTTTTCATTAGTATTATACAGTGTTTTTTCATTGTCTCTCCTTGAAGGCAAGTACGATGACGGCAGCTGGTAAGCAGTTGTGGAGGATGTGTATTACCGAAGCGATGAACGCAGTCCCCGCAGATGAGAGGAGGGCAGGTGACGACAAATATTGTCTCTATGATGAGATTTTCTTCCATGATCAACAAGCCAGCTTCTAGAAATCTGACACGACGGTGCCTTCTGTTGCATGCAGATTGTGCGAGATGCTTCCCTGTCGGTCCGACTGCATTTTCAGTCCTTCCTATTCATTAGATTTGACTCATACAATGTGAACAATGGTATACAGCGAGTGTTTGTTTCCTCTATATGTTTAATTCTTTGCTGATTAAGAAAGTGTTGAATGGATGATTTTACTAATTTATTCCAAATAGCATTCAAGGGACTTATGGTACGTTGTATCAGCGGGAACTGAAAGTAACCAAAGAAGAACATCTCGACCTCATTACAAATTGCAACATCACTTATCGATATCCGGATCTTTACTATGTAACCAATCCAGTTAAATAGTTTTTTTTTAAATGGGAAACACAAAAGACAAGGATGCCGATCATGCAATGGAAAATTTCGGTGATACTTTTCACATTTGACACACTGATGAAGTTGTAGAGTCATTTATTAATATCCGTTTGGTATCACGGCGATCTGAACAGTTCCCGTCTGCAGAAAAGCCTTGACAAACAAGCAACCAATTGGTCAGTGACGCAACAGCACCTGTCTGAAAAACTACGTGCAGCAATGCTGACCAGCATCAGAACCTCCGGACACTCATGATGGAAGAGCTTTCTGGGGAGAATGGAAAGCATTGCTCTCTCTCCAACACCCCCTCCGTCGCTCTCGCTCTCTCTCTCCCTCTACTCTCTATCGCTCATTTCCTGTCTCTATCCCACCCTCGCAATCTCACTCTCCCATTCATTCTCTCCCCACCCCCATACACACTCACTCACTCATTCATTCAATGTCTCCACTCACTCTCTCGCTCGGACCCACTCTCTCGCTGCGCCACAATCTTATTCTTTGTTCATCTTAGTGTTTTTGGAGGTACAAAGCAGATTGAGGACATAACACGAGGGAGGTGACCTGATGGCGGCCCTTCAGGCAGAACCCTTCACTACTAGTGACCAGATTTCGGCTATCTTGGTGTGACAAAGACTGTCCACATTTTCGTGATATATTCCTATCCTCTGGGTCGAAGGCAGATAATGACATTGTTCGAGAGGTTTTGTATCCGCCCGATCATAGCCTTCGGGCTGCTGCCAGGTCCTGATACGCAACATTCCCCAACGATTTTAAACTTATCTTGTTGAAGGAACAACAGATACGTGACGGAACAATTTGTTGTTTGTCCAGGTGCTGCGTTTGTGTGTGCGCGCGCCGCAGTCACTGTTGTTGCTCCTTTCCAACAAAATGTGCAATATTGCAGGTGCTCATTCGAATCCTTCCTGAAATGCTGATGGATCGAAGACTGGGCATTCACTAAGATTCTGAAGGAGCTTCGCTCTTGCACTATATTACAGCATTGTTTCCCACATGTAATTCCCGACGAATTTTAAAGCCCAAACAGTATAATCGACATTCATACAAACCACAACGTTTAATCCAGGTCGTTTCATATCCTCTGCACCGTTTCTTTGCTCATGAGCTGTGGAGGTCGCTGGCCACGACGGCAGTTAATGCCAATCTCAAATGTTCCTTGATCTAAGAAATCAGTTTACCCTGAAGCACAGAGCAGCGCTGTTCTTCCATTCTGCCACATTGAATAACACGGTTCCAGACATGAGCGGAGATTATTGAGGTTTGTTTCCCTTTGGTGTAAGTGTTTCACGCGAATTCAGCATTCGTTCCCTGCAGCATTTACTGCTTCCACGCTATGCTCCAAATGCAGGCTAAAGCTCTCTCACCCCGCCCTCACACATTGCAAAGGTGAGACATTCAGTATCAGGGGATATTCTCACACCACTGAAATACACCGCATATTAGATTGGACAATTAGGTATTTCCACGTTCCTATATGTGTATTTTCAAAATCCGATACATCTTTTGTGTCACAAATTTGGTCCGGAGATCCGGAAGTACCGATGTCAAATTTGACACTGTGAATCGCTTCGTTCCCTCCTACTGTGTGTGCTCACTGTCACTTCCGAAGAGACCTGTCTTGGCGAGATATTATCATTTCCGCTCCCGATGTCTGGGTGCAGCTGCAATACATATGCAATTACCCCCCTTTCAATGTACTGAATTCTCCAATCTGCCATCTACAATCTTCAGTCTATTTAAATACGTGGCCGCCCCGCCCATCTCTCACATTGATTACTCTCACCCTCAGCGCATGGCCTGTCTTTGTCTGTATGAGATTTCTGCAGCCGGTCTCTGGTTGAGTTTGGCTGAGTCAACGGGATAGAGATTTCAGAATATCCGCATTTCTGCCTCCACTGAGGATTTGCTTGGCAATAGAGCTGCAGATTCAGGGAACATCATGCGCAACTGGCTCATCCCGGTCCTCATCCTCATGCCACTTTTCGGTTAGGGAAGTCTTCCAATAATACCGTGTCTCCTAGCATACCATGTCCCCTCGATTACTATTCATGCAGTTCTCATGGTTATGTTGTTTGAGGAAATTTTATAGATGATGACAATGTTCTTATTTTATATCAGATTGGAGTCTTCAAGATGCAGTGGAACAGTCCGAAGCTGAAATGGTTTTTGAAGAGGCAAGTAATGTCACATTAAACTGCGTGCTCAAAACAAGAAGAGCAAACCCGGAGGTTTACTGGTACAGACAGCACCAGGGACACACGCTTCAATACCTTCTTCATGTTATTGGAAAGAGCGTATTCAGAGACAAAGACATCACTGATCGATTCTCAGCTACGTTCAATAAAACTGGCAAGATTGCTGACCTAACGATCCGCGAGTCCGTGTTCTCCGACTCCGCCCGGTGCCTCTGTGCTATGAGCCCCACACTGCTGCAGAAATGCGGCGGACTCGAACAAGAACCGAAACTCAATCATCCCACGTGCCCTCGCTAGAGGGCGCTCTTACACAAATAAGAACGAATCGGCAGAAGTCGGAACAGCAGGAAGCCTCTCGATGTTCTAAAAGTAATATGCCTCAATGATTCAGGAATGCAAAAGGTGCCTTTGGTGGTGGGTCTTGTGTTTAAACTCGACTACTCTCCACCGTACAGATAGTTCGATATCCAACTGCACCAACTCCCTAAAAAATATTTGTATCCATCTGGTATTCTCTGCTGATTTTAGTAATCGAACACAATGGTCTCTCGCCGCCACCTTTCTTTGAACAGCTCCTCTGTTTGAAATGCGGAAAATAAGTACGATAGTACAGAGGTAAATGGGACGTGGGATGGTATGTTCTAGGGTTTGATCAATGAATCATTCTACGAATAAACTTGAATGATCCGTACATACATGACTTCAAATGGGCAGCGATCACAGTTCGCTGGACTTCAGTACACATGTGTCTCTGAACTCGACTCTAAGGGCAGGCGCCCTCTGTTGGTGCATTCAAGAGGATCAGGATCTGATCGTCGCAACAGAGGAGGAAAGAATTTGTCGAACTCCATAACAAAACATCCGGCTACTTCCTTCGGATGTGTTATAGAGAACTTGTATCATTGAGTGAACCCAGCCGAGATTATAATGAATAACCCGAGACTGGTGAGTGGAGAATGATGTGAAACCAACAAAAATACTGCTTATCGGAATTCTTTGTTTATGAGGTATGTCGCACGCGAAAATTCTTCGGGATAGGTCTTTGAAGCACAGATTAATAAGGTATTAACAGAACTGCAAAATTATGATACGCTTTTCAGGCTTCACAGACAGGAAGGGCGTTGTTATAATGATGACGCCATGAAATGACAGAACAAATAGAAAGCTGATGCTGTAATCGATATACCATTCAGAAGATCTGTGATCCATAATTTCGACCCTGAAACATGCTGTTAGTGGAGTCTTCAATCGCCTCCCCAATGTGATCTTGTGTGCAATCACTGCATTAGGGCTGAGTGTGTCGAGGGGACATAGTTAGTATAAAGACCTAAGGGCAAGTATGAGGCAGGAACTTGCTCTGTTCTACCATTCCACTGTTGTACTATTTGTGTCTCTTGACTTCGCCTCTGCTCTGTTTGTTCCAAATCACTCATTCACTGCGTTAGAGCAGTTTTGTCACAGAACGCCTGGGCATAACCACTTTATTTCTGCTCCCGAACTATGGTGGCAACTATGCGGCCGTGCGTACTTCCCACTGTTTCGCAGGATGTAAGAGGCTCAGCTTTGACACGGTGATGACCACGCCCACGCCTACGTTCATTGCTTCCTCCCAGCGCCGCGCTTCGTTATTGGAGTGCTGGCAACCGACTACATCTACTCGGCACTGGTTGAACAAGGAGAGAGTGGCTATGACTCGGTACTTCTGCTCAGGTAGAGTGTTTTCTGGAATGCAGAATAAATGACGCAGGCAGCACCACAGGGAACAGCTTCGCTCCGCTCCTCGTCATTGTATCACTTCTCGGTCAGGATTTCATTCGAAGTTAAAATTAAGTCCATCACAGCAAGGCCATAAATTCCTCCACCTCATCCCTCCTTGTCATGGTCTCACCGCCGATGTATCCCACATGTTATTACCAGTGGAAAATATCGGAAGTATTTTGTTGATCATGTTTATTCTGTATTCTTAGAATCCAGTTACCGAGACTCAATGGGCAGTCGGTACCGGGAAGGACGGCTGACGACCGACGGCATGTCACAGTCATCTGTGTACTGAAAACGAGCCTTGCGAATCCTCAGGTGGTCTGGCACAGTGAGCGACCCGTTCAGCCTTCCCGATATCTGCTTCATCTTATCGCAGGGAAAGCGAAATATAACGACGTCATCACTGTCCGATTCCATACGACGTTCAAGAAAACAAAGTTTCTGAACTAACAATACGCGAGACTCCCCTTGCACAATCCGCCTCACATATCTGTCCCATGAGCCCAAACGTCTCTGCAGAGAAACCGTAGATCTGAAAAAAAAACACATTCTCAGAGATCCAGTCGTTGTACATCAGAGGGCGTCGTTGCCCCAACAAACAGTAAAACGTCAGACTGAGAAATGTAATGACATTTTCTTGTTCTGTGAGTGTGAATTTTGACTAAATTATGAAGATGGGAAATTTAAAGGGAAAGGATGGACACCATCGTCGGCATGGACTCGTTGGGCCGAAGAGCCTGTATAGGTGCTGTATCACTCCATTACTCCACGACTATTTGATGAAAACAATGGCCTCGGATTTGTTGATGCGAACATATATAAGATCTGATGCAACTATCTGCCCATGAAATCTATATTTTTCATTGTCTTATTGCTCCAAATTGTCTAACCAACTTGAAATTACCTGTCACATCCGTTGTTTACGTTGTTATTATTCTATATTAATAATATTTCAATCTTTTTATTATTAATTTTCAAATTAGTACAGATTAACACATATAACATTGCTAATTATACATGTAATACAAAGAGATCTGTAGGAAAATCATGACATATATAGGCATAAATAATAAAAAAATATACATGCAAGACCACATGGGTCATGGTTTTTGCCGCCATGCAATGTTTCAGTTTTATGTGACTCGGGGCACACAGCAATGGTCTGATTCTCCGTCATCTGTTGAAGTGAATTGTATGCTCATCGCGTCCAGGACAATCAACGTTGTTGAATAAGTACTTCTGTGGCCAAAAGCGCCAGAATTTATCGAAACAAAAAAACATAAAATGCTCAGAACTGTTGGTAGGATTTTATTTTAAAACTTCTCTACTGTGAATGACACTGACGCAAATTGAGTATATTGTCTGTAATTCCAGTAGAGAATAAAGTTATCGTTTCTTTCAATGGAATCTGAGTCAAATTATTTCGATCTTGTCTGTTATTTGAAAGATTCGCTCATTATATTGAGAAGGTATTTAACGGCTTTCTTAAACGGTGACCTGAAGTTAGTCTGCATGCCTACACAGATCGTCGTGTTGATCTGGTGAGTCTTCACACATTGTTCCTTTTTCTGTCAGATCTCCAAGATCAGCACCCAAGAAAATATAACTTTTGCTTCTTTCTGGCCGGGAAATATTTCTCTACTTTCCATTCATATTCTGTCCGAAGGACGTATCTCCTGAACTGATTCCCAATTGTCGTTAGGGAATAGGAAACCACACTATTCCGATCCTCTGATGTTTTTTTTGAGTTCTGTTCGTTTGCCTCTTTCTGGAGTCTCTTGTCTTTTGACAAAATCTGACGCTCCTAATACCCTTTACCAAATAATTTTCCAACTCTACCAGCATTGTGCTTCCTGACAGCCGATGTCGTAATGCAAAAATGAAGATTTGTTACAAGAGCGCCCCTGGTTGATGCTGTTGATCCCCTCACAAGCAGTAATGTCGCGCGGCGTCAGACAGCTGCCCTGCGGCCAGGATCAATTTCACCTCACTTTTCGAAATGTCGAGAAACATGGAGTCCAAACACCTTGCACTTGGAGACCATCCACTTCTTTGGAAGGTATGAGGATCAAGAAGTTGCATTCAAGTTCTGACGGCACAGTTGTAAAGAGTGTGTAGTTTTTGAGAAGCTGCAAGTAGTGGTTCCCGAGTGTCCTTCAATCCGCCTCACCTGATCCTATTCCTATGAGATGGAGTCCACTGCAGCAAATCCTGCAATTTGTTAAAGACTCAAAACGTATTTAAGTTATGCTTTTCGGATACATAACATGCATACGACTGTTTGTAGCTGAGAGAACAGTCATAAGAAACAGTGTCGACATTAAAGCCTTCCGCAGGAGCAACGTTGAGTAATTTGGAAACTAACTGGCTAAACAAGTTGCCGCCACTGAAACTGAATAAACAGGAACAGCTCATGTCTACCGGTGACGGATCGGAACAGTAAAGGCTGATACGAAATTGTTTTCGGAGCGGATGCTGTGTGACATCCGGCCCCCTGGTGATTGGGTCATTGTAGAACGTTAATGAAATATCCAATCACATAGCAGCTTACATCCATCAAATCAGCAATGAGACCGGATGCACGCAGATTCTATGCATCCAATTACCCGGCGGCATGTCTTTTGTGGAATTCGTGATATCAAAATGGGTGGGGTTGAACGTAAAAAACCGTGTCTCCTCCAAGTAAGAAGTGTTAGACAATAGAATCCCTTGTATTTCTGGTCGAAACAATCTGTGAGAAGAAGAGGTAAACGAGAAAGTTAAATCGTTCTGTCTCAGTGCTCAATGCTTCATGAGGAAAAGAGCTGTTCACTGAGATCAGTGCCTCCCGTGTCTGGCATAAATATGGATATTCTACACAATTTCTCAGAGAGTGATACATGGAAAAGGAGGTCGAGTCCAAACGGGTCTTCAGAGCTTGTCGCAGTTTAGGTATCCGTTCATTATCTAGAACTTATTCAATGACATTGGACAAGAGTCCTTGGCGTGCAGTGGACGGAATGGCTGCTCACCTGACCTGGTTTGTGGACCCAAGTTGCAGAGTTCTAGTTTTTCTCTGGTCGATTGATCAGCATACACATAAGGATTGATTGGAAAACTGGCATTATTATTTTCCATCCAGATACTGGTGATCAATGGGTATCTAAGGGTCGGAAGACCATTTCTGGATCCTGAGACGAGGCAGGAACATCTAAGTGAAGGGATCGCCGCGCAACCGAGAAGCTGAGATCTGTCCTGCAGCAGGGGTTTCTGTTCGAGGACGTAATTAGTTTTCAGCACTGTGAGCATCGGTGCACACATGTACACCGCTGAGTCGCTCATCAGCAGTGCAGAGATGATCAAACTGGAGAATTTAGCTGCGCTGTCGTGTGTTGCAGAGAAACGAGTTTTCGCAAAATCTGCTTTCTTCTCTGAACCGCTGGGGTATTCCAACAGAATAAATTCTAGCTGTGTGTCTGCGTGTTGCCGATACCAGAGCAGGTTATAGCTGCCGCTCAACGTTGTTTCGTAGGTGCAGTTTAAAGTGACATTTTCTCCTTCTGTCACCACGGCTGAGGACAGATGCGGAGCGATGGGATCTCCATGATTCCGCACTGAAAAATGTGTTCAAACCAGAAAATTAATCAGACCCGCAGAGGTAAGGTTAGATAGAGAAACAATTTTACGGAAGGTAGAGAATAAGGCATGAAATCGATGGATAGCAACATCGTTGTTTTGTTTGGTTCAACCGATTTCTCCTGGTGGCGGCGGATGCGTTTTTTTTTACTGAGGAGAAACTTCTTACCGAGGAATAATGCGATGACGAGGAGAGTTGAGAGGAGGCTCCCCATTGTGCTCCGTGAGTCTGTCAGTCTTCAGACTTCGAAGCTCCCAGTCCGAGCAGAAATAGGTATTGTCCCACCCACCGGTCTGCTGAGCTAACCAATGGCAAGGGGGGAATCAGTGCCATCTATCTGTCCACCAATACATTGCAGGTAAGATCAGTCAGAACGACAGAAGCAAACTGGAGCCGTGGGGGCCGAGACCACAATGTCACAACTAAGCAGATTGGAGACATTGTGAAGCCTCGGGAGGAGTGCGGAGCCTCCACACAACTCCAGCCGGAGCTGGGGGAGCGCAGAAAATAGACAGTGATCAGTGGAAACCTGTTTCTGTTCAAAATCATACTGATTGGTGAACAAGTTGACGGGGATAGAAATGAAGATATGCACGATTCAATGATAGAATGGCATACACTAAATTATTTCAGCTTGATTTCCGTTGAAAATATTTCGCATGTTCGTAACGACATTTAAAACTAGAAGTCCAAGGTAAATCCGAAATTTATTGCCACGAGCTGAATTCTGTTAAAATGTCTTTACCGTTGAGTAAAAATCATCCCTGCACAGAAAGAAATCAAAAGTATTTCGCAGAAAGAAATTACCAGCTCCAGCAGTTGCAGCCCCTGCCCAAGAAGAACAAAGTTTCAGTGGCCAAGCGATGCAGGAGGAAGGTCGAGTCTTTTGTTATCAGTATTCATTTAACCGTCTATGTCTCACAGTACCCGGTGTTTCCTGGTGAACTGAAATTTAAACGGAAAAAAATGTTGTAAACATCAAGCAGGTCGGACAACATCGGTCTTCGAGTTTCACATTTTTCTCCGTTTCAATTTCCACAGAAACATTCTCATCTGTTGATTGATTTCAAAATTGCTTTATTTCCAAATTTCCAACATCTGCAGTATTTAGATTAAATTCTTTCCAATGACTAACGCTTGGAGCCTTCAACCCAACGGCACCGGTTCATTTGTTCCTTTGAGTGAGTGGTTATACATGGCCTTTGCTGAACTCAATCGCGAATAGAAGCTTGTCGACAATTTCAACGCCGGTGCCCCGAAGTTAACATTCAACGGCGCCGCCATTGTTCAGTGGGAGTAATTAAACGAATTGGAAAAATGCAGAAGGAAATGAGCATCGACTTTGCTGATTTATGTTTATTTACATCGACGTGTCAACGTGAATCAACGGCAAAACTTGATCAGAGTTTTAGGCGCCGTATTTCTGAATCGTAGGAACAAAATAAAATTAAAGTAACCAAAGAAAATAATCTAGAGATGACTTGAACTTGCAGTACTATTTCTGACAATCGGAATATTTACTTATTCCTACTGTACCCAAATCATACCCGATAGCGAATTTTGCAGGAAATAAATCGCCAGTTACAATGATACTGGTTTTCACACCGCTGTCTGTAAGCAGTTTGTACCTTCTCCCCGTGTCTGCAGGGATTCCCTCCGCGTGCTCCGGTTTCATCCTAAATTCCAAAGACGTAAGGGTTCGGAAGTTGTGGGCATGCAATACTGCGTCCTGAAGCGTTGCCACGCTTGCGGGCTGCCCCAAGAGCATCCTGCGAAAAAGATGCATTTCACTGTGTTTCGCTGTAAATGTGACTAATAATGATATCTTATCTTATCTTATCTTATCTTATCTTATCTTATCTTATCTTATCTTATCTTATCTTATCTTATCTTATC
>JAUZTB010000017.1:47231665-47242979 GCA_034780895.1 Rhynchobatus australiae | reverse complement strand
CTCTATGTTAAGAACTTTCCAGCGCTTCTCTTTTCAATTTAACCGCTCTCGTCTTAAATGCATACCCTCCAATATCAGACATTTCCACGCTGGGAAATAAGGATTCCGAATCTCTATCTATCTGTGCCTCTCTATACGTTTAAACCACTCTCAGAACCCCACCCCAGGACACCACAGCACCGGAGAATACAGTCTAAATTTCTCCATCCTCCCCTCATGCTGCATGCCCCGATTCCCTGGAGCATTCAGGTAAAATGTTTCGACACCAACGCCCTATTCTGCACATTGGTCGACCAGAATGAATTGAAATTCTCCAGATGTGGCCTCTCTAGATGTTTATAAAGCTGCAACGTAACTTCTCTACTTTTGAATTCAATGCCTCTAAGAAGAATGGAAAGCATGCATACGCTTTCTTTCGCAACCAGTGGAGGCAACCAGTGGAGGCATTTTCAGGAAGTTATGGACTTGGACTACTTGGTTCGTCTGTATATTAATACTGTTAAAGCTATTGCTATTCACAGTACACTGTCCCTTTACATTTTATATTCCGAAGTGAAACCTCACATTTGGCCGGATTAAACTCCATCTGACATTTATTTACCTTTAATCTACAGCCCATCTGTATCTTGCTATGTCCTTTGGCAATCGAGTACACTATCCACAACATCGATCTTTGCATCTTCTGCTGACTTACTCACACACCCAAATACATTTTCATCCAGCTCATTATATATCAGTAAAGTAGACAGCATGGATCCCAGCAGAGCACCGCTCTTTACGGCATCCAGAAAAACAGAAGTCCCATTCACCACTACGCTCTTTCTTTCATGTGCAAGCTAGTTCTGAGTCCAAACGGCCAAGTCAAAGTGCATCCTATGCATTTTAAACATCTGAAGGAGACTACCACGGGGAACCTTGTCAAACGCATTCCTAAAATCTCCACATACAGTGAAACGTACGTTCGCCTGCTGTTTATCGATTACAGCTCGGCATTCTACACTCATTCGTTCAATACGAATCAACAACCTCCAAAACCTAGGCCTCTGTCCGCCCTCTGAAACTGGATCCTCAACTTGCTTATTGGGGCACCATAGGCAGTGCGGATCGGGAGTAAACTTTCCTCCTCGCTGATGATCAACAACTTCAAGGTTGCGTGTATAGCCCACTGCTGTACACTCTTCACTCATGACGGTCTGACCACACAGAGACCAAACGCCATCTGTAAGTTCGCCGATTACACCACTGTTGTTGGCAGAATTTCCGATCGCGATGAGGAGGCGTACAGGAATGAGATCGGTCGGCTGGTTGAGCGGTATCGCAACAACAACTTCACAGTCAACGACAGTAAGACCAAGGAATTGTTTGTCGACTTCAGGGAGGGGAGCTCGAGAGAACACACACCATTGAAGAGTTAGTGCTTGAAAGGCTGAACAGCTTTAAGTTCCTTGACGTCAAGATCTCCGAGGATCTAACTTGAGCCCAACACATTTATGCACGCCAATACCTCTACCTCACGAGGAGATTGAGGAGATTTTGTATTTCATCAAATACTCTTGGAAATTTCTGCAGATAAATTGTTCAGAGCTCCAATGTGCAGGATCCAAAGAGGTTTCAGGGGGTTGTAGACTCAGCCATCTGCATCACGGGCACAACCAACCCCGCTATCGAGGACTTGTCCAAGAGGCGTGCCTCTGGAAGGCGACATCAATCATTAAAGAACTTTCCCAAACTGGGACATGCCCTCTTGACATCACTACCATCGGGGACGAGGCAGAGGAGCCTGAAGCCTAATACTCAACGTTTCAGAAACATCTTCCCCTCTGCCGTCAGATTTCTAAATGGCCCATGAACCTATGAACGCCACCTCGTAATTAATCTCTTCCACTGTTTATTTTTGCAACTAATCGCAATGTTTAAGTTTTTGTGTCTTGCACTTTACTACTACCGCAAAATAAAAATTTTCACGACATACGTCTGTGATGCTTAACCCGATTCTAATTATGATTCTGATCAGCCTTAATATCTGAACTAATTACATTCCATATTAACGACTATGGGGTGTCATTAAGTATAAACATTGTGAAGTTACATATTGTCCTAGTGGACCGCATCTGGAGATAATTTTGGTCCCCATGTGTGAGGTATGGGTTTCTTCTGCTGGCGGCTGTGCAGCAATCCATCAAATTCATTTCTGCGTGTAGAGGTTGACGTATAAAGAAAAGGTTTTACAGCATGGGACAAAACTCGCCAGATTTCAGAAAACAGAGAGATGGTCTTATTGAAAGATGAACGATTCTGAAGACGATTAATGGAGAAGAATCTGAATGGAAGTCTACAACAGTGAGTGTAAATAACTAGGGGGTGTTGATTCATAATAAATCGTCGTCGATGATGACGAAGACGTGGATGATCTTCTTTCAGAGAGTTGTGACACTTTGGACTTCTCTTCTTCCGAGAACTGTGGATGTGGAAACATTGAAGAAATTCAAGATCGAGACTGACTGGCAGTTAAATCATAAGGGAGGCAAGAGGTGCAGGAACGCGACGGAAAGAGGCCAAGACAGTTACGGTCTTGAACTATTGAAGATCTTACCCCGTCCGAATAGTGGGCTGACTCTCCTTCATCTTTTTCTGTTGTTCTCGTTACATTTTCCATGTCATAACACTCTATACAGATATGAGACCAGTCAATCTCTCATGGTATTCAGAAGGAATCTGAAAGGATAGACGTTAAATAGGAGAACAGCATAATTCTTTTATATTTCCCGTCGTAAATTATGTTCCTATTTATTTGGTTCCAAAAAGTATTACACAGGGCATGACTAAATACCATAGTTCAATATGATTCCATGCAAGAATGAGTATGAATCGAATAATATTCAGTGGGACGGACCACAAAAATATGAGGAATGCAGAAAAGGCGGCCATTCGGCCTTTCCAGCCTGTCTCACGCTTCAATTTGATCCTGTTTGATCGTGAACATTCAGTCCCTTGTCTCTGCTTCTCCAATTATTCCTCTGGCCTCAGGAACTAATTCTAACGCGTTTGTGAATATACTTGATGACTTAGGATTTGACTTCACTTCCATTTCCACACAGGCCATTCAGTACAGAGTGGCCTTCTGACCACAGTGTGAGAGCAGCAGCATGACATTTCTAATCATATTTATCCGTCTGTTAGCCAATAGAGACGTGTACACACGTATTACTAATGTGTTGCTGGGTAGAATTTGGAGTCGTTGTCTGGTAATCACCATCTTAGTTTCGGTCCCTGAGCAGCGGGCTGGAACCAGCTCATTAATTTCTCTGCACAAAATCCACAGGTGTTTCCGTTCAGTTGCAATGTGAACTTCTGCCTGTGCAGGGCAGTGAAATGTTCGACACCGGACAGATCATGAGGTAGAGAGGTGGACAGAGTGAGATTTAAAGTAAAATTGAATGCCAAATTATTAAATATGTTTACAAAAGAGTTAGGAGATACTTACGGAGCCCAAGGTGATGTGTGGAATAAGAATATGGGACTGAATTTGGACGATCCTCTATGAATGTTGGATGGCGCATTAAGTTCGAGGGGCCTCTTGGCCGAACTCGCAATGTTTCTGATGCTCCGTGCCATTATTTACATCAGTGGCACACCGTGTAGGTGTGAAATAAGTCAAACTCGCACTGTCTTCTGCACGACTGAAATGGGGCAGAACACTGGACAGGGTTAAAATTCTTTCATCCATTCACAATTCATACTTCCTGAGCCTTTATTATTGCAGACACTGTTCATGGGATTTTCAAAGGGTTTTTTTTAATATGATTCCATGAGACATGTATGGTGAAAGGAGTGGTATTTGATGTTATTATTGATTTTAATTTTCACGCCAACCAGGCTCAGTTTGCATCGCTCCTTAAAATTCTGTGGCCGGAGTCCCAAATTTTCATTGTCAGCTCACAACATATCTGAAAGGAAACATCTGTGCATTCTGTGCAACGAAATTAATGTGTTGTTTCCAGCCCGCTGCTCAGAAAGAGAGAGAGAGAGAGAAAGAGAGAGAGAGCAGTCAGCTGCCGTGGGTAAATGGGACCTAACAAAATAAAATATCTGCCCAACAGCAATTCTCTCATGTTACCATTAAAAGTTCTAATTGGTCACCTCAATCGTCTTTACATTGAAAATTGTTCAACTGACATTCTGAGCGAGTGGACACTGGGTGGATGAAATTGCTTGGAATGAGCTGGCACGGCGACAATGGTTTTCACAGACTTGATTTTGTTTAATTCCATGTTTGGGGATTATCTGACACAGATGATCCAGGAAGCTCAAGATGCTGGGAGTCACACACACCACAGTCAGGTGTCTTGCCTGCTTAGCGAAGATTGGATGTGTCCAGAATCGCCCTTTACCTTCACACTGACCCTGCGTTAATAGAGTGAACTCTTCTGTGTGAAGGTCATCAGGTGAATGCAAGTAAATATATGTGAAAATATCAAACATGAATGGAGTGAACACTGGTGTCCAGAGAGGGTGTTCCTCAAAAAAGATGACACAGTGATTTTACCCGGTGACAAATGTTGAATTCAGGTTGACCCGATGTAACCTCCTGAAATTGTAATATTTCCACCATTCCTTACTGTTGAGTCTGACAAGAATGTTCCTTTCGCCCACATTCTGTATTGCGCCCGTGCGTGTGAACATCTCAGCATTAATGATTTAATTACATGAAGCAAATGTAAATTATGTGGCATATCATGTGTCCATTTGGTCATTTAGTTGTAATTCCTGAAATAAAAGACTGTTTGTTGCACATAAAATCGACAGTAAAACTGGTCATGGAATCCAAATTGAGCTTTCCCGACATTTTCTCTCCAATAATTCTGAGGAGAGTGATATTACTAGTGAGGTACAGAGTAACGTTCATCAACACTGTTCCTTGAAGTACTCCGGAGGATACAGAAATATTGGGAATAAACAGAGTAAAGCTCCATAAGTCTATCCCATTGGAAAAGTCCATGGCGGGGCAAGCCTTGAATGTAAACAAAGCCAAAGTCCATTCAAGCTGTCCCACCATGTACGGTGGGGAAGGAACAACATTCGTCCGATGAGCTGAGTTCTTACAACACGTTAAATGCTCCGACCAGCGGAAGAAGATGATCTGTTCAGAGTAAGACGACTGCAAATGTCCTTTAACATTTCCAATGAAGATATTGTGGGATAGATATCGAAAACCAATTCTTCTACAATATCTCAGCAATCAGTTCCATGGTTTGCCTGCATGATAAAGCTCCATCTTCTCTCTCAGGGAAAAAAAAAACATTCCCAGGGCAAGAAGAAAAGCCTCATCTATACCGTCTCATCCAACGCACACAGGGCAATTCCAATATGGACCAGAAGAGTTTTCGTTCAGTTTGAGCACGGCATGCACAGTTCACATATTTTTGCAAAACTGTTGCGATACACTTTGTACAACTCTGCACAAGGCCTGACGTTCAGGCCGAGAATTTAATTGCTTTGACATTGAAATTTAGTATTTGTGTAAAACCATTGCTGAGAGACATGACAGGTAGCCCCATCAAACGGGAGCAGAGAGAGAGGGGAGGGGGTTTGCATGAATTGTTCCAACACTTCAGTTGGTGTGTTCCCATTCCCACTGAATTCTGGGGAACTTTGTCCATCCTGTGTCCGGATTTAATCCCCATTTATTTACCGCGAACTGAGAGAAGACTATCTGAAACATTAACCATTGATGCTGGATCGCTTGAAGATTTGCATCTCGCTCTCTCTAAATCTGTTCTGCGCTGAGGGGGAAAATTTTATTCTGTTTCTGTCTCTCTGTGTTCTAATCTGAGACTTTTATTTCTGAGATTAGTTACATGAGAACTTCCGCCGCGTCCAGCTGTGCTCCGAGCAGAAGTAAACACTTGAACAAATGTATTTATTGATTTCCCTCAGTTGACCAGATGGGGTAATTTTGAGAATACTAGCAGCTGGCGCAAAATGAATTGAAGTTTCTCGGACAGTTACATATTTTCTGAAAACAGAACAAGCTGTGATTTACATCCAATAGGATAACAGGGACATTAGGTTATCTAAACGACTATTGCCCCGTCAGCAGCAGTCTGGAGCTACTGCGGTAGAATTTGAAATGGGTCCTCAAATGGATTTCAGTGAAATACGCGGAACCGTATGCATAGCGAGCTCCGATGGCAACATCATTTTTTTTTAACGAGAGCAATTGTCGAAAAAATATTACCATGGTACGGAAACGAATAACATCAGTGGACATGTCAAAATGGCCATTGTTTGGCACAATGTGAACAACGGAACAATCTAATCCAGGGCCCTGCCGCAAAAATACTAAACCAGTCCGTGTCCTGGTTAAATTTAAATTTGGCCTGGCGTAATATGTTACTGCACTAGATAATGCCCTTCTTCTTCTCAGAGTTATCATTCAACGCGATTTTTTATGATTTAGATTACAATTGACGTTTTCTGCTGATCTTCCACTCTATGAGACTTGGGGCTTTGGCTGTCTTTCTTCCTGAAAGTCGGCTCTGCCAGTCCTTTTATTCAACCAAGCCTTAATTGAGTTGTAGTGCATTATATGCTGTTTACAAAGCTCATACTGTTTATGTATCTGCTGCTGGACACTGAATTCCTCTATCCACAAACAATACCAGGCTTCTGTTTAAACCTTGTTTCTTGTCATGTGGGATTGATGCTCTACATGTTATTAAATTATGCATTGGCACATTCTATATTACTCTGGATCCTGTGTATGTGTATATTAACCTGTATGTGTCCAAGCAGTGTCGCGATGTGCAAATTTGGTACATTTTTCAATTATCTTCCCCTGGCTGCTATTGATATAAATGCACGAACTCCTCAGTTTGTTAAGTTGTTCTGGGCCGAAATCTTTAAATGTTGTATTTTTTCTCTGATTACATTTTCATTTTTTTAACTGTTTCATTCTTTGTTATATTATGTGTCTTAATTGTTCAAATAGTTATTATGAGACTATTTAGCTGGACCAATCTATCTATTTTCAAATTAGGTCTTTCATTTAAATTACAATATCCCTTCACTCTTTGTTAAATACCGCCTTGACTAACATTTTGCAATATCAGTCCCTGGCTGTTTATGTAAAAGATAATCAGAGAGGGCAACAGGTAACACCTCAACTGAAAAGCGCCATCTCACTCGGAGTTTTGTCCAGCCGCAGCGTGACTAAGGCACCGGGAGTTTGTATCTGCCGCCCCCTCGTGTCGGTTACCGTTATTTGCACGTTGGCACATATTTTCGAACGCGATGTCTGTCCAGTGGATGGAGCTGTGGACTCAGGTTTTCCACTTCTGCTGGTGTTACCATCTCATTTGGCCTGTTTAATTATATTTCCTGCACTGAACCATGTATGATTACACAATACTGACTACATATTTTCGTACTCTCCTCAGAAAGTTCTCCGGGATGGAGAATGCCTTGCTTGCACTCTGGATGCGGGATTACTGAGAAGACCAATGTTAAAATGTCAGACTCTTCCACAGTCGGGGTATGAGGTAGCTAACCGGAAGGGTTGGTGGGTGGTCAGAGAGGTGGTACACTCCTTCCTACATATAACAATGTGTTAGTCCACGTCTCTGGAAACTCAGCCCTGTCCCGTTTTATATTACCCTGGGCCTTGTACTACCGAATGCAAAACAGGATTTTTTATGCTGATTTCTGAATGTGATGCATGTTCATCCGATATAATCGATTAAACATATTTATACAACAATATCGCTCATTATTCTGGACACGATCTCTATCGGGAATACACGAGGATTGTACTTGCTTCTATCACAATGGTTAAACACGTGTCAGACATACCCTGTCATTGTTTTTCCAACACATGGAACCGTGACTCTAGAAAAATTATCAGGCCCCGCCTCTGTATGTATGCTGCAGTGGCCCATCTCAGTTTATAAGGTGCATTGATCTCTATATATCATACTTGCCTTGCTCTCTACATATATATTATGCTGCCTCCTGTCTCTGTGTGACAGACGACTCTGTTACCATTAATGTCACAGTGTAACCTATCACGGTGAAATTTGAACCGAATTGTCTCCACTTCAGATAACCTTATCACAAAAAGCTATGTCCCTTTGAGTGTTATCATAGTCTCAGTTTCCATTTATATTGTTTCGGGTCCTGAATATGAATGCCACAGCGAACTTCATAAGATACACCACACCTTATCTCTTTGTACATGAAGCATAGTCCCACAGTTACTTACAACAAAATAAATATTGTCTTCCCTTGTACTCTTCAATTAAATCTGTTCCCTCTCTCTCTCTCTCTCGTCCACGCATATGTTCACACTGGTCCCTTTATGTGTTGAACTTACACAAGGATCCGTGTCCCAATTATTGTCACTTTATGCAGGAATTCCTTTGATATTCAAATGGACCCTGTCTCCGCAATACCTGCAGCATGATTATTCTCAACACTGGTGCCCCAAAAGGTAGCGTCCTTGGCTCTCTGCTGCCTATACATTCATGACTGTGTGGCTGGAATCTGCTCTAACTCCATCCACAAGATCACAGATCATACCACCAATGTCGGCAGTATCTGAAACGGCGATAAGTCGGAGTACAGGGAGGAGATAGGGAGCTTATTGGAATGGTTTCATGACAACAACCTATCAGTCAATGTCAAAAAAACGAAAGAGCTCGTAATTGACTTCAGGAAAGGGGGATGTTTACATACACCTGTCAACAGCAACGGTGCTGAGGTCGATAGCTTTGAGAGATTCAACTTCCCAGGAGTGAACATCACCAACAGCCTGTCCTGGTCAATTCACATCCAGTGGCATGCAAATGTCTGGGCACCCCTGGTCAAAATTTCTGTTATTGTGAATAGCTAAGTGAATAAAAGCTGATCTGATTTCCAAAAGGCTTAGAGTAAAAGATGACACAGTTCTTTAATATTTTAAGCAAGGTTACTTTTTTTTATTTCCTTCTGCTATAGATTCAAAATAACGAAAAAGAGAAAGGGCCCCAAGCAAAAGTTTGCACACCCTGCATGGTCAGTACTTAGTAACACCTCCTTTGGCAAGTATCACAGTTTGTGCATGCTTTCTGAAGCCAGCTAAGATTCTTTCAATTCTGGTTTGGGGTATTTTCGCCCATTCTTCATTGCAAAAGGCTTCTGGTTCTGTGAGATTCTTGGGCCGTCTTGCATGCACTGCTCTTTTGAGGTCGATCCACAGATTTTCGTTGATTTTGGGGTCAGGGGACTATGAGGGCCATGGAACATCCTTCAGCATGTGCCTCTTGAGGTCGTCCGTTGTGGATTTTGTGGTGTGTTTAAGATAGCTATCCTGTTCTAGAAGCCTTTCTCTTTTCACCTTCAGCTTTTTTTTAACAGCCGGTGTGATGTTTGCTTCAAGAATTTGCTGTATTTAATTGAATTCATTCTTCCATCCACCAGTGAAATGTTCCCTGTGCCACTGACTGCAACACCAGTCCAAAGCATGATCGATCCACCCCCGTACGTAACAGTCCGAGAGGTGTTCCTTTCATTAAAATCTGCACCCTTTTTTCTCCAAACAAACCTTTGTTCATTGCAGCCAAAAAGTTATATTTTAACCTCATCAGTCCACAGGACTGTTTTCAAAATACATCAGGCTTGCTTAGATGTTCCTTTGTAAACTTTTGACGCTTAATTTTGTGCTGACGAGGAAATTAAAAGATATAATCGCAGATGTGGTGAGAGAATTTTATGTTTGGTGCTTTTCTTTCGCGGTTTTATTCCTTGCATTTCATTGCAATGTCTCCATTTCAGTTATTTTCCTTTGACAAGTGTCTCTGTTTTATGAATTGCCGTCGGTCCGTGTCCCCGATCTATTTCAGTGAGAACTCCCTTTCTCAGAGGTAACAGTTCGAAGCGCTGAGAACTGCAGAAGAATAATACTGTTTGTTGTTGTGAACGTCTTGAAATGATTCGGCAGCTTCTTGTGATGTATGCCGGTAGGATTGAGACGAGGGTAGTTCTTGTAGAATGGAAATTGAGAGCCGGGTCACTGTGGTACACTGAGTGCATGTACTGGACAGAAAGATCTGGGACTACGATGATTATCACAGCAGGTATTTGTCTCAAAACCTTGCGTTGACTGCGCTGTCCACGCGGGAATATTCAAAAATGAAACAGAAAATGCTGGGAAAACCCAACTGGCGAGGATAGAAGGTTAAATAATGTTTTATAACTTTTCAGGTCGAATACCCTTCATCAAAATTTGTTGTATATCTACAGATATGTATTGTATAAAATATAATTGATCGGTGTGACATCAGTCACCTTCAAAGTGAAGCAGCGTCCTTTCCTGAACGAGTTCTGCAAAGCGGTCCAGAGTTGATGTGGGCAAAGGGAGTCCGATCTTAGTTTGAGTCCGAGGAAGGGAGAGGTTTTATAGAACAACCCGGATGCAGGCAGATTGGGTAGTTTGAGCAGTGATGTGTGGATAGTCTTCCAGTGATGGCTCGCACACAACAATGAAGAACTAATGAAAAGAAAAGCGGTGGAAACCGAAAGAAAGAGCGCAGACTGAAAAGAGGCGCATGTTACGGACAAGGTTACGATTAGTGAGTGTCCATTAAGATTGTGTGTGTGAGTGTGTGTGTGTGTGTCTCTGTGTGTGTGTGTGTGTGTGTATGTGTGGCGTGCTTACGTCAACAAAATAAAAAGAACGTCAAGAGGTTGCTTGAACAGCCAGTCGGAGTCAATCTGAAGAAGGGAGAGAGAGCGAGTGAGGGACACTAGCCTGCTTGTTTTCTCTGTCGATGGATGAGTAAAAATAACTGTGACTGCCACTGCAATCCACGTATGGATTGTTGAGAGTAAACCGGTGGAGTTCACTTTGTCAGTAACCTGTGGAGGAACACAGGTATTTGGGGTGGGCGGCCACGGTACGGATGCTCCAGGGTGTGGCAGACACGTTGAAATTAACAAGTGGAATTCACTCGGTTGTTCCCCTGTAGAAGAAAACAGGTATTTGGGTGGACGGCCACGTTTCAGATGTTTTCTGGGGAAGGAAGTCACGACCGAGTAGACATTGAGGTGTCATTTGGATTCCAGAATGGAACATTCAAAAGTTATTCGGATGAGGAAGGTGCAGTGGAGCCGTCACTGCTGAATAAACACTGAGGAGTCGTTTGGGTTCCATCATGGAACATTTGGATTCCGTAATTACTCTCTATTTTCTGTCTGCATCGACGTTTTATCTCCAGACAACGGTGGTTGTTGAAGAAGCCTTTACTCATGTTTCACCTTATGGCTTGCTGAACTGAAC
>JAUZTB010000017.1:47198944-47216153 GCA_034780895.1 Rhynchobatus australiae | reverse complement strand
TTGTTATGTAATCAGTCCAGCATGGAATCTATGTGCTGGACAACAAGGCATTAATGGAGCCAAATTGAGGGCCAGAATCAGAACTATGACGATTTTATTCATCTGTTTATATTCAACCATAATAAACATAAATATATTCAAAACCAATTTTGCAATGACCTATGTGGAGGCCACCATATGTCATCCTGCAGCAGACAAAGATTTCTGTTCCCGACTGGGCACAAGATGTTTCACAGAGAAGGCTGTTCTGCTTCAATGGGTTTAAATGGATAGGGATGTTAAAATTTGGCCAACTGAAATGTTAACATCTCGGAATTTTTCTTTCCTCATGTAATAAATCTGCATTTCGAATTCAACTATTCATTCCCACGCAGGCAATCTGTTAACTCAATGCCGTGGTGTTGCTTCTTAACAAATTGCACATTTCCTGCGGTATGGAGAGAAATTATTGTTGGAGATTCAAGTACATCATCCGGTTCAAACTGAGATTGTTTCAGGGCGTTTAGAACGGAGTAAAATTTGCGGTCTAAGAATCGAAATTCTCTCAGATTTTGATGCAAGTAATCTGCATGAAACGCAAATATTTCGCATGGAAGGACGGTAATTAGTGAGAAGACAAATTGTATATTGGCATTCATAAATTGGATGTAGGATATTTAAAATAAAGAAGCATTGTTGCAATTGTATATGGTGTTAATGAGCCTTCCCTTGGCTCAATGTGAGTAATCTTGTTCTCCTTAATGATTCAAAGTTGTAGTCATATTGGAAGCAACCAGAAGCGATTCACAAGGTTATTCCTGGAATTACAGAGTTTCTCCAACAAGAACGGCTAAATATAATTGGAGAAGTAACAGCGCGCATTCATTTAATGATATCTGTTGAAAACTTGATTAATTTCATTGAAAACGCAGATCCAATTAAAATAAAACAAGTAATTCAACAGAAGGGAAAGAAAAGATAACTTAAAATTCTGCTTTATTGATGAACACGACATTTCCAAACGTTCTTCACAGGAGGGACATCAAACAAAATAAAATTTTAGATCACGTCTGTGGATAATCAGTCAAATAGGCAAACGATTCATTAGAGATATTGCGATCAATGGTGTTTAAATGAGGAAACTCTCTGCGATGTGTGTCGGAGAGTCAAGGCTTTACAACTCTAGCAGCTGAATGCGCCGTCGCCTGGATTCGGAGGAAACCAAAACTGGAAACGGAATGAATAACTCGAGCAGGAAATTCAGGGATGTTCCAGTGGAAGGAGATACCAGGCAACAATGCCGTGTTTTCGCCACGAGGCAACTCAACTCGAAGTTACTTTTAAAGAGACATGGGTGAAAAAAAAATATTGAATGCAATAACAGGAATGGATAACGTTGGGGCTGTTCCACTGTCGAGAAGACGCTGCGTATTGTCGCATTTCGCTCCAAAATTCTGGGAACAAACAGAATGTGCAAAGAAGACCATTGGTTGTGCGCACCTATGAAGTTCAACTGGTCGCGTTCAGGCTGACGTGCTGTGATATTACTTGAAATACGGTAAATCTTATTTCACTGACTTGTAAAGTGCAGTCAAGAGGTATTTAGGCGCTTGGAGAAGCTGCTTTCTGAACTTCCTCTGGGTCACGGCATAAATGGCTGTATTTGTGCAGGAGCTCAGAAGCTGAAGCATCACCCCAATTCTTTCCACTGCTGCAAGAGGTCTGATCCAGGTTCTGCGTCTAAAGGCTTTTGTACTTTGAAAGTAAATAAAATATGCGACAGTTGTGACCCACAGCAGGATAAAGGTACTCGAGATTGCGAGGAGTAGAATGATGGACTGTCTGCGTTTCCCCATTTCAGGGTCCCTTTCTTTCTCCACACTGCTGAGGTCCCGAAGGCTCCTGCGGATACGGTTGGCAAATAATATGCGTCTGACAGTGAGCGTGTTAAAGAGCAAAATCAAACAGAATGGAACCACTGGGGTTAACAGCTGTTCAGTCCATGAAAATGCCACCCATGCGGGCAGAGTGTAAAAGTGTGTCGAGATGCGACAGTTCCTCGAAATGCCTTTATTATACACATCAATGGCAACGTAAGCGAAGGGCCATGGAAGGTTCTTTAAACATAAGAGCGCACTCAGCGTCACTAGAACCACAACCGCGGTTCTCTTGGTGCAATAGTCGTTTTTCAGGTTCTGAGTAGAAATGGCAACAAAGCGATCAAAGGTGAAAGCGACCGTGAACCAGACAGAACAGTCTATGGCGACGGGAGCCAGGAAGAGAATCAATTTGCACACGGGAGTGTAGAACAGAAAGGAGTCTGACCAATAAAGACCGGAAACCTGGTGTAATATCACCTCGAAGACAATCACCGAGATGTCCGACGTTGCCATGGCCAACAAATAAAATGTGATACATTTGGAGAGACCGCAGTTTCCGCGGGACAGGATTGCAATCGCTATCAGGTTCACTGGGAGAGAATAAAAGAAGAAGTTATCATGGATTTATAGGATAAAAGAACAATCATCTTAAACGAAATGAAAACGAACATGTTGGAAACATTTAAAAGGTCAGGCAGCATGTTGGAATGCGAGTCGTCCTTTCCCTCTCCATTGATTCAACTTATTTGAGTGTTTACGACATTTTGTTTTCCATAATTGCAGATCTCCAGGAGCTGCAGTTTCATTTTCTCGGACTTTAATAATTGGACATGCGCTTTGCACGAAATTATAAATTTAGCTGTTACAGTTTGTCTTCCCCTTTCAAAGGCAAAGCTTCAGGCAGTGATTTCCTCTGGCAACAGACGCCACACACCGGCCAGGGGTTCCAACGTAACCCTTCCAAAGACATTGAAGTGATGGATTCTGAATAGGAGGAAATGCGTTACGAAGGATAAAGTTGAAGATGACGTTTAATCCACGTTTAAAGACGGTAAAGCAAAACTTTTCCAGTAAAACAAATTGCCAGGAATCCGGAGTTGTCAAAAACATCATAGCATGCCTGGAAAAGCGGCACCAACTTCGGAGAGAGAAACTAAGTCAAGGTGTGAGGGTGTGAGGATAACCTTGAATCAATCAAAGACCTTATTGGAAAATAGATGATTAACGGTTAAAATTGTAACAAAGGACAACGTGGTCTGGTGTTTCCCTTCACCCAGCATTCATTAATACGCTTCGCTTTCTCGTGTAGAGTTCGCAAACACGATGAAAAGAAAATAGATTTGGTTAAGCGCTCTAGGTAAGTGGCCATTGTCCCTCAGTGAGACCCGAGAGTCCCGCAAAGTACAGTTGGATACCATCAGCGACAGATCGTGTTCAGGTGAAGTTTATCTCTCCCATGATGCTGCCTGACCTGCAGAGATTTTCTTTCTTTCCTCTTTATATTAAGAACTATGCATCATCCAGATAGTAACAACATCGTTTATTTTTTAGTATGTCCCACCATCCAGCTATCAGTGACATACCGGGTACTCCAATTGCTGCCAGAATTGGGTAAGAAAAAGGTTCTAACACCAATTCCAGAAGCCAGGCCATTCCTCCTCAATGCAGCCTCCGTCACCGCTGGAAACTGGAAGACTGAAGTCGAGAATGAACGTCAAATCCTGACAAACTTATAATGCGAGGGAAAGTCCACAGGGCCAATGAGATCAGCGTCTAGGGGCATTACTAACGGTTCCACAAAGAACATTTCTGTCCCATGTGACAATGAGTAATCTCACTCATCAGTGCAAACCACTCATTACATATACACAAGCTGAGCACTCCGTGAAACAGCAAGGCACAAACTAAATGGAATTGTTAATTTCCTCGTGTTGTCGCTATTTCGTATTGAGAATATCAAAAACTTAACTTGTGTAAAACATTCACTTGTGTTTCCTGAAACCCGGTTCCCGGTCTATGTTCCAGATCTGCAGCAGCCGCTTTCTTCTTCTGAGAAAATTCACTTCATATCATTCCACTCTCCTTTACACTTTATCTTCATTGCAATTGTTCACCGGATTACTCCTTGAGTTCATGGTAACATAAACCGAGGAGACACCTCATGCGACTTCAGCCAAGTATTGTCCAGTGTAGAAATTTACGTGCATATTCAAAACTTATTGTGTTTAGTGTGCTGAGACAAGTGCTACTCTCGCATAAAGAGAGGATGACATCATGATGCAGCGATTAGCTTAAGTAAGGCAGAGAATTTACTTGGTGAAATAGAGATGTGGTTGCAACAGTGATTGGTCTCATCACCAGTCCTCTAATTAAAACAAGCAAACGTTTCAATTAAATGCATGACCACGGATGAGCTACAAACGGGATAACACTCCAATTCATGTTTTTTTTCATGAAACATGTCTTCATGATTAGATTTACAGGAATCGTGACATGGCAGGTTCTCAAAGAGATCAACGTCACAAGGAGGAAACAAACATTGTTTTTTGACGATTAACTGAAGGTGAAGCGAGCCGCTACATCATGCAGTCGTTAAAAATGTGAAATCAAAAGTCAATGGACTGGATGCAAACTGGAGAACTGTGGTGTGAACAGTTATTTTCGCTATCGTATCAGAGAGCAGTATAGTATTGAAGTAGACTGAACCATGTTGCTGCGACCAATTTAATGTCAACCGAATCTTCACCGAGCGGAATAATGACTCGTGTAATATGAACCAAGGATGCATCCAATGTTAAATTGACGAGTAAGACTTGAGCGGTTCTCCGCCCGTTGCTCGAGGGACTGCTGCATGATGAAGATTGAATCGAGTTAGTCTCGCCTGTGGAATGGATTAATAATGGTGTAACATTATAAGGAGTGACTGCGAAGAGCATAACGAAGAAGTGTGCCATGAAGCATTACCAATTGTCAGTGGTTTTGATCTAATATGTGTTCGTCTCTGCTTAATAACGTGATTGGGTCCAGGTTCAAAAGGGAGAAGCTATTTCTATGGAAGTGTGTTATTTTGGAGGAGATCAAATTCAACAGTGCTATCACTTCGTGGTAACAAATATGAAACTTGAAGGCGACAGAATGGTTGCAATGAGGACCGATAGGATATTTGCAGATCTTGGACCTAAGTTTCTAGAAACTGGTTTGATTTAAAAAAAAAGAAACCACTCAGAACAATGACTGAATAGTGTTGTGACTTCTTATGATGACGTGGAGTCAATATAATGCACAGCAGAAATTTAACGAATATAATGACAATGGCGTAGGAGTAAAATTAACAGAGGCTTCAGAATGCCCCATCAGGGGACTGGTGCAATATGTAAACTGAAACGCCCTAGTGTCATAGTGACAATGAAAGCAGTGAGCAAGTCTTATATTTTGAGTACACATCATACACATAATAACTGTGGCCTGTGTCTAAGAACCTGGAGAAATATGTTATGAAACGTTGTTAATGTGATCGAGAAAAGAACAACCTTAAGCGAGACTTCATCTTGCAGGAGTTCCAACGTAACATGAATCGAGATATGATCCGATTCAGTTGGTAATTTTGTGTATTATTGTCACACGCAGCAAGATACGGTGAACAAGCTTTATTCTGCATGCCTCCACGCAGGTCATTTCAAAATATACGTGCACCGAGAGAATACAAAGGCAAATCACAATGCCAGAATGTCGAATAATCTCTGCAAGTACAGGTACAGAAAAATGCAGTGCATGCAGACAGTAAGGTTTGTGGGTGTTTGGGCCTCGAATGACAAGGCTGAATTAGGACACTCTATTCAAAGGAAATAGGAATCAGTTGTTGAGCTGTTTTGAATGAGGAAACAAATACACGGGGAGCAATTCCTTACCCTTGCTTCTTATTCCTATGAAGATATAACAGCACAAAAAAAACTATGGTGTTCATTGTGTCTGTTCCCCAGTCCACCTGATTTCTTCACCGAGCGACGCCCTTTGTCTTTCGCTTGTCCTGAGCCCGAGGCCGACACACATCATCCAGTCTCATCTGCAGAAAAAGGCCCCAAATCCAGTGTTATGAAGGACACTACACGGGCGATGGACCCAGGATGCACGGTGGCTGTTTTCAGTTCCGGAACCACTTGAATATATTTCTGTTTGCATTGCAATAGGCCCATTCCTTGTACAATTTCTGCAAAGCAATATTGGGAAGGAGTGATCACTGTGGATTTCTCGTGGCGAAACTATCCATGTTCTAAAACTTTTCGTTCTGCCGGGGGAATTAAGCCGCCCGGAGATAACGGTGAGTTCATCAAATTCAGTTCGTGATCTGCTGTTCTCAGTTTGCTTTCTCCAGCCTTATCGATCCAATCTGCATTAACTTTCCCACCATCCCGTTTTGCTTTGGACGACCATCAATTCGGTTGATCATTTCGTCTCTCCCGCCATTTTCCCTGTCGTTCTCCATCCTTCTGTTCTTTCATCAGCTTCTCTAAGTCCATTGTGTCGAGAGAAACCATCACTGTAGATTTTGTTAAAATGACCACCTGGTCGAATTGAACAGAAACAAATGTTTGCTCTCAATATAGCGAATTGGTTGCGCATCCATGGGCCCTTCACAGGATTGCAGAGCCTTTTGGATCACAGATTAAGTGTTAATTCTCTATTCAAATTGAATATCATAAACGCAAATACGGCAATGTACAGCTGCAACTAACATCTTGTTTGCAGTAGCATCACAGGAACGTGGATTCAGACAACGCACATGATATAAATAGCACACAAATTCTACATAGGATACACTAGACTGTAGGAAACACCGCACAAAACAATACATTGGGGCAAGACACGATTAGCAACGTCGGTGAAAGCGCAGGAGCTGTTCCGTATTGTTCAGTTGCTGTGTTGGGATTTGGGTTGCACAGGACGATTAAAAAATATGATGGTTACAGGAAAGTCCTTATTCTTGAATCCCATGTGTTGGAACCGGGCAATCTCTCTGCTGCTGTGGATTTTAGAGACGAAAATTGGCCAAGAACAGTCAAAAATCTAAATGATATCAAGCGAAATTTGATGCCTGTTAGGATTGATCCCGAAATCCACTTCAGAGGAGGGATCACCTGAAGAACTATATTCCTCGGACTTTCATCTCAGATTGTCGCTGGCGCCGGAATTCATTTGCTGCTTCCTTCTCCCATCACCCAGTAATTTACAGAAAGTTTCGCAATCATTTCCAAGGGCATTATTGCGTCAATGAACGCCCACAATATCCTGAAAGACTGAGTATATAAACGTTGTCCCCCATACTGTGTGGTATCAATGATATATGTTCGACTTTGTTGCAACAGGCTACTCGTCGCTACACACGAGTTAACTGAGGCAGATCATAATTCTAGTGCAGGTCGTCACCATTTCATCCAGGGGCTTGACAGAACATGGCTCAGGGAAAAGTGACTTCAGCGTCTCGAGGTATCAGATGGCGCAGTGTCTGCTTAGTCACCGAAACTTAGATTCCAACACAGACAAACAAGAAGGGAATTAGACCTTCGGACATCCGTTGCAGAAATAGTGTAATGATTCTGAGTACTGGTCCTTGATTTTCTTCCTTAGATGCCTTGTTGTACAGCACATGGATTCCATGCTGGACTGATTGCATAATGACACATACCTGGGCCCCATCAGGGGCCTAGCATAAGTACCTGGGTTTCTCTATCACTAGTTGCCAGAGTATTGGTCAACCTTCGGCTATACTTTGGCTCCTGACTGCTTAGATTGGTCGAGTCTAGAGCAGTCCTGTGTTCTCTGTTACTTTTCGAATATCCAGTTTGTGTTGGGACTCCACTTCGAATCTTCGAGGCAAGATTCCTTCCAGTTGCTGCCCGTGTTTGGTCCTGAGGAAGTATTCTGACTCCAGTCTTGTACCAGTGTGCCGCATTTGGGTTCTCTGTGAGGTTGCTCTCTCACAAAGTTGATCAAAGAGCAATCTCGCAGAGAACCCAAATGCCGCACACCGATACAAGACAGGAGTCAGGACACTTCCTTAGGACAAAACACTGGCAGCAACTGGAAGGAATCTTGCCTTGGAGATCTGAAGAGGAATCCTTACACGAACTGGATCTTATGACACTGGACTGCTCTGGAGTAGATCACACCAGCAGCTAGGAGCCAAAGTAAACCCAAAGGTAGACCAATACACTCGCAACTTGTGCTAGAGAAACCCATGATACTTACGCTAGGCCCCTAACGGGGCTCAGGTATGTGTCGTTATGTAATCAGTCCAGCATGCAATGCATGTGCTGGACAACAAGACATTAAAGGGGCCAAATTGAGGGCCAGAACTCAGAACCATGACAGCACCCCCCTCCCCTCAACGGGAGCCTCTCAGCGTCCCACCGGGCTTGTCTGAATGGTTGCTATGGAAGTCCCGAATTAAGGAGGGGTCCAAAATGAAAGATCGGGGGAGTAGTGCAGGCCCCTACCACGGTGGCACGGTGGCGTCCATCCAATAAACTCCGGACAGTGTACACTAGGTAGTCATCACCGGTCGGGGGTGGGGTGTTGGTGGTGGGCTTCATACAGGGGATTGCTGTCCGCTGGGTTCATGCAGGGCAGAGTAATTCTATCACAATGTTGATCAAAGAGCGAGCTCGCAGTGAAGCCAAATGCGGCATACCGATGCAAGACTGGAGTCAGGACACTTCCTCAGGACAAAGACAGGCACCGACTGGAAGAAATCTTGCCTTGGAGATCTGAAGAGGAATCCCAGCACGAACTGGATCCACAAACAGGAATGGAGAACACAGGACTGCTCTGGAGTCGACTACGCTAGCAGTTAGGAGCCAAAGTACACCCAAAGGTAGACCAATACTCTGGCAACTAGTGCTGGAGAAACCCAAGTATTTAAGCTAGGCCCCTAATGGGGCTCAGGTATGTGTCGTTGAGTAATCAGTCCAGCATGGAATGCATGTGCTGGACAACAAGGCATTAAAGGAGCTGAATTGAGGGCCAGAACTCAGAACCATGACATGTTCTTTGCTCAACATTGTGACAATTAGAGCTAAACTAAAGAAACGAGAAGATGCCTCACAGAAATAAATATAACAAACCGAGTTGATTTCTGTGGAAACTATTTTTTATTAATATTTTCACTCAAAACTATTTACAGAGAAAGTTTGCAAAGGTTAAGAAAAAGTGCATAGTATTTCTGTATTTAACATGGATTGCAGGCTGTCTGAACCGTCAGCTCTTTATTGAATTGTAAAGACACCAGAGAAAAGAAATGGGGGGAGGAGCCATTCGTCTAAACGACAAATGCTTCGTCCTCACAGAATATTTTGACGTTGAATTCAATGAGAGGTATTTATATAATGGACATTGTTGTTAGCGAAGAGAAATGATCTTTGTGAGGGGAACATGAAGATGTGCAGGAGGCATCATGTAAGTAACTCGGTGCATTCCAAGCTCGCTCTACTTTCATTAAAGATGCGTTATCAGTTTCACATTCAAAAAACATGTCAGTGAGCATAACAACTGAAGGTGCAACACACAAAGCACTGGAGGGGCTCAACGGGTCAGGCAACATCTCTGATGAGAATTGGACTCTCCACGTTCCGTGTCGAAACCTTTAATATGGACTTAAAGAAGGAGGGAAGATAGCGAGGATATAAAAGTGAAGAAATGGGTGTATAATAAGCTTGCAGGTGATAGGTCGATTAAAGTCAGAGGCCTGGGCTAAGAGGGTGAGGGAAGTGGGAAAGTTGATAGACGCCGGGAGGAGCTATTTATGTGAACAAAGGGCTGAAGACATGGAATATGAAGAGAAGAAGGTGGAGCATCAAATCAAGGGAGGGTGGTCGGAGAGGATCCAGGAGGAGTAGTGTTTGAGCGATGGGCTAATGGAGGGTGTGTAGAAGGCGAAGAGATATGTTTCTGGGGTCAGTTGAATCAGGTGAGAGGAAAGGGACGAAAATGGAACGGTTACAGGATGTTCGAGAATTCGATATTCATGCGGCCAGGCTGTAATATCAAGTGCTGTCCCCTAAATTGCGGTTAACCTCCACCTGGCTGTGGAGGAGGCCATGGACAGACATGTCGCTGTGGGAACCGAAATGCGATTTAAAAAAAGCTGGCTATCGACTCGCACGTCGGGCAGGGAGCAGCTGCTTGACAAAGCAGTCACACAGTCTGCGTGAGGTCTTACTGATGCAGAGCAGGCCGCAAGAGGAGAACAGAATGCCATGCCAAACGCCGCGGGATTCAGGGGAGAACCACTGCCTCACCTCGATGTGCTGCCTGGAGCCCTGGGTGGTGATGATTGAGCAGGTGGTGGGGAGTGTTAACAAATTCTGTGGTTACAGGGGCGATTGCCTGGGGAACGAGGGGAAAAGCTGGGGAAGGATGAGTGAATGAGGCAGTCACGAAGAGTGAAATCCCTGCGGACACCAAATAGAACGAATGAAGGTTTGCGGTAGCAGCTTTCTGCACAAGTGCACTGGATACCATAAAGGTAAAAAAAGTCTGATTCCTGGTAGGAGGAATGGAACAGGTCTGAAAAATCTCTGAGAACGTCGACTTATTTACATGTGGGTTCTCGCTTTCAAGGTAACAGTATTGGATACATGCACGTTGCAACAGAGGCTTCCCACGCAATAATGAACAATTCAGACTCAGTAACTGACATCCTATTCATTCCATTTTCCAGTTCAAATCGCGATCTTTTCAGTCAGTTCAGCGACGATATCAAGAGAATGATGGAATAAATCTGCGGGTTCGTAGGTTCGCGCCATCACTTGGCCTGTGAAGGAAGGATGGAGAATAAATAAGTACATTAATGGTCTGCGACGTTAATACGAGGACCTCAATAATCGACGTTTGTCCATCACCTTCAAATCAGGTGGAAGAGCGTGTGGATGAAACTCACCTTCACCAGGGTCAGGCTATAATGTTTCAGCTTGTAAATATTTATGAGGTATATGCTTGTGTATGCTTGTGAACAGCTACTTTTTCAACCGCATATCGCAGTCTGCGGTTTTATCATATTTTTACGTGATTGATGCAAAATTTGAAAAATATTTTTCGAAGGAATCAGCTTCAAGAAACCGGTAAAGATAATACAACTGGAGGTATTAAAATTGAAACAAAGATAAATACAACCAATTCAGACTGACTGAAAATGTGATTATTACATTTTCCACTTCATGTTACGATATCTTCGGTCAGTTCAACTGAGATGTCAAGAGGATGATCAGAGAAATCTAAGGGTTCGTAGATTCGAACCATCAGTTGACCTGTATTCGATATTCTGCGACGGTCATGCGTGGACATTTTATTGCAAAATAACAGACCTTTGTAAAATCAGGTGGAAGAATGCGTGATCTAAACTCACCTTAACCAGGGTTAGGGCAGCTCCGTAGGAAATACTCAGGATGAACAGTATGATGAATGTGGAAGCGGTCGTACAGATGTTGTTTCTGTCTTCCCCCAGGTCTTCAATCCCGATGTTATCTGTGAAATCTACGAAATGTTGAAAGAGAAATAGATTCACAACGTTGTCCAGTCCAGGACATGGTTCCTTCCTTTACTTAATTATTTTTCAATCAGGGAATCGAATTTTCCATGACCCTCTTGTGTCGAGGTCAATGGCACTTCTCAACAATTAATGTTTGTTCCAACAACAGCGGCTCATCATGGTCGGTTTCATGTACAACCTGTTAATTCTCTCAGCGTCTAATGACAGTATATTATGAATAGGTTACTCCAGTGGTATACCATTTGATGCAGGTTATTTGTGCGACGTTTCTGAACAAAACGAATTTGCAAGTGGTAAACGCTGTTGGACAAAGGGACTCAACAGATGCAAAACCTTTTTACAATTAAATTGCACCGAAAAAAGTTGCTGCGCACTTTGCCGGTCCAGAATGGAGAACGACAGAAATTTGCCAGATAGCAATATGCATGTAATATAGATTTCAGATGCCCTGTTTGTATAACAATTTAATTTGAGAAATGGATTGCCTGAACCTATTTCATTGAGAGGTCGTCTTCACCATTGCGTGTTTGATTATCCGGTACGACATTCAATATGCCCGTCGTGGAACAAGAACTGCGTTGACGCGAGTTTTACGTGTATGTTTGTGTGACGATTGATCGAGGCTGTTTCATGTAGATGCATGGCTGTTCATTTTTATACGTGCTATGCGCGCGCCTACGTGTACTTAATGGATGATGTTCATGTGTGTTTTTCCGTGCATGTGCGTCTGATATGGTGAGGCTTCCGTTGCATGGTTACATATTTGTGCCTGTGTGCCTGCCTCTGTGTGTGTGTGTGTGTGTGTGTGTGTGTGTGTGTGTGTTTGCCTGCTTCTGTGACTGCTCTCGTGTGCATGCGCTTGACTGATGGTTCATATGTGTGTTTTCACGTAATCGTGCTTCTGAAGTTGTGAAGCTTATCTTGCAGCACCAGTCAGCATGAGCTTGTGTGTAAATGAATGTCCTGCGCAAATATATCCATTGATGTTCAATTATTGTGAGGACTTTCCTGTGTGTGTGCATTGATCTGTAAGATTGTGTTTGTGTATTTTGTTGATGCGAGATTTAACAACATCTGCGTCTGTTTTATAAGCCTTTCTGCGTGTTATGTTCACGTTTCATCAGGTGTTTTATTTCAATATTCATCTTCACTTTATACCTTTTATGTGTATTGATCATTGCTTGAATGAGAATGTACTTTTTTTAAACAGATTCTATATTTTAATTCGTTTTCGCATTTTGTTACATATTCCTGCTCGTCTGCCCGAGAAAGGACCGTGTGCGATGGTTGGGGACAGAAATAACCTACACCAAACCAGGAACCGATTCGCCACTAAATATCTTGTCACCTCTGATCTTTAGCCCTTACTTTACGTTCAGACTTGACTCTCATATCCGTTACTATCTCAGTAGAATGAACACTATATTACAAACTGGAGTGCATTTTATGACGAGAACACTCTCGAGAAACTCGAGAGTTTTATCAGTCTCTAAGAAGAAATTTCTTGACATTTTGATCTCAAATGGCGACTCCTTATCCTTGTTATAGACCTCCCAGTTATCCATATATGAACATCTATTGGCATAATTGAATCGATGGAGGCTTGTTCGGCTCCTAACTCTCATAATAGCAAAGTAAACACTTGCAATCTGTTTGTGTGTGTGTGTGTGTGTGTGTGTGTGTGTGTGTGTGTGTGTGTGTGTGAGTCTCCGTGTGTGTGTGCGTGTGTCTGTTTATGTGTGTGAGTGTGTATGTGTGTGTGTGTGTGTGTGTGTGTTTGCGTGTGTGTGCACGGGAATATTCATGCAAATGTATGTCTATGTTTCAGCGTGCGCATCGTAACGAATGCTGTGATTGTATAAGTTTGTCAACTCCTTGTAAAACTGTATATCGGCACCTGCAGTGTTGTGCATATTTTCACATGACCTGTGCAAAATTTGAAAGATGCATTCAAGAAGGGTTCAGCTTCAAGTACACGGTGTCAGTTTGTTTTCTCCCATTATGTTCCCTGTCAGAATAATATTTCGTGTGATTGCGTCCATGTGTTTCTGAATGATGAAGTACATTTGTGGGTCAGAGTATGTGCAACAATATCGTCCCATTTACTGAAGAGCTGCTTGCAACAGTGGGTGGTGGGAGTTGTTTTCCCTCCCCGTCAGATGTGGGAGTGCAGGGTGGAGATTGTTTATGAGTGCAGGGCTCCCTGCTAAGTTCAGTAGTTGAGGCTCTTCTGCAGTTGTGAATGGATGGGAAATAGTTAAAGAGGGAAATGGGGACCCCGGACGGTTGGTTACGGATCCCCACAACAAGAGCAATATTTCTCAAATGTGTCCGTGGATGCTACAATGATGGATTTATAAATTATTTCCATGCCGCTGGTGCGGTAGAAACAGGGGTGCTGGTTTTACAAACCATCTCTGGCAAAATTAAGGAACAATTAATTAACTGGTCCTGGTATCAGTTCAAGATTAGAAGAAAAACGCATTTATTCGTGTTTATTTGATAACTCAATGCATTCGAGTGATTATTATTGACAAGAATTGACAGTGTCCAACAGTACAAGGGAAACGTTGACAAAACTAGGTTTACCGCTGGATCGATTGACCGTTCTGGCGATGGTCTTCATGGAGAGGCTTTCGTGTCCCACCACACAGGAGACAGAAGCTCCACTGGTCCACTTCTCCGCCCTGACGTACAACAGACTGTACATGAAGAAGGAGCTGTTGTCTTTCTCCGCCATCACCTCGGTGTTTCTGTAGTTGCGCGAATCCACCGGCTTGTCATCGACCGTCCACTTGAGGAAGATACGACGAGGGGAGAAACCTCTGACTAAGCAGGTGAGGGAGATGGATTTGTGAGCGGAGAGTTCACCTGTCGGCGGAAGGAAGACAGACACGGACGGTTCCCGAGGGTGTGGATCTGCGGAACAATTGGGAGAACTTTTGTTAAACTGCGGAATGGAAGGGACGATTAGCTGGTCGTTTAAGACATGAAGAAATTGTGATTCGGGCTTAATATTGAGGGTATCACACTTGCGAACCGTCGCCACTTCCCAGCCCCAGACAGACAGGCCTCTGACTCATTCCTGTTAAAAATTTGCAAGGTTTGCTGGGGAACAATATGAAATGTACAACACAGGATCAAATCATAAGCCCGCACTGAACTACGCACGTGTTAATGTGCCATCGTAACCTCCTGCTACTTTTTTTCCGCATATCCATCTCATTCACTTCTCAACATTCGCTTAATTCCTGCACCGTCGTGGACATAGTGAAATGGAAGTGAAATGATAAAAGTGATTATCGATGTGTTCGATTTTGCTGTATAAACTAACACTCAAAGATGGGCGCTTAAAAAATAGATCTTCTGCAAATCTAAAATAAAAACATAAAACTGAACATAGAGCATGGAACAAGAATCTGTCCTTCCGCACATGATTCTCTGCTGAACCAATTTGGCTAATGATGCCAAGTTATACGCATCCCTCCGACCTGCTCATGGTGTGTTTCCCTCTGCATATTCATGTGTCTATTTAAGAGCCTCTTGAACGCCTTTGCCATATCTATTTCCAGCAGCACCCGGAAAGAGGAATTGAAGGCACCCACCACATTCAGAGTAACAACCTCGTCCCGCACGTCTCTATTGAAATCGTCCCCTCTCAATTTCAATGCATTCTCTCTCGAAATCAGCATTTCGGACCTGTGAAATTGAAACCGGCTCTCCAATCTATCTGTGCCCCTCATAATTTTATAAGCACGTGTCCCGTCTCCCCTCAGCATCCCCCGCATCAGGAAAAATAAAGCTGGATTGGTTCGTTTCCCATTGGAACAACTGCCGTCCAATATGGGCGGCATCTTGGTCAACGTCTTTACCATTTCCAAAGCTTTCACATCTTTCCTGTAATGGGTTTATTCAAATTTAATACAATACTCCAGATGAAGCGCAACCAGGATTTTATTAAGCTGTAACATAACTATCTGAATTTTGATCTCAGTGCCTCGACTATTGAACATACCGTGCAACTTTTTTTACTACACTATCTACTTGGGCGGCCACTGCCATGGAGTTATGGAGATGACCTCAAGATCTCTCTGTACATCACTGCTATTAAGGGTCCTGCCATTAACTGCATGGTTCGCCTTTGCATTTGATCGCACAAATTGTAACACCTCATACTTTTCAGGATTATATTCAATCTGTTGTTTCACCTGCCATATCTGCAACTGATCAATATCCAACCGTATCATTTGGCGATCTACTTCACTTTCCAAAACGCCACAAGTCTATATGTCATCTGCAATTTTAATCCTCCACCTATCCACGTTTTCATCCAAATTATTGATGTTTTCCGAAACAACACATTTCCCAGAACAGATCCCCGCGGAACTCCACTCGTCTCTGACATCCAGCCGTAAAACGACCAATCGACCACTACCCTCGCTCTCCTTTGCGTAAGACAACTCCAAATCCAAACGGCGAAGTCAAGGTTGACCCCATGAATCTTAATCTTGATGAGGCGGGCACGAGGCACCATTTTCGAAATACCGCCGAAAATTCAGACAGAACACATCCACTGCTCTCCTTTGATCGATTACTTTCCTCAAACCCTCGAAAAACTCAATCAGGTAAGTAAGGCATTACGTGCCCTACTCAACGTCATGCTGAATATTTCTAACTGGGGTATGCTTTAAGAAATGTTCCTGAATCCTACCCCAAAGAATCCTCTCCAACAGCTTCAATCTCATGATCAGAGACTCATCGGTTTAAAATTTTTAGGATCATCCATGTTTCCCTTCTGGCCAAAGAAAAACATCAGCTGCTCACAGTGCTCTGGGACATCGCCTGTGGCTAGAGCGCACAAATACACAAAGGCGAAACAATCTCATCTCTTGCCTCTCCCAATAACGTTGGTTGTATCCCTTCAGGCCTTTGGAACTTGTCCCGAGAGACGTTTTTCAAAAGACACAGCACCGTCTCCTTTTTTTTCTCAGAATTGCCCACTGTGTTGGCATGCTCTGCACTGATCTCACAATTGCAATCACTGAATTGCAGAAAACTCAATGTCAAACTCAAATTCCAGTTTATTTTTCTCATGCACTCAGCATGTCAAGCAGCGTGTGTACAAAATGAAGGAGGGAGTTAACGATTCGGGTCGAAAGTCCTGCGAAGACATGATGAAAAGGACCACTAACAAATAGTACGTTGCATGGAGGGTGGAGAAGAATTAACAGGAGAAAGGAATTTTAAGTTGGGCTTTCACAGAGTCATGATACAAACAAAGAACAACTCAACACCTCCCACGCTGATCTGTCAGTATCTGGCCTCGAGCAAAGTTAAAACGAGACATGATTCAAGCTGACGGAAGAACAGTTAATCTTCCGTCTGGCTGAGTTGCAGACTCAGAGAGTCAATAACGAATCATCCACCTTCAAGTAACTTACTTCAGACACCCGACATCTGCTGTTTCATTGGGGTTTTCAGGTAACTCTCATCTCTTTCTTTTTCCACAGTAGCCACATGCAGAAAGTGAGACTGGCTCGGTTTTTCTCTCTCCATTGTCAAAACATTATCTGCTGGGCAGACACGTCAGTGCTCTGGCGTCAGGAGCAATGCAGCAGAGGAACAGGATCTTTGGCTCACGTTGTTGTGCCGAACTAATTAAACTAGTAATTATACGCCGAACAAAAGTTATCACTTCTGCCTGCAATTTCTCAATATTTAACACCCCTCCCAACACACACACACACACACACACACACACACACACACACACACACACACACACACACACACACACACACACACA
>JAUZTB010000017.1:46858427-46873492 GCA_034780895.1 Rhynchobatus australiae | reverse complement strand
CTGTCTGTCTCTCTCTCTCTCTCTCTCTCTCTCTCTCTCTCTCTCTCTCTCTCTCTCTCTCTCTCTCTCTCTCTCCTACTCTCATTCTCCCTCTCCCTCTTGTTCGTTTCCCTGTGTACGACTTTCTCTCCACTCCTTCTTTCCATCCATGCCGGGGCGCCCTTCGCCCTATTTATCACGGTGCCTCTCGCTGTAACCAGCGTGTGTTGGGCGAATTTTTCACAATTTGTCTGAATGGCTTCTGTGAAATCATTGAAGGTCTGGATGCTAATCGTGATAATGACGCAACTATTGTATGGAAACTAAATTGCAAGAGCGTGCAATGAATTCGAACGGAATACCTGCAGGTTTGTCGCTGGAATGTAGAAAGGTCGGTCGTAGAACCCCTGGTGGCATGTAGCAAGTTTAAGGTGCGGGTGAATGAAGGATAATGTGCAATCTACACTCTTGTTTCGATGATAGGTAAAATGTTACAACATCTCTGAGATACCAAGGGATCCTGTGCCCAAACATGTCAATATGCAAACAGTGAGTATGCAAGTATTAGAGAAAATAACAAATTAAGCTAGAATATTATCATATTTTAGTGAGGGCAACGAAATACAGAAGTCAAGAGGTTATGCTGCAGTAGTGTACGACATTGGTGGGACCAGTGGGAACAGATTTTGAGCGCTCCTAGCACGGTTAGTTCAGGACTCAGAGTGGCATATTCCTGGCGAAGGATTGGCTGGTGTTTGTGAGCTCGACTGGGGGAGATCAGAGTTGTGGGTGTCTCTGAGAGTCTCTCTCTCTCTCTCTCTCTCTCTCTCTCTCTCTCTCTGAAGCATACCCTCTCTATCTCTCTTTCCCTCCCCAGTCTCTTTCTTCCTCTCTCAATCTATCCATTCGCAACCTCACATCACCTTCTTCTCCCACTGAGTCAGCGCAAAACCATTGAACCGACCCATTCCCTTTCCAACTCGTTCTTCACTTGATATGTGTCCACTCTTTCCGACCCATTCCCTCTCCAACTCGTTCTTCACTTGATATGTGTCCACTCTTTCCGACCCATTCCCTCTCCAACTCGTTCTTTACTTGATATGTTTCCTCTCTTTTCTGGACTTACAAGCAAAGGACGTTTTAACTTCATTATGATGTCGTTCTCTTCAAGAGAAAGTAAAGCTTTTGAACATGTGCTGCTGTTTCTAAAACCTTTAATTGATGACCCTTTCTCCAGGGTACGTGCGCCCTTTGGCGAGCGTATCCTGCAGCTGTCAGATTGATTGTTTTTTTTTTCCCTTTTGTCTATTTATTTCCATTCTCGTTCTCTCTTTTTATGCATCCTCTAAATTTTGTATCAATCAGAGGCAGTGGTGTTTCACTTGCTTCTGTTGTCTAAATGCCTGAAACCATTTCATGGCGTGGATGTCATGCCCGCCGGTCTAATATGTTACTATTTCAATTTTTTTTCCAGAACCGAATCATGGAGATTCTCTGACTCAGACGGTTTTTTTCAGCATTACAGACAGAGGTGTCGACTTTAAGCTGCGACTCGAATACTACAGAGGGCTGCTGCAATTTACACTGGTAACGCTGCGCCTCTTTCCAAAGATGCAATCTAACCGAGTCGGGGTATCCAGCAGTGTTGTTAGCTATTTTCTACCAGAATTCCTGCAATTTCTGGCGGTGATCACTTTCCATTTACATTCTCAATCTCTCTCTCTCTCTCTCTCTCTCTCTCTCTCTCTCTCTCTCTCTCTCTCTCTCTCTCTCTCTCTCTCTCTCTCTCTTTCGGACACTGAGCAATAAAAACGTCAGCACCTTGTTATTTTGCTGTCGTGATGAGACCACATGCACACTACTTCGTTTTAGTCTCGCTTTATGCTGACGAGTTAATGCTTTTTATCTCTAATGTTGAGACCTCGTTACCTCCTATATTTCTCCAATTTACAGTTTTAGCCAGTTCCCAGGATATAAACTGAATTTATACAAGAGGAAACATTTTCCTTTGAATAAACTGATGTAATTTGAAACTACCCTTCCTATTAAAATTAAAATAAGTAATTTTACATATTTGTGTGTTACAATTATTTAAATTATAAACATTTATTTAAAGAATACTTTCTTACTCGATTGAACTGTGTGAAAAAAGGTATTTTCAAATTGGTCACCCCTCTCTATGTCGATGATTGGACGAACTCGTTACAAAATAAAAGTTTACCTTAATTGATATACTTATTTCAGGCCCTCCGTGTTTTTACTCCTTAGTCCTTTTAGATTCTCTTGATTCAATTATATCTTCTTACATATGGAAAGACAAACATCCAAGATTAAATTAAGTTCACTTTCAGAAAGTTAAAAAGTATGGAGGTTTTGCCTGACCCAACTTCAGGTGTTATTACTGGGCTGACAATATACGAAACCTTACGTTTTGGTTACACTGCATTAATAAGCAGGCAGCCGATTACCGAGAAGGGGAGAAACATCAAAGTACTGAAGTGCAAAGGGACTTTGGACAACGAGTGCAGGATGTCCTAAAGGTGAGCCACCACGTCAGATCGGCGGTAAGGAAATTGAATACCATGTTGGCATTCATTTCAAGAGCTATCGTGTTTAAAAGTAAGGAGGTATTGATGAAGCTCTACGGGGCACTGGTGAGGGCCCATTTGGAATATTGTGTGCAGTTTTTGGCCACATATCTTAGGAAGGATGTACTGTTGTTGGAGAGTGTTCAGAGATTCACGAGTATGGTCCCGGAATGAAAGGGATTACGTACGTTGAGCGCTTAAATTTTGAAAGGGAGAGACAGAGTGAATGGAGCCAAGCTGTTTCCTCTGGTGGGTGAGTCCAGGAGCAGAGGCCACAATCCGAGAATTAGAGGGTACAGGTTTAGAACAGAGATGAGGATTTTTTTTTCAGCCAGAGGGTAGTGAATTTATGGAATCCTTGCCACGTACAGTAGTGGAAGCCAGATCACTGGGGACATTTAAAGAGGAGATAGACAGATACCTAATTAGTCAAGGGAACAAGGGATATGGGGATAAGGCCGGAAATTGGGGCTATTTATTTCTTTACTCTCTCCCCTCCCCGTTCTCCTTTCTCATCTATTTTTCCCTTTTCCCTGGAGCAGACACGATAGGCCGAATGGCCTACTTCTGCTCCCTTATCCAGTGATCTTGTGATTAATCATAAGGATTTCCCAGTCTGGCTTTCTTTGGAAGCTAATTCTGTTTTAAGAAATTCTACTATTTCTTTGCTTGTCTCTTCATTAAGTAAATTAACTGATAATATGGTAGTTAAACATGCTTTGAGGATTTGGTTACCATTTGGAAATTATTATGGTTTATTGAGTTTTTCTTTGTCCAGTCTCATTCTTGCTCATTGCTTTTTTAAAACCTTCTAAGACTGATGAAGTTTATAAAGAGTGGGATGGATTGGGTATTATTTGTTTTCAAAATCTGTTTGTGAGAGGAAATCTCTCTTCGTTTGAACAATTGTCAACTAAATATAGTTCACCAAAAAACATATTTTTCTTTTTGTTTTACAAACTAGAGACTTTCTCCGATCTCAATAACATTAATTTCCTAGGAGACCTGATAAGAACTTACCAATGTAGATTTTAATTTAAGGCCTTTTTATGAAGGCTCATTATTTAATACTTATGCTAGGTTCTGAGGAACGAGTAAGGTTCCCTCAGATGAAACTAAAAATGCTTAGGAACAATATTTGCCGATTCCAATTTCTGAGGAAACTTGGAATGAAATTTTAAATTGGTCAATACTTTATTCTTATGCACGCGTCACTTCCTCCTTCAATTTAAAGTGTTCCATGGAGCTCAATAGTCCAAAGATAAGCTATTTCGTTTTTCTTCGGATATATCCCCTAATTGCGATAAATGCAATAATGGGGATGCTTCTTTAATCCAAATGTTTTGGACATGTTCGATTCTTAAACAAATACTGGATAGAGGTATTTCAACCTTTATCTGTGCCTTTTATAATAAATGTTAAGCCTGGTCCTTTGACTGCATTGTTTGAGGTTGTTGGAGAAAAACGATACAAATTTTTGGACTTCTGAGTTGCACTTGTTGGCCTTTATTTCTCTTCCAGCTCGGAGGGCTGTGTTGCTGAATTGGAGGAGGTTACTCCATCTACTCATGTCCAAAAATTAATTAATGTTATGTCATACCCAAATTCAGAGAAGATCCGCTGTTCAGTTTCTGAATCTAACATAGACTTTCAAACATTGTGGAGACCTTTTTTGAACTATTTTCAAAACCGTTGATTTGGTGGTTAAAGTACAGATATTGGCTAATATTGTTGTGTGTAAGGGTTTTTTCTCTGTCCTTCATTTTCAACAAACAGCTTCGGTCTTGGCAGTGGGTTTCGATATTTTTCATAATAAAATTATTCCAGTTTCATTGTTATTAATTAACTAACATTTTGTTCATCAATATAGGGTATTATATTGCAATACAATATATTTTGTAACATTTTTGTTTTCTGATTCATGTACTCTGTATTCTGTATGTGGTATCAATAAAACTATTGTAAAAGATATTCGGCGGATGAGAGTGCCCACCTCGCCGCCAGCTACAGAAAAAAAGAACTTCGGCTATTCAGCAATTCCAGCTGTTACACACTGACAGGGCCGGACCACTAAGCCTCCACCCTCTAGCCACTTCACAGGCAGGTAATTAGACAATCTGTGGTTCACCATCCAGCTTCCTGCGTTGAAACAAGAGGGGCACACTCAGCCTCTCGCTCCTGGAGCACTGACCAGTGAGGTCTGTCAGTTCCTTTGTGCTGATCAACAGTCAGACAATTGACCTATTAAGCACCCTTAATCGTTTGTATTGGGGAAACAGATCAATCATCTGCTCCGTTCTGTGACACAGAAGGGAGGTCCGTCTGTGTAGCTCCACAAATGTAACTCAACCAGCTCAGTCTGGTCACACAGAGGTTCTTCTATTATGGGGAGGGGAGAGGATACTCGGCCCCATCCTGTCAGGTAACGCATTTAAACAATCAGTTTTATCACACATAGGACGGAGAAAAGTCTTTCCACCCCGACCCGGTAATATTCAGAGTAGCTGAGCCCTCTGTCCTCAGGGCGCAGGTTGGGCCCTTGGTTGTACCAGTGCTTCCTCAATTTTTGTTTCCCTGACGCTCACCTTGTCTCATTTCCATTCATGGCGCTGAGGCTGGGTCCTTCCTGAGAGGGTATCTGTGTAAGTCACTCCTCTAAACATATTCAGAACTTTATGTTGTAATGGGTTCAAACGCAATCATTTCTGAACCAACGTTATAATCCCAGGTATATCTGCATCAAATGTACAAATAGTGGCAAATCAAGGTTAACATTTCTTTATTCAGCAATTGTTTGATTTTAGACCACAAGCTGTAAGAGCAGAAGGAGGCTATTTGGCCCATCGAGTCTTCTCTGCCATTAAATCATGGCTGAGCCTTTTAATCCCCATGCTCCCGCATCCACCCCGTAAACTTTAATCCCCTGACGAATCAAGAGCTATAATTACTGACAAATACAACGACAGATGTGGCCTCCACAGTCCTCCGTGTCAACAAATTCCACAGGTACCCCACACACCGATCTAAGAAATTCCTCCTCATTTCAGTTTGAAGGAGACGTGAATTATTCTGAGGCTGTGCTGTCGGATCCTGGACTTTACCACGAACGGAAACATCCTCTGTACGTTCGCTCTATCAAGGTCCTTCAGTTTCAGATATATTTCAATGAGGTCCCCCTCATCCTTCTGAACTCCCGTAGAGTAAAGGCACAAGAGACATTAAGTGCCTCACATGTTTAGCCTTTCATTCCTGGGATAATTCTTGGGAACCACCGCTGAACCTTCTCCAGGGCCAGCACAAACTTCTTCAGATATGAGACCCAAAATTTCTCACAATATCCAAAGTACTGTCTGACTATGGTCTTATAAATCCTCAGAAGAACATATTTGATTTTATATTCTCGTCCCCTCGAAATGAATACTAACGTTGCATTTGCCTTCTTTCCAGCAAAGTAACCTTGTTAATCCTGAACCAGAACTTCCAAACCGCATTCTACCTGTGATTTCTGAAGTTTCTCCTCATTTAGAAAAATGGTCTACACCCTTATTCTTCCTACCAAAGCTTATACCCCTACACGTCCTTTGTATTCCATCTGCCACATCTATGTCCACTCTACCAAACTGTACAAGTCCTGACGCAGACTCCCTGTATTTGCGACACAACCTGTTGCTCCGCCTATCTTTGTGTGGTCTGCAAACATGGTCACAATGCTGTCGGTTCCTTCAGCCAGATCATTGATGTAGAACGTGTGAAGTTGCGGTCCCAGCACTGACCTCTGCGGATCTCCACTTGTCACCGGCAGCAAAAGTGAAAAAGTCTCCTTTATTTTCACTCTCTAATTTATGTCAATCAGCCAATCCTTTATCCATGCCAGTACCTTGTCTTTAACACCAATGGCATGTATCGTGGACAGCAGCCTTGCGTGCAGTACCTTGTCAAAGACCTTCTGAAAACCGGTGTAACTAACGTCAACTAACTCTCCTTTGTCAAACCTGCTTGTGACCTCCACAACGTATTCCAGCAGATTTGGCAACGAGATCTCCCCTTAACTAAACCATGCTGACGTCGTCCTAATTTTCATATACTTCCCAGTACTCTGAAATTTCATCTTTGATAACTCTTACCAGCCATCCAAATCAGACTTAAACGTCCTGTCGGTTGCCCCCTTCCTTCTTAAACAGCGGTGGGAGAAGCCTGCTGGTCGTTAATGGAGTAACAGTTATTTACCGTTGCTCATACTTTACTTACCTTTCCCAACCCCTTTTGATTTTTTTTGTAAACGTGATATTCCTTCACTATGACTTCAAGCAGTGACAAAGGTACTAAAACAACCAAAGAAGATGACCTTCCTCCATCTTTGGAATCTATTTCACAATTGCATCGAAAACACAAAGATGAATCTTCCGTGCAGTTTCAACAGCTTAACTGCAAGCTTCACTCAATTCAAATAAGAATCTGAGATGATCACGAGAAGCGAATTGAAGTGAATGACTCTTTCGATTTTGGATGCGAAAATTAATGATTTAGAAAATCTTTATAAAAAGCAATCAAAGTCTAATGAAAGATTAGTGCAGAAGCTTATGAACTTAGAAAACAGAACCAGAAGAAAGACGTACGGGTCGGTTAATATGAGATGTAAAATGGGCGCCCCGGACTCGTTGGGCCGGTTGGGCCTGATACTACACAGTAAATATTTTTTTAAAGAAAGAAATAATCTACTTATTCTGGATCTTAAAGAATCGATCGATGGCGACCAGCCTATGAAATCCTTTGCAAACCTTCTGGCTCAACCATTCCCTCATATTTTATCATCTCCCCCCAAGATCGGGCGAGCCCAGAGATTGCGGGTGCATAAACCTGCTGCGGGAGATGGACGCAGATCGGTTATCACCTGTCTCCATGACTTTTAAATTAAAGAGTTTCTAATTCGTGACTCACATCGAAAAGGAAGGATTTATTACCAAGATTACAAGAACAGAATCATTGAAGTTTTTTTAGCCTGAGATTATGAATGAACGTGTTAAATCCAACTAAGGCAACATAAAACAGTTAACAGGACAACGTAAACTGCAATAACACAGAACCTGGAGCGGGGCTACATAATTCATTCCTGAATGTGCGTGCTTCCGTTACTTATTGAAAATTTATTGTTCATTTTCTGCATTCCAGCTGCAGTTCCTGGGAGTCTGCTGTGCCGTCAGGATTGCCAGAAAAATGCCCCGATTCATCGTTGTTTCAGTTTACAATGAGGAACACACTGGGAAATATGTATTGGAGTGGCAATGATTGTTAGTGTCCGCTGCTTTACAGTCGGCCAAGGTGGAACACAGGTCGCTCTGGCTCAGGAAAACACACGTAACTCTTGTGTTGATTTCAGCCTGTGTTCCGCGGGGGCGCTGCTGAAACCTCCATCTTAAATGCAAAACTCCTTTCTATTCCGCAATTTTAAAACATTTTCCTTTTATATTGACCTGATTCTTATCATTACGGCACACCAATGACATGGTGTCAATTACTGGGGACATGGTGGTACGAATCCCATTAATTTGATTTTGCTAGCTTTCGGAAGAGAATTGTTTCTGTTGCAACGGGTCACCAGCTGGAACTGAACTCCACTTAGGACAGGGAGGATCGCTTCGAATGAGCGCTTTTCTTGGTCAATGCTAGAACAAATATCCAAGGAGACATTAACAGTATCTTCAGCTCCTCCCTGAATTTCGTTTGGTTCACTGCATAAATGTACGTCTTTGTGCAGGAACTCAGGTGCACGAACATAATTCCAGTTTGAACAGCGATATATGCTGGAGAGAAATAATCGCGGTCAGTATGCATGGTGTGACCGGCGATAAAAATGGCCACAGATGCCGGAAGCCACAGTAACATGAAACTGCCCGAGATACTAAACAGTAATATTATGGATTTTCTTCTGCTCTCCATTTCTGTGTCACGACGATTCTCACTCCTTTGCCTCTGAAATCCTCTTCGGGATTTGCTGGACACCAAGATATGCCTGACCGTCAGCCCATTAAACAGAAATATTAAAGCAGAGACGCTGACTAAACCTTGAACTGATTTCAGTCGGGTGAACGCCACATATGCTGGTGAGTTAAAGGCCTCCAGTCTGAATTCAATACCCCAAGAAGTGTTGCCAATTATTCGCAGAGGTTGAAATACAAACAAGTGGGGGATATTCTCCAAGGAAAGCAGGATCAGAATTACTGCCGCAAGGATTCTTACTGTTTTCACTCTGCAGTACTTTGTTTTAAACTTCTGACAGCACATGAAAACATATCGGTCAATGGTGAAGGCGACTGTATACCACTGTGACACTTCCAGACCGACGGTCATCAGGTACAAAATTGCGAGAAGGAAGTTTGTGTGATGCAGGAATGTGTATTGCAGACGTTTAATTAAAATTTCATAGAGAATGACATTGATAATGATGACCAATAAATCTGACACTGCCATGATCATCATGTAGGCTCCGATACATTTGGAAAGACCACAGTTTCCTCGGGAGAGAATGATAATTGTCATCAAGTTGGCTGTAATAGAAAAGGAAAAGTCGTCAGTAACGGGGCATATATTCGCCTGTCCATCTGCTCAGTGTCATCTGGACCGGTCGACGAATTATTCTGGGGACTGCTGTCATCGCGGAACTGAGAACCAATTGTCGTCAAACACTCAAATAACTTCTGAGCAATTATCAGCAGGACAGGTGTTGAAGTAAGACTTCCAGCTGAGGCAATAGCAAAACATAGAGAGTAGACTACGTACTTTCTTAGAATTGTTGGCGGGAGCCGCATCCAACAGCGTGTTAGGAGATTATTTGCAGCCGAGGGAAGGAAGGAATATTGAGACCAAATTGCAAACTAATCGATTATATTCATAAATTCACGACAGGTGGGCGTTCTCGTCGTCAAGCTGTCAAGCTCGTTCGTGGTTCTACCTAATCTGAGAGGCAGTGAGGAATCAGACGCCTTGGTGGGACTGGAGTCACCTATAAAGAAGGGCACGTTAGTGATCAGATTCGTTCGTGAACAGTCAGGGGTGGGTTTCTCATCACAGTTATTGATATTAAGTGCATCTGGTTCTTAAAAAAAAACAGAAGAAATTAAAATCCATGTGGTTCCAGTAATTTCGCAGAGGCTGTGGCGGAAAAGTTTGCCTCGCCTTCTGGATTCTAAATCATTGAAGGAACCAACGGGCCACGGTGCTCGTTACCCACAAAATCCCCTGATCAGTGCGCTCTCGTTGCATCATTGTGGCCACATTGCGAGGGAATCCTAGGTTAACAAAGATGACTTTCTACTAAGGATTCGACGGCCATTCATAATCCCTTCCTTACTGAAAGAACCTCTGTTGTGGGAATCAGAGATGAGGATCGTCCTTCACTTTTTCCATGAGGGGACATTATGCCCACGGCCGTGCCCACACGGATGGCACCTCACCGGCTCTGAGGACTACAGGCAATTCTGCGGTTATTGAACAACTTAATATACTGTGTACATCGCGGTGCATCATTCCACCCAAAAACTCAATGCAGCGTCAGATGGTCAAAAGCTGAGAGACGATGCGCTACTTTGACTTACCGGGGGCACCAAGGACTGCCAGAATTGGATAACAAATATATATCATCTGGAGAATCGGAGGGAGAGACATTTTCGAAGATTGTTCGAATTCTGTTCCGTCTTGTAGCTCACATCAGACGATGACTGCGATCTCGAAACCCTCCCGTTTTATAGCAAACACGAATACTTGGTCAGAGAGAAACAGGTTATGCAATAACTGTCGTTAGCTATAGTCACTGAACAAACAAGGGGCGATGTTCGGCTCCAGTGCGACCGAGTCTCCAATGGGTCGATTGTGTAGCTGTACCAAGAAGATCATTCACTCACACTCCACAACGGAAATACCCCCAGAGAGAGAGTGGCATCAAGGCTTGCACTGCAATCCCTGCAGGTAACATCCCTCCAGGGCGACCTGAGCTTCTTGGTGCCTCACAGTGATTCAGAGACACGTCACTTCTCCATTCTATTATTGGATCTGTTTTACACTGTGGGGATCTCCAGTGATGAGCTGACTTTAACGTTGCTGCTGTTGCTCTTACCTTCACCTTACTCATGATCACTCGTCTTTAACAGTGACCTTTATGATTCTTACCTAACCTGAAGTTTGCAGGTCCGACTCCACTATTATAGCTTGTGATCCATTTCAACTGAACCGATGGTGCCAGCACTCTGACAAGGAGGGTGGCGTCCCTATTCTAACATTACTGATGATATCATTCTGCGATTGCTGGTGCAGATTCCACTGTAGCACGTAAAGTCGCCACTCCAAAATGCCCGATGAAACCCCTTTCCAGCAGTGACTGATTCTGTTCACATGTCAACAGTTGGAGTCGCCTGTACTTATGTTGCTGATAATCAGAGTAAAGCACAAACGATTGGGCAGCACCTTTCGAAAGATAATTTGATTTATTCTTCTTTCATGACACTCTCCTCCCCCTCTTCACCCCTTTCCCCCGTCCCTCAACGCCCCATGTTGTTTTTTGGGATTACAGCTGCTCACTGCCCTCTGCTGATCACTGCCAGTGCGGCCGCTGTAACCTTGACAAGGGAGTTCACAAAAACGCTGGCGATTCATATTTACATAACATTGTGAAGAATGATACTGATGTACGAGGAAGACGGACAGTTAATCACTGACGGCCGTTAAAAAAATCCAACATATCCAGCTGTCCAACACTTCCAATGTTATTGGAGATGGTCCCAGTCTCCGATTACCAGAGGTGGCTCGAATCCAACGCTGCAGGAGGTGGATCAATACTGACCGTTGAAATTGGGGTCTGACACTCAGCACTGCACGCCCGCTATGTGTTGCTGCTCTGATCTGGGCCTAAGTTCCAGTTGGGGAATGGGGTCATTGGATTTGCTCTGACAGTGGACAGAATCAATGGGCTGAATGACCTTTTTCTGTCGGTATGAAACATGAGAAGTGTGAGAGCGCTGAGAAATTCTCCCCGTAACACCTGCATCACCTCGAATACAATAACCTCACGGTCATGAAGATACTCAGTTTCCGCCTCCTCACATCTTTGTGATAGAGAATTTGAAAGACTCACTGGCATTTGAGAGAAAAAGGTCTCTTCACCTCCATCTGAAAAATGGACCGTACTAGTCTCAGACAAAACCCATGACAAGCAGATACTCCATTACCGTCAAATACCCTCTCAACAATGAACGGCGACTCAGTAATATGAGACTTGAACTTCCTGTTACCTGCCAATTTAATTTACCAGCCCACTCCCATCCAGATCTTCCTGTCTGTGCCCTCCTGCACCTTATATGGAGGTCGAGCATCAGGTTGAACAAACGCGTCTGATCGTCAGTCCTGGTCCATTGCATCCTTCCAGACTCGATAATGAGCCCTGCACCTCAGGTCACTCGCTTTCTCTGTATGTACAACAAATGGCCAGATCGTCCATCATTGAAAACGGCTCAGGACTTGTCTCTCCCTCAGCACATCCGAATCTGCTGGGCACGTGTTGCAGCTCTACATTTCCCAACGTTCACATTCATTACTCTGTTCTCATTCTATAACTGCCCTCATTTGTTAGATTTTATGAACAATGTTATCTATACTTATCTACTCCTACAGATGACCTCGTTTCATGGCAACGCTTGCCTCGCATATTAGATATAGAACCTTCACATCGCTGCCGCCCTGCTGACAATGCCAACATTTTTACTTTCTCCTTGCCAAATCCGACGAAGGGTCTTCGACTTGAAACGTTACCTCTATTCTGTTTCCATAGATTGTGCTGAAATGCGAAGTTATTCCAGCAGAGTTCATTTATGTTTTCTTGCGTTAGATGAGAACAGGTTCCAATGATATCCAACCAGTTGCAAGAGCATTGAGTCTAGAACGTCGGAGACAGCTGTTGTCCCGGTTTTCCGTCTCCACCTGGAATGGTGGAGCACAGTTTCCGGCAGATACATTTGAGTGTGGTCACCATCATCTGTGTCCGTGCAGGGTGAACCCAGAAGCTGGAACCGTGTGACCAGGGCAAATATATTGCATTAGGGTCAGATTCATCACGTCATCGCCAGTAACGTGCAACACGTGTAATCGTCGCCACCTTTATTATTCCGCTGGAGCCGTCACCAGTGCTATTCAAGTCCAATCACTGCCCTGATGTTGGTGCAAGGTCGCCAACACGTGCGGGTTCCCTGGAGTACGCAGCAGTGTTACTCTGCTGACCTTAAAAGCAATGTTCGTGAATACTTGCCTCGCAGATCTCGTTTGAACTTACCCCTCTCACATTAAATCGGATGCATTTCCTGATTTCATCCACACCCTTCGTCAAGAGACGACAGCTGGCAAACCAATCCACATTCCAAGAGATTCGTCGGTAGCAATATCGATAAACATTTACACCGGCATCTTTGCAGACATTGGTGTTCCTGGTAGCTGAAGATCTCCAGTCTCACAGATGCTATTACTTTGAATGTGATCCAATTGCAAGTCATAATAATCCTCCCATCTGTCAACAGGAACCGGCATCCCCTCTGTGCAAGAATCGCTGGAATATGTCAGATAGAGAACGTTTGCAAAACTTCTCAAGATTTTCTAGTCGGTGGAGCAATATTGACGATGTATTATCGAACTGGAACTAGACAGATCCAGCAGCTGTTAGTAACTCTCTCTCTCTGCCTTTCTGTCTGTCTGTCTGTCTTTCTCTCTTTCTCTCTCTCTGCCCCACCCCACACAATCTCTCTCTCTCTCTCTCTCTCTCTCTCTCTCTCTCTCTCTCTCTCTCTTTCATCCCCACCCCTCGGTCGGCTCTGTCTGTGAAGAGTTTCTGAGTTTTCCCCCTCGGGCTGGTTAAGGAGTTAACATATTCACCTCCCTTTCCTTTCCCAGCCTTCTCTCGTGTCATCCGTTCCCCTGGCATATTGTTTCTTTTTGTGGACAAGGGAGATTTAAATTTGTCCCCACTTTAGTTGCGCTGGGAGGTTTGTGTGATCCAGATTTCCCCCACTCAGAACAATTACCACTCATTCACCTCTTTCAGCCCTTGCCGGTCCAATTCAGCTCCCAGGAGAGGGCTGAGGAGGTAATGTCACTAATTGAAAGTGAAAGCCCAGCGGGACTCATGAAGTCAACAGCGACAAGGAAAAATAAGTTGCATCCACACAACCGGCTGCAGGGCCAGTGGTCAGGGTAAAACAGGGACTGTGTCTCCTGCAGTCGCGGGGGTTGGAGCACGGTAAAGTTCTGCAGGGAGATCAGGCGATAGGTATAGTTGAGATGGGTTCTTCCGCGAACACTCGTTCTGCCTCTTGGTTCCAATAGTAATGTTGTCGTTGAGGTTGAATATTAGACTTAGGATGCGAATAAAGCCTGTTGTCCTGGGACCACGTGGGGCGTGAAGGGTGACGGGGAGGATACGGAGAGCAAAATAAACAAAAATGTCGATGCCTAAATATTGAATTAAAGCAGGAAACTCGGCAGGTCAGGTAGCTTTTGTGGGGAGAGGAGCAGAGTCACCGGTTCAGGTCCGAGACCCTCTACCGATCACGTAAACATGATGGCGACTATTTTCCATCGCGGTGTACTTTCCGCCGGTCCGGCCTGTTGTCCAGCCCGGGCAAGCGAGGTCTGATGTTCCGCAGTGACTCCAATTAAATTCCTCTCACAGGCGGACTCGGCCCGCCACCTCCGCAGAACCTGGCGGGGTCGGCCCGGATGATGGCGCATTAACACGGAGCCACCTGAGATCAACAGTCGCTACGTCGCTGGTGTCCTGCTCCTGGGAGCGAGGTGAGGGTGGGGACAGCGGGAACACACCCATCCTTTCATTTGTATCTGGGGCCTTTACCTCAGTCACTCTGTCCTGTAGCGGGATCCGAACTTCGCGTGGATCGACGGCTGAGGTAGATCATAATTTTACCCTGGACACAGGAAGCAGACATTTGTACCATTGTGTCCCTGCATAAAGAGATGGTTAAACCGAACAATCACATCTCCGGGACACAGCTCCACGTGTGTGAGTATCTGCCTCAGTCTTCCGTTCAGGCAAGACAGTGAGACTGTGGTCGCATCCTCTCGTTATGGGTATGAGGGTCCGGCCATTCCTTTTATTCTACCTCTTGTCCACTCCTCCTAACTGCTGAAGTGCAGCCTGTGATTTACGGTATTTCACGGGATGATGAGAAATAGGCCTTTCCATTTATCAGGACACCTCAAAACTTTGTGCATTTCAATTAAGTCTCCCTCCAGGAGTTCCATTTCAATTATTCCACAGAGACTCTATTGGTGGCGATCGATGGACTAAGTTTTAACTTGGCTTTGGTCCAATCACTGCTTAATCTTCTATTTGCCACTCTTTACTACGTCTTTTACAATACTTGCACAAGTTTCATTTTGAATTTGAGCTGTTGAAATGAACACCAGATCTAAAGCGTCAGCTGATGGGAAAGGTAATGGAGACAC
>JAUZTB010000017.1:46630585-46641775 GCA_034780895.1 Rhynchobatus australiae | reverse complement strand
CACACACACACACACACACACACACACACACACACACACACACACACCAAACTGGTTACAAATGATCAAGGAAAAAACAATACAATGCCTGAACCCTGACTCTGTGCAAATATTGGCTCTATGCTACCGGGAATCTAATTAGGACTCTCCTAACCCCTGTGGAAGTGCACACTCTTACCAATGGTCTCTTTGGCGTGGTTTTGATTCCTACAGCAATCAAAAGAGAGAGAACCACGCACATGTAGCATTCTTTATGGTGCTGGAGAGCTGGGTGGCGCCAGCCCAGGTAATTCAAAATGTCCAATGGGTCATGGCCAGGTACAAAGGTGTGTACAGAACCCAATGGTCAAGAGTGTGCACTAATGGGTGGGTAGGGCCAGACCTTGATTGACAGTGGTGTCGCTTTCGACCACGTGCTCGATGTCATGTGACAGCCATGACCTTTCACACTACAGATATTACATAGAATCAGAAAGTTATATTTCCTGGATCTTCCTCTGCAAACCACTCCAGTGTGCAGCCTCCGATTTGCTCTGATCTTTGCAGCCAGGAACAGTTCCATCTGGTTAACTGTCGCCGTCACCTTCGATTAGTTTGTAGTGATTTGCTGCCAGAAGTTGAAACCGAAATATTGTACCGAGAAAATGGCTGCTGTAGCCATAGGACTGATTTGTGTCAGATGCTATGTGAAAAATTCCCATGTACTTTGCAATGGAACCAGAAAATATAATTGACAACATGCCACAGTTCGCAACCTCAAGTTAAGCTTTTATTCTGATTTTTTTTGGACAACCTTTAATTGATTGACCATAGTTTAAATCCATGCGTGCCCTTCCTCCTGATGTAATGCCCTGACAGTGAGATACTCTTTAGCAGTGAGCAGAACCCACAGGAGACTCCGTGTCCAGAGCAGTGGCGATATCCAGAAGGAGCCAGAGATGGAGAGCCGGAGAAAGTCTATTGTTTTACCTTGCACTATTTTGGGTCATTTTCTGGTGTTATGGGTGACCTGAGTTGTAAGATGTCTCTATGTTCGGTTCACAACGAAGTATTATTCAATAGGATCTAACCCTAGTAACCCAATGTCATTCTCCAAGAAACCAGGGTTATGTTGCAACTCCTAAGCTGCTGCACAAACATGTGCTTTTAAGCTGGGACATAAAGGAAGTTTAGAAAAGAATTCAAAAACAGGCTTAAATTTCGATTTAATCTAGTCATAAGAAATAAAAGCAATTAAAATTTGAGAACTGTTTGCATTATCGAGCTCAGTTCNNNNACACATAATAACCTGAATTATACTATCCGAATACTTATTTCTAATAATCTGCACGTATGTGAGAGAATAAATAAAACAAATAGATATAAATTGAACAACAATTTATTAAGTCAATTTCGAAAGAAAAGAAAATTTAAAAAACGATTTATCACCAGATTTTGCAGTAAAAATTTTCAAATTCTTCAGTGAATTGTTTATTCAGGTATTCACAATGATGGTGTCCCAGTACCACTGGGACCTCAGTATTCATATGTGGAAATACAGCTGGTTCAGTGATACTCCACTGAATTAACCATTATTTTTCTTCTGAAGTGAAACAGGCCAGTTACTGGTTTACAGAGATAAAAGTTACAACCAAGTGAAGTAATTTTTCCACAAGTAATTTTCAGCTAAAGTATTTGGTCTCTGGAAGTTCACCCTTAATGTGATGTGTGTGCTTGGTTATCATGGGTTTGTGGTGGCATATTTATTGATGATAATGATGCAGAGGTCATTGAATCGTACAGTAAATACAGCTGGGACACAAATCAGTATGATCTATTTGAGTGCAAGACATACCTGACAGATCGATGGATGAATTCTGATTTAGAAAACTGTTTCTCGAATCTGAAAGGCGAATTATGGGCTGTGATTGAAGCAACAAGTAAATGTTACGCTCTTTGTTGAGAAATTTACTGACAACAAAAGTGGATTTTAAAGTCGCTTTGGTGCACATGGAACATAGAATGTTACAGCACAGGAACAGGCCCTTCGGCCCTCGATATCCGTGCTGACTATAATGCCAATTCAAGGTAATCCAATCTGCCTGCACATGGTCCACATCCCTCCATTTCCTGCCTGTTCATGTGCCTGTTTAAATGCCTCTCAGACTTTACTATTGCATCTGCTTCCACTAACTCACCCGGCAGCACGTTTCAGGCACCTACCACTCTCTGTGTAAAAAGGGTTTCCTCATAAACTTCCTTTAAACTTTCCTGTTCTCACCTTAATCTATACCCTCTAGTAGTTGTCATTTCTACCCTGGGCCAAAGACTCTGACTATCTACCCTATAGTGCCTCTCGTAATGTATTTATTTCTATCAGCTCACCCCTCAGCCTCCAAAAATCAGGGAAAACAATCCAAGTTTTTCCAACCTCTCCTTCTGGCTAATGCTCTGTAAACCAGGCAACATGCTGTTGAATCTCTTCTGCACTCTGTCCAAAGGCTCCACATCCTTGCTGTAAAACCACCAGACCTGCACAAAATACTCCAAATGTGGGCTAACCAAAGTTTTCTATAATGTTTGATACTCAATACCAGGACATATGAAGGCAACTACGCCGTATGCCTTCTATGCCACTCCATCTACTTGTGCTGCCACTTTCATGGAGCTATAAACATGCATCTCAAGATCTCTCTGTACATCAATACTGCTGAAGGTCCTGCTATTACTGTATGCTTTCCTCTTAAATTTGATCTTCCAAAGTGCAAGACCTCACACTTGTCTGGATTAAACTCCATCTGCCATTTGTCTGCCCACATTTCCAACTGGTCTATGTCCTGCTGAATCCCTTGTCAATCTCCATCTATATCCACAACTCCACCAGTTTTATGCAGTCTGGAAACTTAGTAATCAGCTCACCGACATTTTCATCCAACTCTTTATATAGTTATCACAAACTGCAGAGGTCCCTGCATTGATCCTTGCGCAACACCACTATTCATAGACCTCCAGTCAGAATACCTCCTCCTGCCACTATCCTCTGTCTACCAAGGCAGATTTGAATCCAGTCTACCAAGTCTCTTCCATGTGCCTTAGCCTTCTGGATCAGGCTGCAGTGATGGACCTTGTCGAATGTTTTACCAAAGTCAATGTACACAACATCCACTTGCATTGTATGATCCTTACGATTTCAAGTAACGGAAAATGAGAGTTACATTGCCATCCACAATTCTAATTCCGTCAAGCTTTTTTTTTGAAGTACAGCAGAGCAAAAAATAACTTGAGCACAGGGTCTTTGCTGTTCTTTCTTCGCAAAAAGCGGCATAATGTTAAGAGTTTGATAGTAGAAGCACGAAAGAGTACAATTTGCGGAAACTAAGAATGACGATAAACTCAGTCTGGGTAGGTGCTTTTTCCTGCCGCTGGCGAGTTGCAGGAAGTTGTGTTCTTAGGCGACTTTTGTAGTTCTTGCAAAGACAACAAAAACAGAATATTTCCCCAGAGTTTTCTCATCTCATCAATTGAACGAATTCGGCCAACAGGGAGAGCACTTGTCGCTGCCCTCGAAAAACAAAGCTGGCTTCTCTCGAGCGGGAACACTCAACAAGAACTCGTCATGCTGAGATACCGTATCGTTCGCCATGAAACCTGTGCATGTAGATCGTCATGGCAAACATAATAAATCACTGGGGCGTCAAAGTCAAGGCTTGTACACCACCTTTATACACAAACTGGATATAAATTTCCCACTTATTCAAGCGGCCACATTCTGACGATATGACCTTGACTAAAAGCGTCTGAATGTTTCATAAACATCCAAGAACTGTGATTGAACATGATGTGCAAGCTGATAATATTTTACGGCAAAGGCGCCAGGCTGTTGGGCTTATTGCTGAATGTGCATTATTTCTCGATTCCTAGTGGAATTCGGCAAGACCGCTTGAACTTGCCCAATTCCATGTCAGCTCTCCTGCTCCATGGGCGGGGGCGGTTCGAGGGAAATCTGTTTCAACAACTGAAAACAGTTTGCAACATGCAGATACAGATATCGCGTTCATAGTAAAGTGTGAAATATGAACGGCAGTGACTGGATGGGGTGTGTGTGTGTGTGTGTGTGTGTGTGTGTGTGTGCAGGAATCATTGTTTGTGTCCAACAATTCTCAATGGACATAAATAACATAGATCACAATATTAGGTTCTTCTGGCCTGTTTCACCATTCAATGTCATCATGGAGCATCATCAATTTCAGTGTGATGTTCAAAGCCTTTCTCCAATTCCCGATCCAATTACCATCAAGAACCATATGTACCTCCTTTGTGAATACACAGAATGACTTTGTATCCACTGTCCTTTTCTGGGAGAAAATTCCATTCACTCACTACCTGCTGCGTGGAGAAGTTTCTCCTGGTTCTAAATGGCAGGATGCAAAGATACTCCAATGTGATTTAATTATTTATATGCGATTAAATTCATAGCAGGTGGAGTATAATGTAGAAATCCACTGTGATTCTCCAACGAGAAGAAAGATTATTATCTGAATGCAATAGATTGGGAAATGTGGAGGTGCATTAACAACTGGGTGTGGACGGATACCAGTCGCTGGAAGCAAGCGTTCAGGTGCAGCGATTTCTCTCAGTTGTGAATGACAGATCCCTGTTGGCCTGCAGTAGAACCTGAGCAAAATGATCACACCCTTTTTGCTCCATATCTCTGTCCATATGGCCTGATTTGAAGAATCTTCCAGGATGCACCCCCTCAATATTACAGTAATGAATTTCTTGACTAACAGTGTCATGCCTCCTCTTTTACAGCATTCCCCATCTCCCTGAAAATTCACCATCACCCAATACCGAGTTTTCAGTCTGCCTCTTTCAACCATATCTCAGTAAGGATAATAATATCATAATCCCATGTGTTAATTAAAGCTTTGTGTTCACCTACTAACTAGTTAGTTTCCTCGCACTAAAACAAATAAGAAAGATCTCTTTATTAGTCGCATGTACATCGAAACACACAGTGAAATGCATCTTTTGCGTAGAGATCTGGGGGCAGCCCGCAATTGTCGCCACGCTTCCGGCGCCAACACAGCGCGCCCACAACTTCCCAACCCCGTACGTCTTTGGAACGGGGAGAACGTACAAACCCCTCACAGACAGCGGCCGGAATTGAACCCGTGTCGCTGGCGCTGTAAAGCGTTACGCTAAGCAGTACACTACCGTGCTACCTTCACTGAAATTCCGGATCCTAACTACCCATTCAGTTCCTCCGACTCAATGAAGAATTCTGACTTGTCACGATCGCTCCTTCCTAAGGGACCACGCACATTAAGATTGTTAATTATTCCTTTCTGATTGCAGAATACCTAGTCTAGGATAATTTGCTCTCCAGTTGGTTGCTCAAAGTCTTGGCTAAAATAAAAACCACCTTGGAAATTTACTGGGACTTCCTTCTCCATAGAATCCATTGCTAACTTGCTTTGATCAATCGAGAGGCAGATTGTAACTCCTTGTTGCATATGCCTCCAATTTCCTGAATAATTCTATATCCTACATCCCCTGACTTTGTGATGGCGCGCAGGCAACTGTCACAAACGTTTCCCGTTGCATGGCGTTTCTTATCTCCACTCATGCAGATTGCACTTCATGATTTTCCAAGTCAAAGTCCTCTCTCCCTATCATTTCGATTTCCTCTTTTAGCGAGAGGGGCATGGATATGGTAATGGCAGGAAGCTTTTTCACACAGCAGAGGTGTCTAAAGTTAAATGTCATTGATTTAGGGTAAGGGTGTAAGTAGTTTAGAGGTAATTTGAGGAAGATATGAGGGTTTTTGAAAATCTGGCTCACACCATCTGAGGGCGTCGTGGAGACAGGTACTCTCACAAGTTTTAAACATTGTCGAGGCAAGTGCTTGAATCACCAAGGCATAGAAGGCTACGAACTATGTGGTGCTAAGTGGAACCTGCACGGATAAGTACTTGAAGACTGGTGTGGACATGGTTGGCGAAAGTCTTCCTTTCTGTGCTAATTGACTCTATGACTCATCACTCAATGGAACTACAACCAGTTGCGCCATTTAATCTCTCCTTCTCCATCCTATCATAGGCACTGCCTTTTATTCTCCGCGCCCTTCCTGTTGTGACTTTGAACGAGCCACAGGAATTCCGAAGTTCCTCATGTATCAGGACTTTATTCAGGACAAGCAAACACGCAGAGGAGAAACGCTGAAAGAATCGCCTGGAACACCAGCTTTTACACCTTTTAGGTACACACACAATGACAGGTGTTCAAATACAATTTCAATAGTTACAATACATAGTTTACCTCAATATTTGGAGCGTGGACTAATGATTCAACATTGGTATTATACATTTACAATGGGAGCACATCGTAACTCACAATATTAAACCTCCTATGCTGAGATAAAGCAGTCTACATCGATGGTCTAAAAGCTTCTGAGGACAAAACCTCGGCATCGAAAACATTATTTTAACACAGTATTCTGAGGGATAGCCGTCTGGGTACACAAACACGCAAAGTGATTGACAGACCAAAAGTTACCATCACCATATTTGATGTGCTGAGTGGTACATTGGTCAGTCTGGAACCTCTCCTGATGTCATTCTGGAGTTGAAGTCACAGGGCCCCCCTTATCCATATTAAAAAGGTGCAAAATACCCTGGCATTTCAAAACGTCTATTGCCTGATTCCAAAACCTGGAACTTTATGGTTTGTTTGTCAGCATGGATTGGTAAAACAATTTCCTCCCAATATAGTCGTGGCCCGTGGTGCAGTTGACGCAGCTCTGTTATTTGTGCATTTGATCAATGCAAACGAGAATGGCTCATGGTCATGACAGTTTCCAAAGCATACCTCTTCAGTGGTCTCCTGCCGTAGGTCTGTAGCCTGCTCTCTTCACGGATAACGGTGTTTGTTTATGCATCTGTCCTTGTAATTTCAAAACATTACTACTTGCAAGTTATATTTGTAAGGTTTTTGAAGGTCGATCCTTATTTGTGTTAATGGTTAACGCACTTAACATCCTCGAATAATGGCTGATACTCCCTAACGCCTACTCCCATTCTTAGTTACTTCAGACTTTCCCCCGACTTCTCACCCTCCCGTGTAAGGGTCACGGCTTGAAACATACACCGTTACATATTGCCAGAACCGCTGCGTTTTCGCAGAATTTTCTGCTTTTAGTTGAGCAGGTAAGCATAAAATCACGGAATAATAGATGTGCCTACTACAAGGTTAAACATGAAGAGCGAAAAGGTCAGTTCATATTTTATGTTCTTAATAGTGGAGAAGAGGACGGCCAGGATAGTTAAGGTTAACAAGGAGCGGGCGTTTCCAATATTATATCCTATTTTTGAACCCATGCATCAAATAATATTCTTGTGACACCAATTTAATACACACTGTTGGATAGAAAAACTGAGGAGTGCTTTAATTTGTTCATTTAATTAGTACCGTTTACACAATGAGTGATTGGGTTTAATTGGCCCACGGAGGATTTCCACCGATTATATTAAGAGAGCCTTTTGCATTTCATACAGCTCCGTAGGTCATCATAGGTTCTGGTATAAAATGCATGAAAATGTGGCAGGCTGGTGTACGCTATTTATTACCCTGTTCTTGCAGCTGCTGGAGTTCCAGGTAGGGATGGGATAATCGATTCTTATCCCAAACAATTGATTTGGGAGTCAGTGTGCTCCCTACTGTTAGGCAACAGGACACCTCTCTGTCCTTCCTTCCAATGTAGGTGCACCTGTGCATTGCTATTAACTTCATCCATCGGGCATGGTAGTTTTATTTCGGTTACGTAATGTAATGAGTTATAAAAGTTTCGCTGAGCATTTTCATTCAATATAATGACTTCGACGGTATTCTTGAAATTAGTTATGACTTAAACTCGTGTGCCTTTCAATATCATCAACAGTTGTAAAAACATCAAAAATATCGTCATCAGTATGACGGATGGTGAGGTATTTAGAGATGTGGCCCAGTTTTTTTGTAACGGTGATTTCAGTTTCCAATGACGGATGCCCCCACCCGCCCTCATTTAAGAAAATACATCGTAGTTTGCGTGGAAATTGCTCCAGTGTCTTCTGGATTTGCCGAATCTGAAATCAAACCGACAATTCCTCGACTTGCACTTCTCCACGAGGTTCTAAATGTAGTTGTGCCCATCATGTTGGGTTGTGAGTTTCTTAAAATTACAATGTAACCATAATGCCACAGACTGAGTAGGTGGAATGTACCTTTTTATTGAATCAGGTAATTTGGTGACAATCGTTATCCTGCCCCGTGGAAGGTGTGGTCTTTCTCGCTGTATCACTCGGTACCTGGTTGGCATAGCAGTGACGGATCTTCTGGTGCTTATCACAGCGGTGATACTACACAGGATCAGCATGTTATATTTCCCGGTTCTGTCTCTCCAAACTACTCCAGTGTGCAGCCTCAGAATTGCTCTGATCTTTGCCACCAGGGACAGTTCCTTCTGGTTAACTGTTGCCTTCACCTTCGATCGGTTTGGAGCGATTTGCTGGCAGAAGCTGAAAGCAAAATATTGCACCGAGGCAACGGCTGCTACAGTTATAGGAGTGGTTTGTGCCCTGTCGTTTGCGAAAAACATTCCCATGTACTTCGCAATTGAACCTTTGTATATAATCAACAAAGTGCCGTGGTTCTGCAATTTTAGATTGGTTTTATTCCGATATTTTATGGACAACTTTTAATTGGATTGACCTCATTTTAAATCCGTGCGCGCCTTTCATCCTGATGTTGCTCAACGCCCTGACCGTCAGATACATTCTAGCAGCCAGCAGAGCCCGCAAGAGACTCCGGGGCCAGAGCAACGGCGAGAAACAGAAGGACTCGGAGATGGATAGTCGGAGGAAGTCTATTGTTTTACTCTTCACCATGTCGGGTAGTTTCCTGGTGTTATGGGCAACCCGTGTGGTAAATTTCTTGTTTGTTCGGTTTACAAAGAGCAATTATTCGACGGGCTCTAACCCCAGTAACCCAAGATTCATTCTCCAGGAAACCAGAGTCATGTTGCAACTCCTGAGCTGCTGCACAAACATGTGTATTTATGCAGGCACTCAGAGGAAGTTCAGAGAGGAATTTAAAAATGGGTGTAAATATTTACTTAATCTAATTATTAGAAAGTAAAGCCATTAAAATTGATGACCACCCTGATGAAGGGTCACGACCCGAAACATCGACTGTTTATTTCCCTCCATGGATTCTGCCGGACCTGCTGAGTTCTTCCAGCATTTGGTGTGTGTTGTTCCGGACTCCAGCATCTGCAGGATCTGTTGTGTCTCAACTAAAGTAGGTGAATTGTTTGGAACTTTCGAGCGGACTTTGAGAGCTCCACCTGTCCTCGTACAATCAGGTCCGCTACAGATCTCCAGTATCTTTCTATATCAAACAGAGTTCTGTGCATCCTCAGAGCATCATACTGTGGCCAAGTATCAAGTGTGATAACGGTTGATGAAAGCTCCGTTTCACAGTAATATAGATCAAAATCGCATAATTTTTCAAGTCTTTTAGTGAATTATTTTGGACTGCTTTTCACACGTTCCGGTGTCCCAGAACCACTGTGATGGGACAACTGTTGAAATAGCTGGAATCACAGAACCGTACACCGCAGATACGGGCACCCTGTTCACCAAATCCATGGCGACATTCTTTCCCACCAACGTGAATCACACTTGTCCGCACTACAACCGTGTCCTTCTATGCCTTTCCTATTTGTAAGTGTTTTGTCTAAATATCTCTCAAACATAGTAATTATATCTGATCCCATCACAGAGGAGGTGAGGTCAGGGCTCGCCATATATCAACCACTTTCTGTGTATATAAAAAAACATCCTTAAACGTTTCTAAAATTTCTGCTGCTCGCCTTCACCCTGTGCCCTCTGGTTTTGTTACCATTACTATCGGGTAAAGATTCTGTCTATCGTATTTATGCTTCCCATAATCGTATACACTTCGATCAGGTCATCCCTCAGCCTCCTTCACGCCGAGGAAAACAACCCCAGCCTATTCCAACTCTCCCGTAACTAAGTTCCTCTAAACAGGGCAGCATCCTCTGTACTGTCTCCGGCACAATCACGTCCTTCTCATGGAGCGGTAGCAGGAACTGCATACAATATTCCACGTGCGGGTTAACCCGTGTTTTGTAAGGTTGCAACATTGCGTTTGAGCTCTTGTATCCAATGCCCCGACCTATGAAGGCGCATATGCCATATGCCGCCTTCACCACCCAGTCGACCTGTGTTACCACTTTCAGGGAACTACGAACCCGAACCATCAGTCCATCCTGTTCATCAATATTCCTCAGTGCCCTACCATTTACTGGAATGTCCTACCTATCTGACTTCCCAAAATTCATCACTTCACACCTGTGGGGATTAACTTCCATCTGCCAATGCTCCACCCAATTTTTCACCCTAACTATATCCTGCTGTTGCCTTACACACTTCACTCGTGTCGTTCACAAACTTACCGTCATACCTCCTACATTCACATCCAAGGTAATGTATATCACAAACAGCAACGGTCACAGCACTGATCTCAATTTGACAGCTCCCCTTGGGTCCCATGTGCTTTAAACTTCTGGATCAGCCTACCATGAGGAACCTTGTCAAATGCTGTGTAGAAACTATCTGCTGCCCTCTGTTTCCACCTCAAAACTCAAACTAGCGAGGCAGGATTTCCCCGCACAAAGCCCTGCTGACCATACCTAATCAGCCCTGCCTTTCCAAATGTAAGTAAATCCTGTACTTTAGAAAGTTCTCTAATAATTTCTCTACCACTGAATTCGGGGTCACCTATAGTTACTTGGATAATCTCTGCTGTTCTTCTTAAATAAACGAACAAGTTTACCTACCCTTCAGTCTTCCACTACCTCAGCTGCAGCCAAAAAATCTCAGTCCAGGCTCCAGCAATTGGCTACCTGGTTTTTAATACTGCGTTCTGGGATAGATCTCATCTGCCCCTGGGGATTTATCCACACTTATGAATTCCACAGCATCTGACACCTCCACATTCTTAACACTGACATCAATATCCAGACTATCAATATACCCTAAATGTCATGGTTCTGAGTTCTGGCCCTCAATTGGGCTCCATTAATGCCTTGTTGTCCAGCACATGGATTCCATGCTGGACTGATTACATAATGACACACACCTGAGCCCC
>JAUZTB010000017.1:45111529-45122844 GCA_034780895.1 Rhynchobatus australiae | reverse complement strand
GAGACCACTTTTGCTGTCCTCCAGTCATCTGATATCTTGCGTGTCCAGCAAAGACTTAAAAACCTCAGTCAGAAACCACCTATCTCTTTTCTTGCAGCAGCCTGGGATAATTCCCATCCAGTCCTAACGATTTATCCATCTTTAAGCTTGCCAAGGCATCAAGTACCTCTTTATTTATGGAGACCTACATGAGATTTTCCCCAACCTCTTCAACTACAGAGTCTCTTGGCTTTGTGAATATCAATGAAAAGTATTCATTTAGGACCTCATCTATACCTCAATGCACAAATTGCTTCTGTTGTCCCTAATGGGCCCTACATATCCTTGGTTATGTAGACAGGCGATCATCAAGCAGGGAACAGAGGGATATAGACCATGTGCAGGCAGACGGGATTTGTTTAAATTGGCATCAGGGTTGGCGCATTCATCATGGGCCATAAGCCTGTTCCTGTGCTGTATTGTTCTGTGTTCTATCTTCTTTTGCCCTTAAGATACTCATAAAATGCCTTCAGATTTACCTTAATCATTTCTGCCAGTGATTTTGTGTGACCCTCTTTGTCTTCCTAATTTCCATTTTAAGTGCTCCCTTCACTTTTTATACTCTTGATGGGCCTCCCTTGTCTTTAGTTTGCTGTACCTGCGACATGTTTCTTTTTTTTCTCATTATCCAACCCTTAATATCTCTTGACATCCAGAGTACCCTGTACTTGTAACCCCTGGCTTTTAACCTTACAGGAACCTGTTGGCCTTGAACTCTTGTTCCTTCTCCTTTGAATGTTTCCCACTGGAAGCTTGATGTAGATTTGCTTGCAAATAGATGCTATCAATCTATCTTTGCCAGGTCTTCCCTTATGTTAATGAAATTGGCCTTACCCCTGTGTTAATTAAAGCCTTTGAGTTCATGTACTTTACTATAATACATCTTGCATTAAAATAGATGCAATTTAGCTTTGGATTCCCTTGATGTTCACTTACTCACATGTTCTGCCTACTGGACTAACTTTTTCTTCTCTCAGTGCTAGTACCTCTCCAAATGACACAGAATGAAGATAAGAGAATCTGGAGCAACAACCTATCTGCTGGAGGAACTCAGCAGGTTGAACACCATCTGTTGGGGGGAAGGAATTGTCAACGTTTCAGGTCTGATGCAAGGTTTCAATCTGAAATATTGACAATTCCTTTCCCCCCACAGATGCTGCTTGACCCACTGAGTTCCTCCAGAAAATTGTTACTACTCTAAGCTTCCTTCCCCAATAGCACTGGCAAATCTCCCAGGATGGATGTTCATCCCACTCTGGTTAAGGGGCAACCGGTCCCAATTGTACAGGTCCCACCTTCCCCAGAAATGGTCCCAAAGGAACCCAAAGCCCATCCTCCTGCACCATTCCTCCTGCACCATCACGTCAGCCACACATTCATTCAATCTGTCTTTCTATTCCTATACTTACTGGTTTCTGGTGCTAGAAGCAATCCAGAGATTACAACCTGAGGTTCTGCTCTTTAAATGACTCCCTAGCTCCTTAAACTCGCGTTGCAGGACCTCATCCCTTCTACCTATGTCACTGGTGTTTGGCAAGTTCTTTTCTTTTGGAATTGGATGAAACACCCTTGTTTGAAGCTGTAACACTCATTGTAAGTAGAACTCATCAGAGCTGCAACAATGCCCAAAGTTCCCGTCAGGATACATTGCAATTGAAGTTGAGGAATTTTGAATTTTTCAATGCAGTAGCGGTGTAATGGGAAAAATTGAGTGCAAGAAAAATTTCCTTACCTTCAAAGTGTTGCTCTTCTTTCTAGACATCAGGAGATCCTTAAAACTTAGCTTCAAAAGGGCCCAGAACATTTCAGATCCCCAACATCAGGACTGTGAGAAGATTTGCACAGTCTCCGTGAATCAGATCAAAGAGCAAGCGAGTCTAAACAGTTGTCTTTGCTTACACAACAAAAACACTAAATTGAAAGGCAAACTATACAATTTTAAAACTAATTTTATTTTAAATTTTAAAATAAATTTTAGAATTAATCTCTGCAAATAAGACAAAAAGCTGAAAGCAGAAGTGTAAATATGGGAGGTTTGAGTGTGATAACACTTTCAGAAAGAAGGTAGCAGGTAAATCACTACTGGGCTTCGTAGGTAGCTGTGGGGGTGAGTAAAGGATGGGCAGTGGGGAAGGCACGTGTGAATCATTCATGTATGGAGAGGATGGAGAATTCATCTTGTGGCTAATAACATTCTTGAGCTAGGTGACAGCACTGAAAATGTGGAGAGGCTGAATGGTGCAGTGGGGGATTGTAGAGAAGCAGTGTTATTTTGGATGGAACATCAAAGAGGGTCACACAATTGCTAACCATGATTCCACAGAAAGTTTCAGATCTCTTCTTTGCAGGGTGGTTTGGATGTTGGAAGAATAACAAAACTGTTCGAGAAAGCAGGGAGCTACAAATTCAGTATGCACAATCAGAGCTGTGAGGGACCATGAGTGATTATAACATTACAGAGTATCAATGTATTGCAACTTTGGAGAGTTTTTCAATCATGCACTTGGAGACTGGTCCACGTGTGGACCAAAAATCCAGTGTGTCTCTGAGGCACAGAGGTTCTTAATTTGAGTTGGTATGATAAATAGTGAGATCCATAGAGATGGCAGCCAAGAATACCACAGAATCCCATCCTGTGCCAACCACAGAGATAATTGTAGCTTACAGTTAACTTACAACAGTCAAAGCTTTGGTCTCGCACCAAGATCAGTGTTATGTGACTGCAAATAACAGCCATTCCCCATACAACTCTTCCTTTAAAGAACCTCAGTGCTATTGAGCTCAAAAGAAAGGACATGTAGAAGTTGCTAATAAAGTAAAACAGATGATAACAGAGAGGCGTAAAGTTTCAAATGCAGTATAAACCCAGAGTGAATGAGTTAGTCATAAGAAGTTGCAAAAGGAGAACCTGCAAAACTTTACAACTGCTGCAAATAACAGAGTATTCACTTAGTGGTGCATCAGTACCAAAGTCAACCATGTTGTGGATCAACAGGCTTATGAGGTCACAGTCTGATTGACGGAGGGTCATACAGAAGCAGAATGACATTATTAAGGAGCAAAGTCGATCTCAAGATTTATCAACAAAGTTCTGAAAGTCTAGGTACAGATGCAATGCATGATGTCAGAATCAGGTTTATTATCTCTGACTTGTATGGCATGAAATTTGTTGTTTTGCAGCAGCAGTACAGTGTAAAAACATTTTAAAAAATACTATAAATTACAAAATAGTGCAAAAAAAAGGAATAACAAAGTGTTTATGGGCACATGGAACGTTCAGAAATCTGATGTCGGAGGGGAAGAAGCTGTTCCTAAATCGTTGAGTGTGGGTCTTCAAGCTCCTGTACCTCCTCCCTGATGGCAGTGACGAGGAGAGAGCATGTCCCCGATGGAGAGGATCAGTGATGGATGCCGCCGCCTTGAGCCACCGTCTCTTGAAGATGTCCACGATGGTGTGGAGGGTTATGACCGTGATGGAGCTGGCTGAATCTATAAACCTATACAGCCTCTTGCGATGTTGTGTATTGGAGCCTCCATACCAGGCTGTGAAACAACCAGTCAGAATGCTCCACACCGTACATCTATGGAAATTTACAAGAGTCTTTGGTGACATACCAAATCTCCATAAACTCCTTGGGGAGTAGAGTCGTTGCGTGTCTTTTTCATAATTGCACCAATGTGTTTGGTTCAGGATAGGTCCTCCGAGATGATGACCCCAGGAACCTGAAGCATCTCACCCTTTCCACCACTGACCCCTGAATGAAGACTGGTGTGTGTTCTCCCGACTTCCACTTCCTGACGTACACAATCAATTCGTTGATCTTGCTGCAGGAGACAAAACTTGCCAGATCTTTGTTGCACATTGCTTAAACGCGAAGTGCGAGTGCAGGCTGAAGGGAGGGGCAGGTGGTTGGATTGCGGGTGGATGGGTGCGTATCAGGGCGAATACAGAGCTCTGCACGCTCGAGCACCACCCGGTCCATTAAACCGGATTTTAGCAATTACGGTAAATTGTCCATGCCCACTGCTGAAAACGATCAAAGTCTCTTGCATCAGGCTGATACATATCAATATCTTTCTTTTGGTAAAGTGTAATGGTATTTTGAAGCGGATCTTTACAAACCCATCTACCTCATCTTGAAACGTCTCGTGGACATCGGGGATAATTTCCTGCAGACTCTGTTCGCTTTGCTCACAGCAGACTTTGCTGGGTGCGCATCACTGAAACCCATATCGCTTATCTTTTCAACTGGAGGCAAACTGTTAGTAATCCAAGTTTTACTGTATTTAACGAGCATCTGCAAGCATTTACTGGTTCCTCAGCCGGTTTTCACAAGGCATGTGCTACTTGTAAAACACAAACCTGTACTTCGGTGAAAGAGCTTGGCAGAAACATCCTGAGCTTTCATGTGAAACACAGAGGTTCTTATGGAAATGACCCTTGCGTAAAACATTTTCCATTCACATACCTGGGGTCATGGTGACGGTCCATATCAACCACTAGCTCCTCATAGTGTAACAGAAAAGTATCCCTGAGCACATGATCTTTCAGATTAATCTCTCTTAGTCAGAGCGAGAAACGTTTCCCGCTAAGAAACAATCTGTAGATCCATCTCTGTTCTCCTGTAAGGTGCAGTATCCGTGCAAACAAACTTCAATTTAATTTACTTTATATAAATGACATGACTTTCCCGCAAAGGGGCACGGAAGACCAATTACCTCATACTGGAAAGGGCTACTTCTGCTGGAGGCAAACTCTCCCCGATCTATGTTCCCAATACCGTGTAAATGGTTAGCTTCGGGGGGGGGGGGGTGATGCATATAGGATCACCCAAACACTAGAGGCATATCTATCTGTCGATGATAGCAATGTTAGTACTCGCTGCTCCTTTCTTCTGGAAGCAGTCCCGTCTTCACAATGGGAATAACATCGCCTTATATACTCCATTCGTAGCGGTGAATCCTCCCGAAATGGTTGTTCTCCCCAATTTCCATCCAGTCACTGAAATAGACATTTGAATGTGATAGAACATTCAGGGTTTTGTGTAATCATCAGTGTGCGCCAGACAGATAATGTCTTGTATAAAGTTTCGTCCAAAGGTCACTTCTGTAAGAACCTCTGTGTTTCGCATGAAAGCTCAGGGAGGTGAAGTGTTGTGCTGCTAAAGCCTCAAATTAACTGAAGATTATAAATCACTCAGATTTAAAAGTGCTGTGTCGGGAAGCACGAACCGCTTTCAAAAGTGACAAATCAATTGAAAAATTAGAGAGGAAAGTTTTCATTTCACAGTCTTGACGGAGACACGGTTGATGTGACCAGTGTGGGCAATGAAGCATTCAAGTACATTCAATCTTTAGAAATAGCAGATGGAACGGACACGAACTGAGTTCAACTCTAAACTCAAGGATATTGATGGGGCGTTGATTTAGGTTGATCTCGGCTTGGAATATTAGGCCCTAAGACCATAAGACACAGGAGCATAATTAGGTCGTGCGCACCCTCGAGTCTGCTCCGCTATTTGATCATGGTTGATTTATTTTTCCCTCTCAACCCCAGTCTTCTGAAGGCAAGATCCGTTTGAAAGGGAATTGGAGCGGAATATACTGCTGGTGCAAATAATTTCTTGAGCTCGAAACAACCGAGTAGCCTTTGGACACATAATTGACCGCGAGATAAGAGAAGATTCTGCCAGGATCTGGACTCTCCTGAAATTAGGGCGTCATGCCCATTTCCGATATTCATCACTGCACCTTTGGTGGACGAACTTGCTGCTATTCAACCCGGAAGTTCAGGATCCATCACTCAGCCTTTTCAATCACTTTCTCAGCCTATCGATTTTGGCTGTCTTTGCAACACATTGTTATGTCTCTTTGAGAAGTCGTCAGGCTTCCTATTACTTCCAAAGTTCTGGCTAAACCCTGTTCTGAAAGCGCGGTTTGCGTCCCGTAAGCACAGCATTTATTGTGTGAGTACTGTTTACAATGCACAGAGATAACTTGTGCTAAAATTACTCAATCGATCTCTTGTTGTAATTTCTGTTTTGTGAGTACGCCTTAGCAGTGTGGGTACAACTTAAAATATTATGTAGACCTTGTAGGGTGGGAATAATCATTTGTCGTGCAGAGATGTATATAAAATGTTGTGAATTCTTCGTGCAATGAATGAAACCTCAGTGAATTATGCATGAAAATTTAGTCGTATGCAAATGGGATTTACAATACACAGGAAAATCCGCATTGAACCATCCAATCTGCTAATCTAATTCCCTTCTGAATTGCATACCACTTTGTGGTTGCTTTGTCTTGATGGTAACATCCCTATAATTGGAACAAAAATGAGCATCGGAAACTGTCGTCAAATTTATTTGTTCGAGAAATTGGATAATTGTCGAACCTGATTGCCTCTCTGAGGATCCTCGTCGCATATAACCAAGAGATCAATGGGTCTGTGGGGGAGACAATGAGTTTAGGACTACCTTCAGGAGAAATCAGCTCTTCTTATGAAAAATGCACGACAGAATAAGTGGTCTAGCTTATGCCATTTACTACCCAATTCTTGCAGCTATCGGCGTTCCGGGTAAGCCTTTGTACTGGATCACCGATTGCATAAATTGTTGTTTAATGTTTTACTGCTTTTATTAACAATTAGCAGTGTGGTACTTTCATCTCCCTGTGTTTCTTTCCTCACTAAACAATCTACAGTCCTTCATAGTTAGAATCTGACACTACTATTCGAAGCAAGACTGCTGGTAACTTCCTAAAAAGTCTATATGTTTTGACGATAATTCTGCTGGCGGACTATCTGAAACCAACGACATAGTTGGACAGATTTTGACCTTGCGTGTGTGTGAAAAATGAAGAGAGGCGACTACACAACTGGAGATACCTCTCCGGAATTTTAGTTCTGTTTAAATAGGGTTACATGAGGAAGATGCAAATATAGTTCTAAATCCGTTATCACAGATTTTGTGCTCAATCGCTCCGAGTCATAATTTACTTGCATGAACGAGGTGAAGGTTGTACACGGCTCTAAGTACGGAGCAGTTCAGCAGACAAGGTGGTCGTAGACAAGACAGCATGGGTGGGCGGATTGTATGACAGGTGATGCGCTGTTTCGGCCTTTATTGAGGGGTTTCTCTCTGCTTCGATGGAAGAGGCTGGAGGTTCTCGTAGGTCTTCCAGACAAGCCTTCACCATTTTAGTTGGCTGTGGCATTTTTGTTACATGAACCTCACCAAAACAAATAACATCAAGTACTGAGTTCTTTCTCGTGCATCGAAATTCTTCCTTCAGCCTCGACCTTGTTGCACGCCAAACTTTCCTACCCTGACTGTGTCTCACACAAGTGCAGTTCACCCATTAAACTTGAGCCAGCGGATGTTTTCTACCTTCCTAACGACACAGTCTGTCCAATCGGAGGAGTGCCTTGTGTAACCCGGCCGCATTCTGGGAAATCCACGATTAATCTGGGGCCAAGGCCCCCTGCTAAATTGCGCTGCCCATAGCTAAATACAGCAATCGAGATGTTGCCACATTCGGCATTGCTTCCCTCAATTAAGCTCCCCACAAATGTGTGTTATTTAACTACATATTGGAAGAGAGTATCGCTAGAACATTACTACTGGATTACGTTCTTATTGTGCATAGATTCATATTTATAAATTACGATTTTAATCAATTCCCGCAATTTGCATGAACGCGAATTGTTAGAAATAGAATTGACTACAAACAACGACGACAAAACGGCGCAGTTCCAACGAGACTAGGTGTTCGCCCGTATTTATCTCCCTATACATCTATCGATTTATTCGTTTATCACAACCATTCATGCTGGTCTAAACTTAACACATTTAATTGAATTTAAATGAATATCTGAATCACACCGTTCTGACCACAGTAAGAACATCGGCTTCGTGAATATTTCTGGGGCGTCGAGGGAGGGTGTGGAAATATATCGAACATCTGCAGCGAGTAGACACGCTCTCGGAGTCTGAGAACTACGAACCAACCCTCACGGGTTCTCAGCACCAAGTCACAAATAATCAGCGAGTGAAGCTAATTTACACTTGTGACGGGTGAATAATCTGATCATGGATAGGTTCAGCTCATGTCCCTGGTAGTTGTAGTAACACGCGCCTATAGTACACAATGAGGGCCCGCATACACCCCGGTCTCACGACCTTGTATATTTTGAATATGCGGATGTCAAATCAGTTTTCTATTGTTATGCACGGAATACAAAAAATTGTGAGACGAAGTGACACCAAACTGGCGATATTCATCAGATTAATCCAACAATAATTATTAGGTTGAATGAACCTCCAGCTTGCTGAGTCTCGTCAAGAGGAATTCGGGTGAACGTGGGGAAATCATGCGTAAACAGCCACCGACCAGCGTATAATACACTTTAAAGTTATAATTCACGTGTTCAACCTCCTTTTAACAACGTTTAAACTTTGTTTTACATTTGACGGCTAAATATCCCACGTAGTCCTTTCAGGAAGTGGCTCTGGGAAAGCACCATTCATCGTTTGGCTCCCCATCTGTCAATGATTATCCGCGAAGATGACAAAATGCAAAATGGAATGAGGTCATACCGGATATTTTGCTGGAATTTGATAACATATTTGTAAATTTCGAATGTCCCCCTCTTTCAGTTAATTTAATAGCGATTGTGATCCTGTCCCGAGGAAAGTGCGGTCTCTCCAGATGCATCACGCGGTACCTGGTATCCATGGCGGTGACGGATCTGCTGGTCGTTATCTCGGCTGTCATATTCAACCGGATTGTTGGAATTTATTTTCCATTTAGTTTTATGTCCCTGACTCCGGCGTGTACCCTCAGCACGGTGATAATTTATGCAGCCACGGAGAGTTCGGTCTGGTTAACGGTCGCGTTCACCTTTGACCGATTCGTGGCCATTTCTTGCCAGAAGCTGAAAGGCAAATATTGCACCGAGAGAACGGCGGCTGTGGTCATTTGGACAATCTGTGTGTTGAGCTGTTTGAAAAGCGTCCGCTGGTACTTCATCTACGAACCGCTTTATGTAATTGACAATCAGCCCTGGTTTTGTACCAGAAAATTAATCTACAGCACATCACTCGCCTGGACAGTGTATGATTGGTTTGCACGGATTTTAAACCCAGGCCTCCCGTTCGTCCTGATTTTACTCTTCAACGTGCTAACGGTCAGGCACATTCTAGTGGCTAGTAGAGCTCGCAGAAACCTCAGGTATCAGGGTAATGGAAGCAAGCAGAGCGATCCAGAGATGGAGAGTCGGAGGAAGTCCATCATTTTACTCTTCCTCATCTCGGGCAGTTTTATTCTTTTGTGGATGACGTATGTCGTAAATTTCCTCTATGTTGAAATTTCAGGTGAACCATATTTCAGCGGTTCCAATTTCAATGACCCAAGGTTCATTCGCCAGGAAAGTGGAAACATGCTTCAGCTGCTGAGCTCTTGCACTAACACCTGTATTTACGTAGTAACTCAGAGTAAGTTCAGAGAGGAATTGAAAAATGCGGTACTGTATCTTTGGAATCGAATTGCTACGTTAGTAAAATGAAGGCGTAGCAAATTCCAGCTTCAGTTAATCGTGCTATTACAACTTGTTATCTTTGGTCTGGCATTATGTAATAAATTGGTCATTGGCGAGAAATGGACGATAAATAACGAAATGATACTATTGAACTTGTGTGATTTTATTTTCGCTGATGTTAAAAAATGTCCATTGCACCATTTGACTCACGAAGCTTATCCCAGTTTGAAATCACGTCAATGCCGCTTTCTCGTGATTTACCCATTGGCTTGCAAATAAATTTCTCTGAAAAGTCCATCTAATTCCAATTTCCCTTGATGCCTCAAGCAGTGAGTTCCTGATAATGGTGATCCTGTGAGTGTGTTTTTTTGTATTTCTAATTTGTCTGTTATTTTAAAACTCTTCCAGTTGAACCGTCTACCATTTAATCCAGTCAAATATGGTTCCATCAGATGGATTAATCGGTCATATTCCAAGTAGGGTAATTACAGCTTCTTCAGTTCACCATTGTTCATATTCTTAATCCCTGGAGCCATCCTGATAATACTTCTTGAAATCCTGCCCATGTGTTTCCTGACGTATGCTGTACCCTAAGTGTGCCGAACAACGATATTACACGTTGAACAAAACGCCCCTGTTTTTGTACACTAGAATTCTATTTATCAATCCTAGGAAATAAATTTTCAGGGGGAGGGGATCCAGAATGAGGGAGAGGATAGCGAGATGGAGGGTAGAGGACAGTTAGGAACTACACAATTTCGGAACATTAATATGAATGGAGAGAGGAGAAATGGGTTAAAAATCCTATATATGAATGCACGGAGTGTCAGGAATAAGGTAGGCGAGCTTGAAGCTCAGATACGAATGGGTAAGTATGATGTTGTTGGGATAACGGAGACATGGCTGCAGGGAGATCAGACCTGGGAAATGAATTTTCAAGGGTATACATGCTATCGTAAGGACAGGAAGGTGGGCAGAGGGGGTGGGGTGGCCCTGTTGGTGAGGAATGAGATTCAGTCCCTTGCAAGGGGGGACATTGAATCAGGAGAAGTAGAGTCAGTGTGGATAGAACTGAGGAACTGTAAGGGCAAAAAGACCCTAATGGGTGTTATCTACAGGCCTCCGAACGGTGGCATGGATATTGGGTGCAAGCTGAATAGTGAGTTAATGTTGGCATGTGGCAAGGGTAATGTCACAGTAGTTATGGGGGATTTCAATATGCAAGTGGACTGGGAAAATCAGGCTGGTACTGGACCCCAGGAAAGGGAGTTTATAGAGTGCCTCCGGGATGCATTCTTGGAGCAGCTGGTACGAGAGCCGACCAGGGAGAAGGCTATTCTGGATTTAGTGCTGTGTAATGAGCAGGATTTGATAAGGGAACTCGAAGTAAAGGAGCCATTGGGAGGTAGTGACCATAATATGATAAGTTTTTATCTGCAATTGGAGAGGGAAAAGGGCAAATCAGAAGGGTCAATATTGCAGTTGAACAAAGGAGACTATGGAGCCATGAGGGAGGAGCTGGCTAAAGTTGACTGGACGGGCATCCTAGCAGAATTGACAGTGGAACAGCAATGGCAGGTATTCTTGGGAATAATGCACAAGGTGCAGGATCAGTTCATTCCCCAGAGAAGGAAAGACTCAAAGAGGGGAAAGGGGCCACCGTGGCTGACAAAGGAAGTCAGAGATAGCATAGTGTTAAAAAGGAAGAAGTATGGCAGAGCTAAGCTGAGTGGGAAGA
>JAUZTB010000017.1:44644455-44661114 GCA_034780895.1 Rhynchobatus australiae | reverse complement strand
AGAATTATGATCACTATCACCAAAATGTTTACCCACTGAATGATCTGACACCTGACCAGGTTCATTTCCCAATATCAAATCAAGCACAGCCTCTCCTCTTGCAGTTCCATCTACAAATTGTGTCAAGAATCCTTCCTGAACACACCTAACGAGCTCCATCCGATCCAAACCCCTCGTTGTCTGGAGATGCCAATCGATGTTCAGGAAGTTAAAATCCCTCATCACAACAACTGTTATTCTCACACCTTTCTAGGATCTGCTTTTCTATCTGCTCCTCAATATCCCCGTCACTATTGGGCGGCCTATAAAAATCACCCAGTAAAGTTATCGACCCCTTCTTGTTCCTAACCTCCAGCCACAGAGACTCCGTAGACATTCCCTCCACGACGTCCACCTTTTCCGCAGCCGTGACACTATCTCTAATCAACAGTGCCACTCCCCCAATTCCTTTGCCTCCCTCCCTGTCCCTTCTGAAACATATAAAACCTGGTACTTGAATAAACCATTCCAGTCCCGGGGCCATCCAATATCATAGCTCCAAGTATCGATCCAAGCTCTAAGCTCATCCGCCTTGTTCACATTACTCCTCACGTTAAAATAGACACATCTCAAGCCCGTCTGAACACGTCCCTTTTCTATCAACTGTCTATCATACTACTGGCTTTCTCTGTTTGAGAGCCTAACACTTCTTCCCCAGTCTCTCCAGTTCGGATCCCATCCCCAACAATTCTAGTTTAAACTCTCCCCAGTAGCCTTAGCAAACCTCCCTGCCAGTATGTTGGGATTCAAGTGCAGCCCGTCCTCTTTGAACAGGTCATACCTGCCCCAAAAGAGACCTTAATGATCCAGAAAACTTAATCCCTGCTCCTTACTCCAATCCCTCAACCACGCATTTAACCTCCTACTCATCCTGTTCCTATACCTACTGTCACTTAGCACAGGCAGTAATCCGGAAATTACTACCTTTGAAGTCCTGCTTCGCAACTTCCTTCCTAATTCTCCATAGTCTCTTTTCAGGACCTCATTCCTTTCCCGGCCTATGTCGTTGGTACCAGTATGTACCACAACCTCCCGATGCTCTCCCTCCTCCTTCAGGATATCTTGGACACAATCGGACACATCCCGGACCCTGGCACCTAGGAGGCAAAGCACCTTCCGAGTTTTTTTCTTGCATCCACAGAATCGCTTGTCTGTCCACCTAACTATAGAGTCCCCTATCACTAGTGCCCTCCTCACTCCTTCCCTACACTTCGGAGCCATAGGGCCGGGCTCTGTGCCAGAGACACTGCTACTGTTGCTTCCCCCAGGTAGGCTGTCTCTCTCAACAGTACTCAAGCAGGAGTACTTATTATCAAGGGGTACAGCCACAGGGGTACTCTCTAGTACCTGACTCTTCCCCTCCCCTTTCCCTTTCCCCCTCCTGACTGTGACCCACTCGCCTGACTCCAGTGGTCCCGGTGTGACCACCTGCCTATAACTCCTCTCTATCACCTTCTCGTTCTCCCTGACTAAACGAAGGTCATCGAGCTGCATCTCCAGTTCCCTGACACGGCCTCTCAGGAGCTGCAGCTCGACACATGCTTGCAGCGCTCAGGGCTACAGCTGCAGCCTTCTTACCAAGCATATCAAATGTCCTATCCATCTGTGACTTCATTTTCAGGTATGGCCTTGCATCTCAAGATCTCGCTGCACACCAATGCTCGTAAGGCCCCTGCCATTTATTCTGTGTACCACTGGAATTTGACTTCACAAAATGCACTATGACAGACTTGCCTGGACTAAATTCCATCTGCCACTATTCCGTCCGACTTCCAGCTGATCTACTGTATCCTGAGATGAAGGTCTTCGCTATCTATAGCTCCACCAATTTTCGTGTCATCTGCAAACTTACGAAAAACGGACCACCTACATTCCCACCCAAGTCATTCAAACAACGAAAGTCCCGGCATCGATCCCTGCGGAAATTCGCTTTCGACAGACTTCCAGTCATAGAAGCACCCATCATCCACGACTGTGACTCCTTTCACCAGGTCAGTTTTGAATCCAGTTGGCCAACACGCCTCTGGTCCTTTGTGATCTCACCACACCTGAACGTTCTTGTTGCAGGCATGCATGAAAATGAACCATAAATAATCATTAGTTAATATCCGCACTCCTGGATTTATGATGGAAGGTCGGTCGTGAATAAAGCAGCTGAAATGTCTGGACTTTCTCAAGAATAGCAAACAGGATGCAAAAACGACAAAATCGCCAAAGAATTGAGGTCCTCTAAAGATCTGCTAACCGAAATAGATAAAATCCTTGCACTGAGGAGCTAAAATGCGGTTATTTCTCTTGATGCGGGGCATCTTCCCTGCCATCCCACATTTGAAAACTGTTAGTAAAGCCACTGAAACGCTCTTCCATTGAAGCCCTAGGAATCAATAGCATGAGGATGCCTTAATGCCACACTTGGTTAACTGCTGTCAAGTTCAGTCGCTCTAACCTGATACCTGGAAATCAGCTTTAGCTACTTCCTTTATGTCAAGGTCAGTCACTTTCACCTCATGTCTCGAATTCAGCTCTTGACCAAAGCTGTGATGAGGTCTATAGGCAAGAGGTCCTGCCGAAACCCAACCCGGGTACTGGATTGTTACTAAGGAAGAGCTTCTTGATAGCACTGACGACAACGGTTTCCTATTTCTTTTTATGATTAAGAGTGATACGATTGAACTATAACTTTCCAGATTCGATTTGCGCGGGTATTATTGAGAATAGAAAGCATACGAACAACTTGATGAGATTCTGCCCTGGGATCGGTTTTTCGCTGGATCACTTGCCATTGATCATGGTTTGCATATCACCCTGGAGCGGATGGATATTCGACATTTATTTTATCAGAGCCCCTTCATAATGCCCTCTTGTTGATGGAATCGATGGCGTCTGTGAAGGCAAAGAAAGGGATTGACAGTGTTCACTGGAAATTCTTGCAGCACTGCGAATGTCCTCTCCATGCTGAGCCTTGAGGAATGTAATTGGGCTTGAGAATCTGATTGGAGCTCTTGGACAGTTCGCCGAAAAAGGTCGAACTCTAAGCATTTTGTCAGGGGTAGAGCTCTACTTGAGTTCGATGTCCTTATTTATAACCAGACAATTGCGCTTCGACGGCGGTTCATGTCCTTTCCCATTCTGAATTTGAAATGCGAAAAGAGATCAGATTGTTCCCCGTTGGACCTTGGATCTGGGATTGTGTACTGTGTGAGGAGAATTCCTTTTGGGCTTTGTCCTGTATGTCCATTGTTTTGGTGTATGCGCTGATGATTGTGGCTTCATGTTTTTTATAAAAAAAAGGAAAAACGAAGAATAATTCATCCCATCCGAGGAGTTATGATGTCATCCGATCATTCTATCGTTGATCATAAAACCAATCCCATTTCCCTTGTTCCTTGCGCTGGCCGGCTTATTCTCGTATTTCTCTCAGGTGACCATGTTAATATCAATGTGTGTGAGTTTTCGGCTCCAAACTGGTTTCTACTTACATCTCTCTCGTTTTTCCAGTTTTCCAGGAAGATCCTGGCAATGACGTCCATTTCGAGGCATGGAAGTTGTCTAAGAGGAACAAAGAATTGCAGATGATGGCCACAAGGTTTAAGTTGCTGGGGAGTAGGTATAGAGGATGTGTCAGGGATATTTTTTTCCTCAGAGTGGTGAGTGCCTGTAATGGGCTGCTGGCAACGGTGGTGGAGACGGATATGATAGGTTCTTTTACGAGACAGTTGGATAGGTAGATGGAGCTGAGTAAAATAGAGGGCTATGAGTAAGCCTAGTAATTTCTAGGGTAGGAACATGTTCGGCACAGATTTGTGGGCCGAAGAACCTGAATTATGCTGTAGCTTTTCTATGTTTCTATGGTTGGAGTATTGTGAGCACTTTTGTGCCCCATGTCTAAGAAAGGATGTGCTGGCGTTGGAGGGGGTCCAGAGGAAGTTTCCGAGAATAAACCCAGGGAGGAAAGCGTTAATCTATAAGGAGCGTTTGATGGCTCTGGGCCTGTACTCGCTGGAGTTTAGAAGGATGTGGGGCATCTCATTGAAACCTACCGAATATTGAAAGGCCTGGATAGAGGGGATGTGGAGAGGACGTTTCCAGTCGTGGGAGACTCCAGGACCAAAGGGTACTACCTCGGAATGAAAAGACATCTATTTAGAATTGAGATGAGGAGGAATTTATTTATCCAGAGGGTGGTGAAACTGATTACCACAGACCGCATTGTGTACAGTTAAAGCGAGATTGATCAGCAAGGGTGTCAAAGGTTCCGAGGAATGGCAGGAACATGACGTTCAGAGGGAAAAATAAATCAGCCGTGATCGATTGGCAGATCACACGCTATGGGGCGAATGGCCACATTCTGTCTTGTGTGGATCTTATGGATTGATTAGAATCGTACTGGTCGCAGACATTGTGAGCCGAAGGGCCTGTTCCTGTGCTATACTGTTCTATGTTTCCGCATTGTACGACTCTGATTCTTACTCTTTGTTGAACTCCTCAGACTCCCTGTCTGGTAATATAACTGCTGAGCCATTGTCATATGTTATCATTCAGCCAGGAAATATTGATTTGAAGAGGCAAGCAACAAATGAGGTCAAATCTTGTGTAAAATATAAGAAGGGTAAAATTAAAGGTGTATTTAAATGTATTCACGTCAAGCCAGATGAATTAATGAGCCAACTGGAAATAAATATCTTTGATCTCAGTACTATCTCATTTAATCTCAGTTGACGCAGCAACGGAGCAACAAAAACAAAGTTGGATGTTTAAGGGCATTGGACATTTAGGAAGGACAAGCATAAAGGAAAAGGAAGCGGTAAAGCTATCAATAGGAGATGGGGCCATTTAGTCGTGAGAAGTTATTTGGCTTTGGAACATGATGTCGAATTAGAATCTGTTTGGGTGGAGATAAGAAACGAAAAAATGACGAAGAAAGATTGTTGTGGGAGTTTATTCTGTACACCAAATAGTAGTTGTAATATTGGGCATGGAATGAGTCAGTAAATTAGTAATGTGTGTAACGGTGTAATACAATATCCCGGGGTTCATTCATCTATAATTAGCATGGTCAAATTAAATTAGAGGGAAAAAATGACACCTTTATGGGATGTATATGAGATCGTTTCGGGAAAAAAAACGTGGAATCTATGATGGAACAGGCCTAGTTAGATCAAGAACTCTACGATAACATATGGTCAATTAATGACCCTGTCATAAAAGAGACTTTGGAAAAGAATTATTTTAACATGATAGAATTTTAAGTGGTCTTAGCTTTAAATAAAGGAAAATGTGAAAATAGAAGGGGCAAGTTAGCTCCGGGGTTGTAGGGAAAGGACATTTGAACGTGTGAAGATCAATAAGCAGCGGCTTGAAATTTTAGAGATAATATATCATTGGCAGGGAATGTTATGTTCCTTAAAGACACAAAATAATCAGTAGAGAAAGTGTTCTGTTCATGGCTGACAGCATAAATTAAAAGTAACACAAAATTAAAGCAAAATATTTGTCCAGGTGCTGCGGATAGCAGTGTGGCTGTGGCCTGGAAGAACGACAGAAGTCACCAAAGGAAAACCAAGAAATTGATCAAGGAACGATAAAACATGAAGGTAAACCCACGAATTACAGCAATAAATTAGAAGATGTTTTTCATTAATGCAAAATGGAAATGATTAGAAAGGGAAACGTGGGTCTCTAATTGAGAGATATGGAAGAAGTTATAAGGGGAACAAGGAATCGCAGAGAAATTAAGCCAAACTTTGCGTCTGTCTTCACTGGTAAACACAATATAACCCGTATGAGCTCATTATTAGGGTCAATACATTAACATGGATAGAGCACTGTTCAACAGAAACTGGATCAAAATAAACGGCTCATCTTCGACTTGAAAAGTTAAAGTTTATGGGGTGTCACACGAATATCAACATGAATACAAATATAGGTGGGGGAGGAAGTTGTTAGGAGATCAAGAAATCTGCAAAAAGATACCGTTAGTCGGGAGTGCTGGCAATAATGCGGAGATATACGAGGTTATTCATTTTGATAGGAGGGATAGTGAAGCAGAATACTTGGGGTGGCACGGTGTCACAGCTCGTGCAGCTCCAGCGACATGGGTTTGGTTCTGACATCTGGTGCGTGCACATTCTCCCTGTGACTGCACACGGTTTCCCTTAGGTGGTCAGGGTAAAGGGGTGCCGCTTCTCAATCCAGTCGCTAAGTAGAGGACAGAAACTAGTATTCTGGAGTGTCCATTACAAATTTCAGGCCAATGGAACAAAACAGGGTGGTGCTACTTTTATTTTCTTCTGAAAACAATGTACACCATAGAGACATTTGGAATTACTTCATGTGTTTGTTTAAGGAGCGTAACGTCATCTCTTTTTGTTGAGGCCTAATTTCCTCTTTGAGATTTTAAGTAGTATTTAAGGAGATCCTGTGACTGCAAAAAGAGAGCCGGGTGTTGTCTGTAGCTCGAGGCAACACATTAGGTTCAGAGAGAAAATGCGTGCGCCGACGATGTCCCCTTTCGTCGCCATTTACTATCCTATTCTAACAGCGCTTGGGGTTCCAGGTAAATTCAATGTGATAAATGATGCTCTCGGACGGGAAAGCCAAACCGTCTCGATAGTTTTTCCATATCCCGGGACTTAGCACATTTATTCATGTGTAGTTTTCTGTGGACACTGCTGAGCCAGGTTGCAGCACTGTCACAATGTACACTGAAATATTTTACAAAGGATGAAGAAGTGTTTTATTCCCACGGAATTAACGTGACAGGTTACTTGTCATTAACCCGGGATTAGAAGTGAGGATTTCACAGAAAATTCCATAGTCCCCATATCCTATTGGAAGCACGTTACATTGCGTGCTCCATTTCTATTAATTTCCAATGACGAAATTCCCGGATTACTGATCTGTTTTCCCAACGGAACCTAGACTGTAGTGTGGTACTGAGGCTTTGACGGTCCTCAAAGGAAAGTTTAGCGTTAAACATCGTTTTCCGAACCTTTTTAGATGTTTTCATGTCGAGAGTAACTGAGTCATTTCGATCTCTGTACTGAGATTTGATATAAAACTTCCGATTTTTGTGTGCAGCCTGCTCAGTAACGAATACACATTTTTCTTGCTTCTATTAGGTAACTTGGTGACGATTGTGATCCTGTCCCGCGGAAGGTGTGGTCTTTCCCGATGTATCACCTGGTACTTGGTGGCCATGGCGATGACCTGGTCCTCATCACGGTGGTGATTTTAAACCGGATCAGTGCCATATACTACCCGGTCGCCTTCCTCTCCATCATTCCTATCTGTCGTATCAAACTCACTCTAAACAACATAGCCAGGGATAACTCCGTCTGTTTAACGGTCGCTTTCACCCTCAATCGATTTGTAGCCAACAGTTGTCAAAAGCTGAAAACAAAATACTCTACCGAGAGAAAGGCGATGATTGTCATAGCGACAGAATGTGCAATGAACTGCGTGAAAGATATGCCGTTTTATTTTGTTTTTGAGCCTTTGTATATAATTGATGGTGTCCCTTGGTTCTGCAATATCAAGCCAAGTTATTTTCCTGATCTTCTTGGAGGGTGTTTGATGCTCTTGACTGTGTTATTAATCCCTTAATTCCCTTCCTCCTGCTGTTACTGCTCAACGCTCTGACCGTCGGATATATTCTCGCAGCTAACAGAGCCGGCAGGAGACTCCGGGTGCAGAGCAATGAGGAGAATCCAAGAGACCCCGAGACACAGAGTCGGAGGAAGTCCATCATTTTACTCTTCAGTATTTCCGGAAGTTTCATCGTGCTGTGGACAACACATGTTGTTAATTACTTCTACACACAATTTACAAAGGGTCCATTTTGCAAGAAAGCGCGAAAGCATTGCTGCTTCTGAGTTGTTGAACCAACACGTGTATTTATGCGGGGACTCAGAAGAAACTTAGAGAGGAATTCAAAAATGGAATCACATACCCACTGAAAATGATTATTGAAGTATTGAATTCATGAAATCAGTCGCATTTCTTCGGAGAAAAAAAAACATTTTATTTTTGTTTAGGGAAGATATTTGACCTTCGAGTTCTGCTCACCAGGTACAATACCAACATTTTGCCTGGGCTTAAATCATGTGAGATTTTTATTGTGTAATTTCGCTGCAGTTGATATTGTGTCCGCTTCCATGTAGTTTAAATTCAAAAGGAATGTCAAGGAAATACCCCGCTTATTTCTAAAAGTTGTAGCATTTAGAACATAAAACATAGGGCAGTACAGCACAGTACGGGCTATTCTGCTCACGATGTTCTGCCGACCTCTATAAACACTTACTCCCTGATTAATCTAACACTACAGCCCATAAGCCTCCATTTTTGTTACTTCCATGTGCCTACTGAAGAGTCTATTAAATATCCGTATTGTATTAGCCTCTCCCAACCTCATTCCAGACAACCACACTTCTCTCTGTAAAACACCTACCGCTGTCATCTCCCCTAAACTTTCCTCCACTGAACTTAAACTGATGTCCTTGCTATTGCATTCGATTCCAGTCGGCTTATTATAGGAATAATGTGGATGTTTTGGAGAGCGGCAGAAGAGATTCACCAGGAAGGATATAGGTCATGTACAGTCAGAAGTGATTTGGGTTGATTTGGCATGGTGTCTGCACAGACATTGTGGGCCGAAGGACCTATTCCTGTACTGTACTGTCCCATGTTTCCGTGTTGTATCGCCCTGATTCTATGACTCCATGTTAGACTCTTCGGACTCCATAGAACAATAGAACATTACAGCACAGAAAACAGGCCAATCTGCCCTTCTAGTCTGTGCCAAAACTACCTGCCCGGTAAGATAACTGCAGGGCTATTGTCATATTTTATGATTCGGGTGGGAAATATTGATTTGAAAAGGTAAGCAACAAACGGGCTCAAAGCTTAGAACATATTAAAAGTGCAAAAGTAAAGATGTTGTATTTAAATGTATTCACACCAAGGCAGACGAATTGACAATAAAATTAGAAGGACGTAGGTTAAATATTATTGCTATCGCAGAAATGTAGCTTCAGAGTAACTGAGGCTGAAAGCTGAATGTTCATGGGTATTAGACTTTTAGTAAGGAGAGGCATAAAGGAAAAGGAAGTGGCACAGTGCTATCAATTAAAGACAGAACATAGGACAGTGCAACTACAAGTTTTTCGGCCGACGATATTGTGCTGAAATAATTAATCTACCAATTAAAGCCCTGTTAAACAGGTCCCTACTGCCTACAAAAGTGCACATTCCGCCATTCTCTGCATATTCCTATCTAAGAGCCTCTTAAATGCCTCTTCGTATTTGCTGCCACCGGCATCCAGGGCATCGCATAGCAGTTACTCACCAGTCTGTTTACAAAAAGTGACCCACTTTGAACTTATCCCCTCTCACCTGAAATGTATCTGTTCTAGTAGTATACATTACCACCCTGGGAAAAAGATACTGTTTGTCTGTGTCTGATCTTATAAACTTCCATCAGTTCTTCCTTCAGCTTCCGCCGCTCCAGAGAAAGTAAACAAGTTTGTCCAATTTATCCTCATAGCACATGCCATCTCATTCTGGCAACATTCTGGTAAATCTCTTCTGCACCCTCTCCAAAGCCTCCACATTCTCTCCATAATGCGACGACCAATTGAATACAGTATCCAGGTGCTGCCTGACTAGAGTTTGATAAAGCTGCTACATAACTTCCTGACTCTTGAATTCAGGGCCTCGACCAATGAAGGCAAGCATGCAATATGCTTTCTTTACCGCCTAGTCAACTTTCAGCGACGGATGGACTTGCACCAGAATATCCCACTGTACATTAATTCTGTTAAGGGTCCTGTCATTAACTGTGTACTTTCCCTTTACGTCTGATTTCCCAAAAGTGAAAGACCACACACCTGGCCGGATTAAACTCCATCTTCCATTTCTCCGACCAGATCTGCCACTGATCTCTGTCCGGCTGAATCCTTTGGCAATCTTCTATCATCCTCAACGCCCCTAATCTTTGCATCCTCTGCGAATTTACTAACTCGGCCATGCACCTGTTCATCCAAGTCATTAACATTTATTACAAACAGCAGAGGTCCCAGTACCGATCCCTATGGAACACCATTACTCGTGGACCTCCAGGCAGAAAATGTTTTATCGACCACTGCCTCCTATCTTCTATGGGAAAGCCAATTCCGAATCCAAACGGCCAAGACACCCAGGATGCCTTGCATCTCAATCTTTTGGATCTTCTTAAACAACGGCACACCATTAACTCCTGACGCTCCTCCTGGATCATGCCTGTACTAGAGAGGACACGAAGATCCTGGTCAAGTCCACAGCAATCTTATCTCTGTCTGCCTGTCTGTCTCTCAATAACCTGCGGTATACGTATCTCTTCAGACCTTGGGGACTTATCCAATGTTCTTCAATATCCCAACACTCCCTCTTCCTTAATCTCAAAATTCCGCAGCACATTAGCACGCTCCACACTGATCTCACTACCCTCCACAACCAATACCGACGGAAAGTACTCAGTGAGAAACTCGCCCACGCCCTCCACCGCCAAGCGCACGTTCCCTCCTTTATCCTTGAGTGGTCCTTCCCTTTCCTATTGCTCCTGATTCGTGAATAGAATGCCTTGCGACTCTCTTTAATCCTACGCGCTAAGGATTTTTCCTGGCCCCATCTTGCTCTGCTAATGCCCTTCGTGAGTCTTTTTAAGTGACATATCTTGAGTCCTTTTCAATAACATTCTTCAATGACACATGGTCAACCTTGCCATGAAAGAGATTCGAGGAAAGATTGATCATAATGTGATAGAATTTTGTGGAGGTTGAAACTAATATAGGCCAATCCAATATCAAAGCCTCAAATTTAAAGAAAATAAAGTATCAAGTTAGAAGAGGCAAGATATATCTGGGGCTGTAGGGAAACTACATGTGAAGGTGTGAAGATCAGTATGCAGTGTCTTGCAACTGAAGAAATGACACATCATTGGCAGCGAAGTTTATATTATTTAAAGGTACAAAAGAATCAACAAGAAAGTGTTCTCTTCATGGATGACAGCATAAGTTAGGAGTGGTAGAAAATTTTAAAATATGTTTATACAGGTGCTACAAAAAGCAGTACGGTAGTGGACTGGGAGCACTTTGGAACTCACAAAGGAAAACCAAGACGTTGTTCAAGAAAGGAACGATGAACTATGAGAGAAAACTGTTGTGAAACATAAAAACAGATTATAAGATCTTCTTTGTGTATCTAAAATTGACACGTTTAGAAAGGGGAAATGATGGTCTCTGATTGAGAGAGATGGAGACAGTTATAAGAGTAAATAAGAAAATCGCAGAGAAATTAAATCAACTGTTTCTATCTTCACAGAAACCCCCTCTATGAGAAGTTCCTGTCCAAGGTACGAGCTCAGTGCTGCGTTTAAAACATTAGCACAGAAAGAGTACTGGGAACAGAAAATGAATCAAAAATAGTGACTCATTTTCGGCATGAAAATTAGAATTCATGGGACGACACAGGAGTATCACCATGGATGCAAAGAATATGTGAGCAGGTTGTGAGGAGATCAATGAATTTGATACGGCTGGTTGAGAGAGCTGGGAATAATTCGGCAGTGGAATATAATGCGGTGATATAGGAGGTTATCCATTTTGATGGGTGAAACAGGAAAGCGGAATATTTAGGGCAGCACAGTGGACAGTTCCAGCGACCGGGGTTTGCTCCTGACCTCTGGTGCTTTCTGTGTGGAGCTTTCCCATTCTGCCCGTGACCGCCTGCCTTTCCTCTGAATGCTCATGGACAAGGGATACCGATTTCTAATCCCGACGTTAGGTGGCGGCCTGAAATTGTTAGTTACGAGTTTCAATTCCACATTGCGAGCCAGTGGAACAAGAAAACTTCCTGATATATTATTTTCTGAAAATAACAACACAATGGAGTAGTGGATTATTTAATGTGTTGGTTTAAGGAGTTTAAAGTCATCTCATTTTGATGAGACCTAATTTCCTCTCTGGGATTTCAAATAATATATAAGGAGATATGACTATTGCAACAGAGCCAAGCTGTTGTTTCAGCTCTGGAGGACACATTCAGTTCTGACAGAAAACAAAATGCACGCACAGGTGACGGGCCGTTTCTTTGCCATTTACTATCCCGTTCTGGCAGCCGTTGGAGTTCCAGGTAAAGTCCTGTCATGACTGATGCTTTAAGAAGGTAAACTCAAACTGCCTCAATAATCCATGCACATATCTGGCCTCAGCACATTTATTAATGTGTGTTTCTCTACAGAGACTGCTGAGCCACGTTGCACAGCTGTCACGATGCACATTAAAATATTTTACAGAAGTTGAAGAGGAGTTTTATTTTGATGGAAATTACGCGATGGTGTTCTTGTCATTAACCCGAAATTTGAGATGAGGATTTCACACATAATGGGAGTGAGTTGCCTTGGATGCATTGTTTAATTCCATTTGTATTACATTTCGAAGATGCAATTCCAGGATTATCAGGCATAAGGATTTCGGGCTCTGACACCAGAGCTGGAGATTCTAACCGGAATGGAGACTGCAGAGTGGTACTGAGGGTTTTTCCGACCTCAAGAGCTGCTAGTCCTCGGATGGGCGTTGAGTGTCAAACAGCGCATTCCGATCTTCTTTAGTTACTTCAACGTTGAGAGCAACTGAATCATTTCGATCATTGGACTGACATTTGAGGTAAAACTTCAGATTTCTGTGTGCAGCCTGCTCAATACTTAATGATTTTTTTGTTTGTTTCAATTAGGTAACTTAGTGACGATTGTGATCCTATCCCGCGGAAGGTGCGGTCTTTCCCGATGTATCACCTGGTACCTCCTGGGCATGGCGGTGACAGATCTCCTGCTCCTTATCACGGCGGTGATTTTAAACCGAATCAGTACCATTTATTTCCCTGTCGCCTTCCTCTCTATCACTCCTGTCTGTCGTCTCAAACTCACTGTAAACTATGCAGTCAGGGACAGCTCCGTCTGGTTAACGGTCGCTTTCACCTTTAATCGATTTGTCGCCATTAGTTGTCAAAACCTGAAAACAAAATACTGCACTGAGAGAATGGCGGCTGTTATAATAGCGATAGTCTCGGTAGTGAGCTGTGTGAAAAATATACCCGCTTATTTCGAATACGAACCTTTATATACAATTGATCGTCTCCCATGGTTTTGCAAAATCAAGTCAAGTTACTATACTGATCTCTTATGGAGAGTGTTTGATGCTCTCGATTACGTTATTAATCCCTTAGTCCCCTTCCTCCTGCTGTTACTGCTCAACGCTCTGACCGTCAGACATATTCTCACGGCCAACAGAGCCCGCAGGAGACTCCGTGTCCAGTGTAATGGGGAGAATCCGATAGACCCCGAGGTGGAAAGCCGCAGGAAGTCCATCATTTTACTCTTCAGCATTTCCGGAAGTTTCATCGTGCTGTGGACGACCCATGTTGTTAATTTCTTGTACGTACAATTTACAAAGGGTACTTATGCGTCAGGGTCTAATTTGCAAGAAAGCGCGAAAGCATTGCTGCTTCTGAGCTGTTGCACTAACACGTGCATTTATGCGGGGACTCAGAGGAAATTCAGAGAGGAATTCAAAAATGGAATCACTTACCCATTGAAAATTATTATTAAAGTATTGAAGTGAAAACATGATTCATTACAAATTTTGAGCAGGAACATTCAACACATTTACCTCTCTGAGGTATGGAAGAGTCATTACCTATACAGTTTTGGGTCAAGATCTGGAAGTGAGATTAAACTAAAGCCCATATTTGCCTGCATTCTGCACGTTATTAACCGAATGGCTTCCATCTTTGCCAGAAATGTATTTGATTCTATGATAAGCATTTCAGATCTTGCGCTTCGTGGGAGAAAAACAGCTTGTTTTCATTCAAAGGAAACATTTGACCTTGAAAGTTCTTTTCAGCAGCTATAATACCAACATTTTTTCCTGGGCTTCAAACACGAGATATTTTCAGCAATATCTGTGCTGCTGCCAGGTATTGTATCTGCTTCCAGTCAGTTTAATTTCAATGTAGCAAATCTAGAAGAATTTCAAGGAAAGACTCTGCTTGTTTGTAAAACTATGAGTTGTAGTATTTAAAATATAGTACCTCTTATAAAGCCTGTGTGGTGTGGCAGAGCCATCAAGCTGTATTGATTTCTCTTATTTATTGTGCACTAGGATGTTGGAAGTTAAGTAAATACGACAATTACTATTTATCAACTATGTTCAGCATTTTCGTTTGCTTTGTGTAAAATATCCTGAAGACTCATATCATGGATAATGAACAAGAAGGTGCAATTTGTTGGAGCAGCGCACAAAAGGGCTGGAGGAACAGCGGGTCAGGAAGCATCTATGGAGGGAAAGGGGCAGTCGATGCTTCGGTCGGGACTCTTCATCAGGACCAGAAGGAAAGAGGAGAGATAATCAGTCTAAGAAGGGGGGAAGGGGTGGATCAAGAGCTGGCAGGCGATAGGTGGATCCAGGTCAGGGGTTGGGAGACTGGTGGGTGAGTTGGGGGAGTGGGAAAGACGCAGAAAGCGGAAGTAATAAAGGGCTGAAGAAAATGGGATCTCATAGGAGAGGACAGTAAAGCCTGGAATGAAGGGAAGGAGGTGAGGAGGGGAACTAGAGGGAGGAGTGTATTGGTGATGGGCAGATCGAAAGGGCGGGAGAGAGGAAAGAGAGGACGGTGGCGGCCGGTGCGATAAGGGAACAAAATATTGGTATTTGACAATTAGCATTATTTAATTTCTTCTAACTTTTTTTTCGGGCTGTGTGTGTGTGCCGAGAGCAAGGCCAACACTTCTTCCATCTTCTCCATTTCTCCTTCAGAAAATGCTGGCGAACCATTATTTTGAACCGGTCAAGGTTTTCTGGTGAAGATACTCCCGGAATGTTGTTGGGCAGGGAGTTCCAGGAATTGTTTCCAAATCACACGGCGCATCACTCGGAGGGAAACTGCAGCTGGTGGTGTTCCAACATGCCAGCTGCTTCTGTCCTTCTTGGTGGGAGGGATCGCGTCTCTGGGGGGGGGGGTGGAGGTGAGGGTTGGTTGTCAAAATAGTTTGGGTGGGCAGCTGCAGTGGATTTTGTGCAGACTTCACAGTGCAGCTGCTGTGCTCCGGTGTCGGGGATGAATGTTTAAGATGCCGGATGGCTGCCAACCCACCAGGTAGTTTTGCTTTCGAAGGGATATGTTATTTGAGCGTTGATAGGCTGGCTTGACTTGGATAAATGGACAAGTTTCCATCATGTTCCTGATGTGTCCTTTGAAGGTGATGAGAAGCCTTTGCTATTTCACAACAAGAAGCCACCATCTAATTGCCCGTGCAGCCACGGTTTGTGTCTAACGGGTCAATTTGGTTTTCTGATTGATGGTAATACCCCAGGACATTGATAGGGGACTGAGGCAGGACGTGGTCATGGCATTTACATGGAATGTCCAGAGTAGGTAGTTAGACTCTCTTTTATTGGAGAGAGTAGGTATGTGGTATGCGTGTTATTTACTTCTTTGCAGCGGTGCCTGAATGTTGTGCGAGTCTAGTTTGGTGCAGATGCGGGCTTATTCCTTTGGGGAGGGGTTCTGGGCACGCTTCCATTAGCAGCATCATGTCTGACCTTACGATGTCGTTAATAAAATATGTAAATTGATTTGGTTCAGAACACTGCCCTGAGGCACCCCTGCAGTGGTAGTCTGAACTGGTTGACCTTCAACAATCTTCCTTCATCCGTGCTATGCTGGGGTCGATTTACTTGGGATAGGAGAGAAAAATAGAATTGGTGTAGAATAGTTCTTGAGGCTGGTGTGAAAGTGGTGGGCCGACGAGCCGGTTTCCGTGCTCTATGTGTCTGTTGCTCATTGGATTATTATCCCCTTGATGCCAACTGACTTCACTTCGATCTGTGTTCGTTCATATCATCCTTCATCAAATGCCTCCTTGTTGTGACAGGCAGTCACTCCAGAGGACATCAATGTTTCAGCTCCTTTGACGCATCCGTGGAAAGCGCTGCCAAATTAGACACAAGTACCCCAGATGTTTGTGAGGAGGAGATTGAAAGGACGACTGGGCTGGGAGTGACTTTGCTGTATCCCATTGAAATGATGTCAGCTGGTCTCTCTACTGTTATCATGTTTTAGGATAGTGGTTTGATAGAACTGAATATCTTGATGAGGCCATTTCCAACCCAAGCACAATACTGCAGGGTTGTAGTCCCATTTTAGCCAGACCGGCGAGGATGGCAGATTTCATCCATTAATGAACCCGATCAATGCTCATGACAACTGTGGTCGTTATCATCAAGACTAATATTGTAATAATTCCAGATTATTAATTTGAAACTCGCAGTTGTTGCAGCGGAATTTGAACTCCCATTGACGTAATTGCACCCGGAGTGAGTGCAGAGTCAAATCAATAGGATGCTGCCTGGGATTGTTACAATGTTGAGCAAACTCACAGAGAACCCAAAAGCGGCACACCGATACAAGACTAGAGTCAGGATGCTTCCTCAGGACAAACACAGGCAGTAACTGGAAGGAATTTTGCCTCAGAGATCAGAAGAGGAATCCCAACACAAACTGGATCTTCACAAAGGAATAGAGAAC
>JAUZTB010000017.1:43699983-43710504 GCA_034780895.1 Rhynchobatus australiae | reverse complement strand
TAGGAAGGATGTGATTCCGCTGGAGGGAGTACGGATGACTTTCACAAGGATCTCAGCTGCACTGGAAGGCTTTATATCTGAGTGGTTATCGAATTGGTTTAGTTTATATTTTTTCCATGGAGCGAAGGAGGCTGACGGGTGACTTGATAGAAGTACCTAAAATATGAGATTCTTCGATAGGGTAGATAGTCATAAGCATTTTAACTTTTTGTGGTATCAAAAGCAAGACGACCTAAGTAAAACGAAGGAGTTTGAAGGGGATCCATGCAAAAAATTCTACGACTAGTGCTTGGTATCTGAGAAGCGCTTCCAATGGAAGTACTGGAATCAGATACAACCAGTCAATTGGAAAGACATGTAGAACAGCACTTGAATGGGCAAGGCAAAGACACAGTCCAAATGCAAGCAAATTGGATTACTGTAGCTCCACATGGACGTAGTGGGCTGAATGGCCAGTTTCTATCTTGTACAACGAAATCGCACTAGTATAATACTTCACAAGATATTGCGCTAATTATATCTTCAAAGGCATCATTCAACTTCATCCTCCTGTGACTATTCTTGCTCATTAGCAGCTTTGATAGAGAATGTATTGTTTCTTATCTTCCAGAATTCCATAGACTAAAGAATGGTTCGCACAAATGGGGAAATAACAGCAGTAACACCTCCATTTTAGGAAGTAGAAGGAGACAAACAATGAATTATAGATCGATTAGCCTTGAATCAGTGGAAGGAATAACGCAGTTTATTAACTTGTTAACTAAGTCGTTGTAGGATTCAGAGGAAAGTAATTATAAGACTGACCTTTCTCAAGATGACTTACCGACGGAAATAATTTTGAAGTAATCTATTCTGGTTTATTTTTGCTTGTAAATTCCAGGAAAGATGACATCAAATTGGCTGACGTGGTTTATTTCGACCCAGAAAGCTCTTTGTCGGCCATTCAGCACAGAGATGATGGGTAATTTCGCCTTCCAAAGGGTAGTAAATCTTTGGTGGGCTCCGGAGACTCATGCGCTTTACCAGTGATCACTTAAAAATACAGACTCCTTTAAGTGTAAAAACGTTTCTGATGTGTTGTAGCATTTCAATATCATTGCTGAAATTGGAAGTTTAACAACACTTATTAATGCAAATACAACATGAACTAATAATACCAAAACTTACTGTAAATGCAAAAAGGAAAACATTGGGAGATTAGAAGCCCAGGTGAATAAAAAGAGCGCAGATGTTCATTTACAGTCACTGAAAGAGAAATGTCTGAATAAATCTTTGCCTACTGATCGGGTGTGTGGAGGAGGTAAGGTTTCTCAAAACACTTAAGAAATGTCTGGACGAGCACTTAAATCGAAAAGTATCGATGGCAAGTTAGAGGCTTCTGGAAGATTTTGTCCTGCCCTGTCGATTGCACTGTTTTACATCATGTCTCCAGAATGCAATAGATATGACTAACAAAAATGAAATCTTGCGAGTTAAGAGGAACAGAAATTCTGGCCTGGAACAGGCGAAGGAAATGGAAAGAAAATAATTTACAATAGGCTCAGATGGGACGTAAAAATATGAGAAAGACCACTATAAATCATGTCATGTCTATTTCTGCCAGAAGGCAATTGTCGTGGTTCTGAGTTCTGGCCCTCAATTTGGCTCCTTTGATGCCTTGCTGTCCATCACATGGATTCCATGCTGGACTGGTTACATGACGACACATCTGAGCCCCATCAGGGGCCTAGCATAAGTACCTGGATTTGTCCATCACTAGTTGCCAGAGTATTGGTCTACAATTGGGTATACTTTGGCTTCTAGTTGCTTTGAGTAGTCTGCTCTAGTGCAGTCCTGTGTCCTCTATTCCATTTTGAAGATCCAGTTCGTGTTGGAATTCATCTTCTGATCTCTGAGGCAAGATTCCTTCCAGTTGCTGACAGTGATTATCCTGAGGAAGTATCCTGACTCCAGTCTTGCATCGGTGTGCCGCATTTGGGTTCTCTGCGAGATTGCTCTTTGATCAACATCATTGTGACAGCAATAGGATTTTAAGCCTGCTTTATAATATTTATTGAGAACTTATGGAGACAAATATTTGACACAGGTATACTTAAACCACTACACGAGAACCAATACATACTTTCCATACATCTTCATGGCGGCATATAATTTGGTAAATATTCAACATTTTGTTCATATTGTCTGTATTCAGTCACGTATGAATAAATATTGTCTGTATTCAGTCAAGCACTTGTCGAAAAGCAAATAATGTGAACTGCCAAGAACATGCTAAAATTAAAGTAGGTTTGCAGTTAATGGACTTGGAAGGTTAGAGGACGAATTTGGGGTTGTGATATTGTGTCGGAAGCAGACCTACGATCTGGGAAATTTAAAATGCATAAATACTATCAAAACCCGCAAAAGCTAAGTGTAGTATTTGTGAAGATTTTATTAAAGTCATCAAGAAAATACGAACGAAATATAATGCTAACATAAATGTGAAAGAGAAACACTAATAAAAGGTTATAAATATCAAAGGGGTAGAACATGTTCAAAGAGCGTTGTCATTGATGTTGAAAGTTTATGTAGAAGAATAAGTAACAATAAGTATGAGTATCACAGAAAGTGTAGCCCGATCTCTGAGAAAGCAAACCAGGGTGAGAAGCAAGAGATTTATCGGTAAAAGAAGCGAGAAGGAGAAACAACATATTTTCGAAATGAAAGTTAAGAAAGCTCAAGAAACATCAGTTAACATATAACATGAAATAATGGATTCAGAGCGAGGGATCTGTGCGTGGTGTTGTTTGCGTGGAAGTTCCGGTTCGTCACCTGGAAGAAGAAAAGTAGAAGGAAACAGGAGTAAACTGGAAGGAAAGAGTCAGGAGGAGAGCTAACCTAAGTATTTTCCTCCAATGGTTCGAAAAAGGGACTGTGAACACAACTATTTTTATGACTTGCCTGCGTAAAATGCAAATCAGTTAATACATCTGTTGAGTGAATAAGAAATAGTCATATTGATTTTTTTTTTGTCACATTGAATTACTTTCTCTGACATGAAATGAGGAGTCATGAAGAAAATCCGACATTTGTCCATTTTCTAACATTTGAAGTATTAAGGGGATCAATAAATATGTATATAAAAGATGAAGGTCTGCATCTGACGCGGTGAGAATCGAGTATTAGGGGATGATATGTAGAGTGATACAACAATTAGATTCAGTGGATATTTCATCCAACTCTTCAACACTTCTCTGAGTCTATTCTGGGACCCTACATAAATAAACAGGTTAAAACAAAAACTCAAAAGTTGAAGCATGAATGCGCTTTTCTCCAGAATAAACGCTCAATTATTGAAACGGGACCTGAGAAACGACTAAGATTTGCATTTCAGACGTAAAGCCATCTCTCAGAAGAAACAAAAACCAAAATAGGATGAAATCACAGGTAATGCAGAAGAGCAAAACAATATATTTCTTCCGGCTGTCCAACTCCCCGACTGGCTGCTTCGCTCTATTTTTCTTTACCAAGATTCTTCTTCGGACCTTTATTGACACGAAGATGTGTCTGATGCTGAGTGCCTTAAAGAGTAATATAAGATCGAAAGTAAAACACTGGATAAAAGTGCGACGATTGAAGGCATGAAACCCATTCCAGGGAGGCAAAAAACTTTGTTTATTTACTGCAAATCTAAGGTATACCGTTAACGATGAATTGTGGTTCATATATAATATCGTAGAGAATATGCGTTACACAGCTGACAACACAAATCCCGACGACAACCGCTGCAGCCATTTTCTCGGTGTAATATTTTGTTTTTAACCTTCTGGCAACAAATGGCGACATATGGATCAAAGATGAATGCCACGATTAGCCAGACGGAACAATCTCGGAATGCAACATTAAGTGCTAAATTAAGGCTGCACACCCGTGTGACTGAAATGAAACTGAATGGATGATAAATACCTAAAATTCGGTTAAATAACACAGCCGTGATAAGAGAAAAGAGATCAGTCACAGCCATCGCCACCTGGTAGAACCTGATACATCTGGACAGATCGTAATTACCTCATACCAGGATCTAAGAGAAAATATCGCAACTCTCGTCAGCTATTGCAGTCTCATGCACTGCAAATCGGATTATATTTTTATTCATAAATTGTATGTCAATGTGTCCGTCAAATTTGAAAGACAGGCATAAAAAAAGACAATACCACGAAGTACTATGCAAAGGCAACCAACTTCTCTCCGCTGGAACAACAAGCACGTGTATTCATGAAACTTTCTTGATCGCCACCCTGTCATAGATATTGATTTTGTTCTCTTGAAACATTCGCCGGCTCCAAAAATTAAATCATGCTTTATGGTTTTCAGATTACCTTTTCAAATTTTACGCAAGGTGGGGGAGATTCTATGGAAGCGTTCACAGGGTTTAGACGAAGCACGGTTAATCAAAAATGACAAATATAAATTAGGAGTACAGGTTGTCACTTCGGATGAAGCCAATTTTCTGGCCAAATACGTGATTTAACAATTTGGTCTGGGAGAAACTGCGTGCAGGTAAGTCATCGTGGAAGCAATCGAGGCTTTTAAAAAAGGATTCAAGAGTTTCAGGGTAAATACATTGTCAGAAAAGAATTGTGGTATTGCCAATGGCAGAGCTTCCAAGATGAAAAACTGTGTAGAGTGGAATAAGACTTTTACGATAAACTTACGGGAGGGAACTAAAGCAGAATATCGTTGGAAAACTGATGCAGAAGAGAAATTGCAGGAGTGAAATTCAAAACGAAGTCGGAACACGAAGCGTGGAAATCAAGGAAATACAGAAACATAAAATCAAAGGAAGATGTGGATCTACTTAGAATCCGTGGGATTAAATGAAATGTCGGTAAAGTTGCCATGATGTGATGAAATTCGACAAATCTGATAAAAATAATGGACAGGGTAAACCAAATCAAAAGGAGGCTGTAATGTATTACTGCCTTGTTTAAAAAAGAGTAAAATCACCTCAATGAAATGTAATTCAAGCTACCAAAAGAAGGAAGGGGGAAATTGATGAGGTTTGCATAGACTTACACAAGAATACAGGCCATTCTTTCTCCCTTCCTGAACTCGTCACATTTACATGTGTTTAGCTCCTGTCCCTCTAAATATTTCTTGCGCATATATCTTGGGAAATATCTTTTTTAACTTTGTTAATTGTGCTCTTCTCTAATATTTCCATTGGTAGCTCTTTCCATATTCCCATAACTCTCTGTGCGAAAAATTTGTCCCTCAGATCCCCTTTCCCTTCTCACTTTAAATCTACGTCCTCTAGTTTTAGATGTCCCTGTCCTTGGAAAAAAAATATGTCTATCCACTTTATCTATGACCATCATGATTTAATAAGAACAGTCCCCAATTATTCTGCCTCTCTTCACAAATCAAAAACCGCATTCCCAGCAATATCTCTGTGAAACTTTTCTGCACTCTCTGCAACTGAAGCACATTTTTCTTATAGTCTGGCTATCAGAACTGTACACATTATTCCAAGTGCCGTCTCACCATTGTCTTGCACAATTGTAGCATGACATTCAACTTTTGTACTCAGCGCTCAGTCCGATGAGGTCAAGCGCGCCACACATCTTAACCAGCTGTGCACCGGCGCCGTCACTTTCAGGTAATTGTGCACTTGTATCTCGTGGTCTTTCTTTTCTGCAACACTTACCATGGCCGTGTTGGTGATTACCTTTGTCCTGCCCTGGTTTAACTTCATTTCACCCTTTCGGAGGTAAACTGCACCTGTCATTACTTTGCCGACTTTCCCAGTTGATCAATAGCCTGTTGTAAACTGATTCACCTTCAACAAAAGATTCAAAAGAGAGGAAACGTTTGCCTGGTAGGCTGCACAATATTAACTTTAAATCAATGAACATCACCGATAATTCAGATGGATTACAATCATGGGTCAGCATATGGATTGAGAGAAGGCAGGATAATCACCTGAATACTGCAGGATATAGAATTTTCAGACATGTAAGAGGAGGGGCATTCACACCTCTGATTAGCAAGAATATCAAAGCAGTATGTGGTGGAGTGGATATCCTGTATGGATCGTCCAATGAGGCCAGATGGGTGGACGATGGAAATAACAGATGGACGATCTCTTCGCTGGGGTTATTCTATCGGCCTCAGAATTGTCAGTGGGAATGAATGGAACAGTTATTTATTCTTATCGAGGAAATTATAAAAGCACTTGGGTTATGGTAGAGAGTGATTTTATCATTCTCATTATTGAGTTTGATTACTTTCGGGCACAGGGCTTTGATGGGACAGACTTTGTCTAGCTTCCCAGTCCCTCCTCATAACTGACCGGATCGATCCCAGGCAACATCCAGGTTTCAACTCCCATTCCCATTCCTTCACTGACCTGTCCATCCTTAGCCTTCTCTGATGCGTGTATGATGCCCAATGTAAATGGAATGACACGTTATATTCCGCCTGGGAAATTCAAGCCAACGCCATAAATATTGGGTTTTCCAGTTTTATGTTAATGACCACTCGCCTTTTAGTTCCCACACATTTCCCCTCTCCCTCTCCTTCAGTTCTTCCCTTTTTGTTCCCTTTAGACCCTCCCCCCTAGCCTCCCTTCACCGATTTTTATCCCTTTCCTGACTGCATGCGCCAACTTCATCCACTGGTCCCCTCCTCCGTGCCCATCTGGTTCCAAATGTCGTTCACCTTTCCGATATGCTCCAATAGTTCCCATTCTCACCTCCTGTACTTATTCAAGTCCATTTTTCGTAGTAATCTGTGTTCCTGCTTATCACCCTCCATCAGCGTTCTGCCATCTTCACAATTCCCTCCTCGCACCTTGCTGTATCTGCACTTTTTATCCTTTCCCACTCTCTCTCTGTCTGCTTCCATCTGTCATTCACTTCCCAGCTTTCCAACTGCACCCTTGTTTACCTCTTTATCTTCCACCCCTTCTCAGTCCAGAGTCGTCTGCGAATACTTTCTTGCCACTCCGCTTTTTGTCTCTATGCTGGCCATCTCGCCTCTCCACTTTCAATCCTGATGCAGGAATTCGACGAGAAACGACGACAATTTCTTTCCTCCCACAGATGCTGCTTGACCGACTGAGTTCATCCAGAAGATTTTTTGTTGTTACACATTCCAGAATCTTGTGCTTGCTTGTGAATATCCTCCGCACCCTCTCCAGCACTATCACATGCTTCGTCTTGGTGACAAGAACTGCACGCAGTACTCGAATTGATGTCTGACCAAGACTTTATGGGATTGAAGGTGGGATACAAGACGATCTGGAAAATTAGATCCAACATTGGCTGGATGATACGAGGCATAATGTAGTGAAGGAGATTGTTTTACTAATTGGATACCTGTGACTATTGGTGATCATTGTGGACAGCGAGGAATGTTGTCTGCAGGAGGATATGGATCAGATCGAAAGCTAAGCAGAGCATCAACAAATGGAATTTAATCACAGCAATTGCGGGGGAATGCATTTTAGCAAATCAAATAGACGTCAGTCACTGACATTCATCGTCAGTGAATGGTTGGACACTAAGTAATGCTGATGAACAGAGAGACTTGGGGTAACATTACTACAGTTCCCTGAAGTAGCAACATCGGTCGACAGATTGATGAAGCAGGCAAATGACACATTTGCTTTCATAGGTCGAGACAAGAAGGATGTGACTGTGCTGAAGACAATGCGGAGGAGATTTACAGTATGTTGACCACTTGGAGCACTTTAGTTATGGACAGAGTTTGGATAGGGTTGGTTTGTTTTTTTTCTTGGATCGATGGAGACTGATGGGTGACCGGATAGAAACATGTGACTTTGAGAGGTATAAATAGGGGAGTAATTCAGAATCTTTTCCGACACTGGGGTCATCAGAAGTAAGTGGACATGGGATAAAGGAGAGCGGCATGAGTTTAACGGAGCTCCCAGAGGTTCGTATTTTACACTGAGAATAGTTGATATCTGGAACATACTGCCAATGGAGGTGGTGAAATTCGATAAAATCACGAACTGTAAGTGACATTTAGGGAGGGGTGTAAATAGGTAAGGCAAATATATGGTCCAAATGCAAGCAAATTGCATTAGTGTAGATGGGGATAAAGCTCGAACTGGATGTGATGGGCTGATTGACCATTTTCTGCAAAGACGACGGTTTGATGTCATGACAATTTTCCTGCACTCGTAGCACCAATAATACATTCAACTTGAGCATACACCCTCATTCATTTCTGTGTATTCATGCTCAGTAGCACGTCTAATTCTACAATAAGTACATTGAGGCAGATCAACCGTAATTTTTGCGACTAATTACGGATTGAAGTTATGGGCCTGGAATACCGATCGCTGCAACAACAGGCTAATAAATGGCAAAGAACTGACCTTTCACTGTTCCATGCGTTTCCGATAGAAGTTTGAATTGCACTCTGCACCACACGCAATGTTTTCAACATTTCTAATTGACGTCAGGCTCCAGGATACAGCAAATGGTGTAACATATTATGCTTTTACGAACTGAACCGAAGAAAATAACATAGTTTCTCATGAGAATATGTTTACCTTTAAAATGGAATTAATTAGGGACTTTGGTATGGTTCCTTATTAATATTTCTAGGGACGAGAAAATTATCATTGCCATACAGTTTAAGGAGATTGCAATTACCATAATGATAAATAAACAATTCCGTTAGAACTAAGTAACGAGATATTAGCAGATTGAGCTTTTGGTCCCTTATTCAGCTTCTGGCTATTTTAAGCACCGTGCGTGTATAAAATCAAAATACTGGTGATATATTTATAATGGTTGTTAAATGGTTCAGCTCGAAACGGTATATTCTTCTGTTTCGTGGGAAATGTCATTCAAATAGTTTCAATAAAGCAGAGAGAATCAGTTACCTTGTCATATTTTCCCGAGGGATACACTGACATCCGTGTGCCCAGGAAAATGAAGTGATATTCGGAATGTCCAAGTAAGGATCGATGCAAATAAGGATAGGCTGGGCTTTATTTCCTGAACCGAAATAGACTGGGGATAATCTAATGGAGGTATATGGGATCATGAAGGGCACAGATAAAGTGATTTTTTAACGAGGTACAGTTGTCAAAAACTGGAGGGCACTAGCTTTAAGGTGACAGAGAAATACTTAAAGGGAACATGGGGACAATTTTTCACACAATGGGTGGTGGGTTGCAGAGGATTGCAAACACAGCCTGCTCCATCACATATACTGCCCTCCCCACCATCGAGAACAACATAAAGAGGAGGCGCCTGAAGAAGGCAGCATCCATCATTAAGGGCCATCGCCATCCGAGACATGCCCTCTTCTCTTTACTACCATCGGGAAAGAAGTACGGGATCCTAAAGACCCACATTCAACTTCTTAGGAACTTCTTCTTCTCGTCCTACATCGGATTTCTCAATGGTCAATGAATCCAGGAAGACTTTACTTGAACTTGTTTTTCTTTTGCACTATTTACATACTTATTTTTGTTGAAACGGGTAGCTTTACATAGAAAAAGTCATGCTGCCACAAAACAACAAACTTCACGACATATGTCAATGATAATAAACCTAACAAATAAAGGTTAGACCAACTAACTTCACTGAATCTCGTGTTAGAAACATAAAAACATAGAAAAATAACAGCATAATTCAGACCTTTTGGCCCACAAAGTTGCTCCTAACCTAGAAATTTCGAGGCTTCCGCATATCCCTCTATTTTACGCAGCTCCATGTGCCTATCCAACAGTCTCTTAAAAGACCCTATGGTATCTGCCTGCACCACTGTTGCCGGCAGCCCATTCCACGCACTCACCACTCTGCGTAAAAAAGCTTACCCCTGGCATCTCCTCTTTACTAATTCCCCAGCACCTTAAACCTATGTCCTGATGCCTTCTTAACCACAGAGTCAACCTGCGTAGCTGCTTTGAGCGTCCTATGGACTCGGACCCCAAGAACCCTCTAATCCTCCACACCGCCAAGTGCCCTACTATTAATACTATATTCCGCCAACATATTTGACCTACCAAAATGAACCACTTCACACTTATCTGGACTGAACTGCATCTGCCACTTCTCAGCCCAAATCTGCATCCCACCTATGTCCCTCTGCAACCTCTGGTAGCCCTCCAAACTATCCACAACACCCCCAACCTTCGTGTCTTCCGCAAACTTACTAACACACCCTTGCATTTCCTCATCCGGGTCGTTTATAAAAATTAAAAAGAGTAAGGGTCCCAGTACAGATCCCTGACGCACACCACTGGTTACCGACCTCCACTCAGAAAACGACCATTCAACAACACAACTCCTTGCCTTCTTTGGGCCAGACAGTTCTGAATCCACACCGCAATGTCCCCTTGGATCCCATGTCGTCTCACCTTCTCCATGGGCCTCGCACGGGGTACCTTGTCAAACGCCTTGCTGAAATCCATATACTCCATCGATGTATTTAGTCACATCCTCAAAAAATTCAATCAGGCTCGTAAGACGGGACCTGCCCTTGACAAAGTCATGCTGA
>JAUZTB010000017.1:43683800-43698841 GCA_034780895.1 Rhynchobatus australiae | reverse complement strand
TTTTCATGATGACGACTCTTTGAGAAGATAGTGCCGAAGAAAGAAGCATGAAAACTATTTATCCTTGGTCTCAGTGTGCGAAGATCTTCCACTTTTCTCCGGAATGCATCGAATTTTCAGTACACACGATATGCGCACATAATTAATGTCTTGATAGCCAGCTTCTGATTATCTCATGTTTTTTTTTATTTGATGAATCAGAGAGGGCTGGTAAACCCTGAGTTTTCATCCTGTAGAGGCAATAGAAACTGTTCTACGAGTCTTTGAAATTTCATCCAAAGCGTTTCTCTTGGGAGTTTCAATGAATTTTGCAAAACGTCTGTTATAGTTTATCTGTAAGCATAAGATCAGCCAGCATAATAGAATACCCCACCCACACATCTTCTCTTCCATTAGGTAGAAGATACAGGAACCTGCAGGCAAGTACAACTGGACTTAAGGACAGCTTCTATCCCGCTGTGATAAGAATATTGAACAGTTCATTTTTTAATGATATGGACTATGACCTCACAATCTACCTTGTTGTGAGCGTGCACCTTATTTCACTGCACTTTCTCTGTAGTTGTGACACTTTACTCTGTACTTTTATTGTTTTTATCTGTGCTACATCAATGTACTAACTCAATGTAACTGCACTGTCTAATGAATTGGCCTGTACGATCGGTTTGTAAGGCAAGTTTTTCACTGTGCCTCGGTACAAGTGACAATAATAAATAACAATCTGTTTATTTTAAGCTGAATTCAGGAGCAAATGCATGGCAGGATCTTGAAAGGTAATGCAAAAATTCCTGTAGAATATCTGCGATGGGGATTATCACTGTAATTTGATTAGTGAATAAGAACTCGCTGATGAACAGCTTTCAGACTTTCGTATTCAAGCTGGAGCAGATCAAGTAAATTCACATCCGTGCTTCAATTTAGGTATGCTCCAATGAGATTGTTTGTTTAAGGAAAACCGTACAATATTAGAATAAGTGCGCCTTCAGGGTCCATATCCATAGAGCAGATTAGAAATTGGGTTAAAGGAGGCTGATGTGGCTTTGATGAGAACGGACCTCTCTGAATGGCTTTGTCTACCTGAGCAATAACTTACAAAATTCCTTTGTTTCAAGGGTATAACATTTTGTCAAGTCAAACTGAGTTTATTATTATGTGCACAAGTATGGTGAAGGAAAGATACAATATAAAATTTGCTTGCAACATCATCACAGGCTCGTAGGTATCGACAACGCACAGAATATACATTTTACATAAATTATACAAGAAAGTGAAAACAGAGAAAAAAAGCCTGCAAAAAAGAGTGCAAAAAAAAGACACAATCAAATAAAATTCCATGTTCGTGCAAGAGGTTCTTCATTGCTGAGGTAGGTTAGGGCTGTGCAGGTCGGTTCAGTGACCTGATGTTTGTCGGAAAGTAGCTGTTCCTGAACCTCGTGATATGGAACTTCATGCTTAAAGATCTGCTTGAGATATTCCAAACAGTTTATTTAAAAAAATATATTGACAGCGTGGTAACAGTCCCAACGAGTCCACGCCGCCGATTAACCTATCCGTACGTCTTTGGAATGTGGGAGGGAATCGGAGCACCCGGAGGAAACCCATGCAGACACGGTAGAACGTACAAACTCCTTACAGACAGCGACGGGAATCGAACCCGGGTCGCTGGCGCTGTAATAGCGTCGTGCTAACCACTACACTACCATGCCGCCTATAAACAGCTGTTCTAGCTGTTTAATCCCGAAAATACATTATAATTTACTTCTGTGCTGATTTAAAGTATGCCGTATGAACTTTAAAATGCTTCATGCGATTTAGTTGCGCCTCTTTCATTTTTAATTTACCAAAATGTTTGCGGGGAGAGTGAGAGAGTTCGAGAGATAAAGAGAGGGGTGGAGAAATACAGTGAGGTAAACTGATAAACAAACAGAGCGATAGATAGAAAGGAAGAGAGAGGATTTGTGAATTAGAAAATGTGGACGAAAAACTGTTCCGCGTTTGTAATAGATTGTTAAAGAGCACGTTTGAAAGAGTCGTTTTGTTTTCTGACAAACCGATTCTTTCATACATGCCCTGCAACCTTCGCCTGATTCTCTCATTAGCCATTTTTGCTCGGGATGATTTTCAGTCAACAATCCAACTACCAACAACAAACAGGTGTTTTGAAGTGACAAAACGAGAGCACCATGAGCCTTCACACAGTTAGCGCGGTGGTTTGAGGGAAAATACTGAATTCCACAATGCTCCATCCAACATAATTTTCGAGTTAGGGTTATACAACACAGAAGCATTCCCTTGCCCAACTCGTCCATGCTGATCAAGGTGCCGAAATGTGCTTGTCACCTTTTCCTGAGTTTACCCTTTATCTCTCTGAAATGTACGTATTCGCGTACTTGTCAAAACGTATTTTAAACAGTACACTCTTTTTCTGCATTTTACCACTTCATTTGGCATCTGCTTCCCTATATCCCTCACCCTTTGTGAAAAACTTGCCCCTTTATCCCATTTATATCTTTCCCCTTGTCTTAAGCACACACACTCCAGATGTAGTCTCCCCTATCCTGGGAATAAAAACACACTGTTACCATCCATCTTATCTACGCTCCTCGTCATTTTATAAACTATAAAATCAGCCCTCAGCGTCGTTGATTCTAGGAAACAAGGTCCCAGTCTATGAAGTCTCTACTTATTGCTGAAGGCCTTCAGTCCTGGCAACATTCTTGTAAATATCTTCTGTTCTTTCTCCAGCTTAATCACGTTCTTCCTTCAATATTGGGAGCACAATAACCCCACTGCTCCCAGTGCGGTCTCCTCATGTGCCACAGAATAAGATGCAACTACAGAAAAGAACCTGTACTGTTATTCAATAATAGAATCATAGAATCACGCAGATAGAAACGGACGCTTTGGCCCATCTCTCCACGCAGAGGAACACACTATGACCAGGATCTTAATTACATATTATACTCTGCACTAAAGATTAATTACTTCATAAATTTGGTGTGTTAATAAACAAATTCGATAGAAGGTCACCATCTACCTGACAGTCTGCAATACACCTCTACCCACAGTTATTTGGACAGTTATCAGCCTTCCGGAGAGTGAACACGTGGAAAAAATGGCCCGGATGGAATCTCTGGCTGTGACTATAGATCCTGCATAGATGAGCTAGCAGAGCTTGTTGCAGACACTTTGTCTCCCTATTTGAACATGAGGTCTTCACCTGCTTTAAGAAGACAACCATCATTCCGGTACGTGCCAAATAAGGCAACGTGCCTTAATGCCTTAACCGCCCGGTGGCTCTGACATCTACCTTTAAGACGTGCCTCTGGAGGTCATGACATACATTAACTCCAGCCTCCCAAACAACCTCCACCCACCAAAATTCGCCTGTAGCCGAAGTGGGTTCACGGCGGGTATCTTCTCCCTTGCCGTACACTCAGATCTGGACGGTAACTGCATCTGGACTAAAGAGAGATACGTTGGATGACTAGATATTGACTCAGCTCCACCTTCGGTAAAATCATCCCAAGCAACCTCATGTCCAAACTCCTAGACCTGAGAGTTCATTTGGAACTGGATACTTGACTGCCGTACAAACAGACTGCATCAGCAAGGATGGGCAGCACCACCTCCACCAGAATAATCCTCAACATGCGTGCTCCACAAAGTTGCGTCCTCATCCCACGAATTCACTCCCAGTTCACCCACGGCTGCGTCGCCATATTCTGCCCTAATTCCATCTGCAAGTTAGCAGATAACACCATAGTAGCCAAATCCCAAATAACGATGAATCGGTGTACAAGAAGGAGTCAGAGAGCCTCGTGACATGGTTTTATGACAACAAACTTTCAACGTCAGCAAAAAAAAGAGAGTTAGTGATTAACTTCAGGAATGGGGTTACACACGCACCGGTTTCTATGAAGGGCGCTGAGGTCGAGAGAATTGAGAGCTTCAGGTTGCGAAGAGTGACCAACAATAGCAGCCTATCCTGGTCCAACCACGTGTTCCTGGGCCTCGACTTGCTCAGGAGGCGAAAGAAATTTGGTATATTCTCTATAACCGTCATCATTTTTTTTATAGATGCACCTTGGAAAACATCCTGTACGGATGCATCACGGCTTTATATGGCAACTGCTCTTCTTCGAACCGCAAGGAACTGCAGTGATATGTCGACACAGCTCATCACATCACAAAAACCATGGCCCCTTCCATGGACACTGTCTGCACTTCGCACTACCTCTGTAAAGCAGCCAACATTAACCTAAACCCACCCAATCCAGATATTCTCTCTTCTTCTCCCTCCATTCGAACACATGATACAAATGCGTGGAAACTCGTACAACCAATCTGATTGTTAGCTTCTATCCCGCAGTTGTAAGGCGATTGAACGATCCTCTAGCACGATAAATGCGGATCCTTTACCTGTCAACCTATTCGTTATCGTCCTTCACCTTATTGTCTGCCTTCAGTGAACATGTCCTGTAACTGTAACACGTTATTGTGCATTGTACTTTGTTTTCCCTTGCATTTACTCGTTGTATTGATGTGACAAAATTGCCCTTCCGGATGGCATGCAAATCAAAGCTTTCATCCTAACTCACTACATGTGAAAATAAAAATAAATCAAGTAAGCAAATTCCATATTGTTGTTTTATGTTAGTTTCACAAGTAACTACCTAGATTTATATTCAATAAAAAATTCTGAATGAAAAAAATATCTAAATTTAGCAAAGCAAAATTTTATATAGGATGGATGGTTGCATCTGACTCAGTTAGACTCGGGTGTGGGAGTGTAGAGAACGGTCAATTATTATAGGTTGAGTAATCGAACAATTAGACTCAGAGGATATTTCACCCAATTCTTTAACACCTCTCTGAATTGATTCTGGGTTCCAACATAAATAAACGGGTTAATACAAAAACTGAAAAGTTGAAGCATAAATGCACTTTCCTCCAGAAGAAATTTTGAATCATTCAAATTAGAACCAGAAAAATAATTAAGTTTCGCAACTCTAACGTAAAGAAATCGGATAAGAAACAAAAACCATAACAGGATGAAACCAGCGGAAACGCAGAACAGCAAAACAATAGATTTCTTCCTGCTCACCATCTCACCATCTGTCTGCTTCTCTCCATTTTTGTTAACGAAGAGTCTTCGTCTGACCTTAATCGTCACAAAGATATGTTTGATGGTGAGTACGTTGAACAGTAATATAAGAATGAATGGTAGACACGGGGTAAAAATACGATGAATACAATCAAATGCAACCCAAGCTAGAGAGGTATAAAATACTAACTTTATATTGCAAAGCCAAGGAATATCGTTAATTATAAATATTGGCTCATATATAAAGTAATAGGGGACATGCGTTACACAACTCAGGGCGCATATCGTTCCGATAACCAAGACTGCTGTTTTCTCGGTGCAATATTTTGTTTTCAGCTTTTGGCAACAAATGGCCACATATCGATCAAGGGTGAACGCCACAGTTAGCCAGACGGAACCATCTCGGATTCCATTTATTAAAGCACAATTCAGGCTGCAAACAGGTGTGAGTGAAAGGAAACTGAATGGGTAATAAATACCTATAATGCAGTTTAATACTGCAGCCGTGATGAGAACAAAGAGATCCGTTATAGCCATCGCCACCTAGGAAGTGATACATTTGGACAGCCCGCATCTTCCTCGTACCAGAATCAAAATGACTGCCATATTTGCTGCAAGAGAGACAGATATTTCTGGTCAGTTAACCAATGAGTCTAACAAACAAGCTGAGAAGAGGAAAAGCTGCAATTTTTGTCAGGTGGCACGGCGCCTGCCACCCGAAAACTGAGTTCCTTTTCTAATCATTCATTGGAAATTAAGATCATTTGATCGCAATTTTTCATGTTTCATTTGTCCGTGAACTGAGAAGCATTCATATATCTTGATGGTTCTCCACTCATATGTGGGTCGGACTGAGTAAAGATGGTGGATTTCCTTTACGGAATGCTTGGAGCAAACCGTACCAGTTTTAGGATCATCTGGATACTTCATGCTTATTACCATGGTATTATGAAGGTCCAAAAGTCTTTGCTTTGAATTGTCTAATATGCTGAGTGGCCGTTACTGAACTTGATCAGTAAATGGCCAGATAACAGAATTGAGAGATGTCGGTTCACCAGTGAGTCTGATACCTTTCCGTAGAATTGTGAGGTGGAAACTTCCGTCATTCAAAGCTTCGATGTCTTCATTTCTTGTTGTGGTAGTCCAATTGGGCCGTTTATTTTCAGGAGGCTGCAGCAAGTCTTTGATCATTCTTGGAGTCCTGTGTTCAGTCTGGGTCTCGAGGTCTGGTCGAAATCATCGGAGCCGGTGTAGAACGGTCGTGGTTTGTGTCGGCCCAAAGCACGTGCCACTGAGGCAGAGATACTTTGTGAATACAATTAATTGAAGAGAGATCACTGTGTTATTTATTTTGTAATTCTCATTTTCTTCGAATTGAATGATGTGAAGTTTTACAGTCAGTACCTTCTTTGGAGGCAAAGACTAGTTATACACAGGATAATTGCAAAATAGAAGGAAACGTTCTCATTTACGGTGTCAAATTTCACTGGACAGAAAGTGATCGTCTGCAATCAGGTCCTTGAAGGTAAATCAGCGTGGAAGCAATGAGATACTTTTAAGAACTTGGTGCAAGGTTATCAGGGTAAATATGTTCTCAAAAGATATTCGTTGAACTGCCAAACTCAGCGATGTCTGGATGACAATGCGCACGAATTTTGGGGTAAGATTTTTTATGATAAATGAACGTCATACACTAAAATCGTGCTGTAGCACAAACGAAAATGAAAAACGCAGGAGTGAAATCAAACTGTAGTTCAGAAAGCAAAATGCAGGCATAACTAAATAATAACGAATAATAAACACTATTCCATTTTTACATGTAATACCAAGAAGATTGTGACAGCAAGATTTGGTCCTATTGTGTACGAGAGGCGTAATGTGTGTTTTGGGGCAGAGATTATGGGGAAGGTTATTGAGACTCTCTTCACAAAAGAGGGGAGTGATGCCAATGGTGTGGTTTAGATTTATTCATGTAAAGTACTGGAAATGGTAAATCTAGCTGAAAATGCGGATGTGAAATATTTTGCTTTTTTGAAAAAAAATGCCTGGGCTCGATGCAATATATCCGAGGCTGTTGAAAGAAGAAAGGGGGGGGGGGGATAAGTGACAAGGCTTGCATTACTGTATTTTACTTCTTCTTTTCTGCAAGAGAGATGGCAAAGGATTTGAAACCTGCAAAATCTACATCTTTGTTTATAAAGGATGGAAGTCATCAAAGACTTGAACAAAAATAATTGCCCTCAAACATTCACAATATTTCGCTCTCCGCAAAATAAAAACCCTTGACCTTCACAGTGTTATCAGATTCTTTTAATATTTTCGAAAACATTCCATGTTACTTTAGATTTGGTTTTGGCAAATTGACTGGAGTATATTCTGAAGGGTGTGATTTGGAAATTCAGCGATTAATCAGGGACAGTGTGAATGTAATATGTAAGGGAAGTTCACTTCTGATTAACACATGATTTTAGCTGTGGAGTTAACAAGGAGGTTTCATAGGGGCCGTCAATGTCAAATGGTCTCGATGGACTTTGGATGTAATCTGACAAGGCTTCCCACGGCAAACTGATCAGAGAAGTAAAGGCCTTGAGGTTCAAGATACAGCAGTAAATTACATTCAAAATTCCCTCGTGTGCAGGAACACGCCGTTGATGATATATTGTGTCCATAAGGCTGTTTCCGCTAACATAGCACAGGGGTCAGTGCAGTCCCTTTCTTGTGTGTGTTTGTGTGTATGCGTTTGGGCGCGAAATTGCTCGCACGAGTGTGTGGGGGGTGCAGGACGGTTGGGGTGTGAGAGAACTGGAGTGTGAGCAAAAGGCTTGGTAGAGAATTTTCCAGATGATGCACGAATTGGCTCTGTATGGTGGAACGTTTCAGCCTGGAGGGAAACATCCAATATTTTGGACAGCGGGAGAGAAACACTGCGAATGGAATCTGATCGTGAGAAGTGCAAGGTGAAAGGGACATGAGGAATCATTTGCTTTATTTGGAGATTTTCCTTGAAACACTTAAATGAGGTCCACAGAATAATGAGCGTCCAAATGGGAGGCACGCGTTCCACTAAGAGTGGGACAATAAAAGGTTAGGGTGACAGGGAGTGAAGTTAAAGTAGAAGAATAAGGAGAAACATGCAAAGATACAGACGGTGTAAGGCGTTTAAAGACTTTTTTGCGATGCTAATATTGAAGAGAGATATCTCATCAGACTCTTCGTGATCTGGTGCATTTGATCTGGCACGAAGGTAGAGCGAGAAACTATGCCCGAAGGTGAGATAATAGTTGGGCGCTTCTTTTTAGTTCTTTGCACACACGACCATTTCTTTGATTATTTCCAATTTTCTTTGATACTTTTTTTTTCTGTAATTCTGTTCAATAATCTGTCAAGTGAAGGTCGTGCTGGTATCACATCGAGGGATTGGGTTTCCTGTTAGTGGGGGGGGGGTAGTCGTGCGGAATTTCACTCTCGATAACGATTTAAGTAACATCATAATATACACTGCTGAGGTACTTACCTGTGTTAGTCCCAATATGGGAGGAACATCAGGACGCAATACTCCTGCAGTCATGGCGCAAATATTTCTTTCGAACTGCATACCCAATTTCGTTACTCTGTGATTACACTTGCTCAGTAACACTTATAATGCTATAATAGGGAGCAATGATTTCTGTGACTAATCACTAATTCAAGTACTTTACCTGGAATGCCGATCGCTGCAACAACAGGATAGTAAATAGCAAACAACCGACCTTTTGGTATCCCATGCATTTTCGTCAGAATTTTGAATCACACTGTGTACAACACGCAATGATTTCCATATTTATAACTGAATTCAAGCTCTTGGGACATTGTGCAACATTTTATGCTTTCACTAAACGAACCGAAGAAACTATTTTTTTCTTCTCATTGGGAATTTGTATAATGTGTAGAACACGATAAAATGATATTATTTAAAGATCTGGAAGGTTGCAATAGTCTCAATGTTAAAGAAGTAATTCAAGCGATCATATTTAACGCTGAAATATGCAATTTTAGAGTAATGTTCCAGAGACGTTATTAGCTCGAAAGAGAACTCAGCCAAGTTTTCGCTTGCTAGCACTTGTTTATCTTTGGTCTATGCAAGCACCACCCTGAAACATTTGTTGTAAACCATTCTGCCACACAGAATCACCGTGTACCCTGAATGCGATTTCAATGCAGAACATCAATTACAGCAGCTACACGTGGCGCACATTGGTCCAGTTGTTGCTGATAAATAGATTGGAAAGAATAGTTTCATGAGTTTAACCTCAGTCTGGAAAACGTCCTGTTCCACACAATGGAATTCTATCAAAAATGTATAATATTCGTAATATTACGTCTATAATGGATGTAAACTGTTCCAGCTATGTAGAAATATCAATTTCAGTAGTTTCAGTGCAGCAGTGGCACGTGTAGTTCTCTATTCTTATGTTCCTGAGCGAGCCTCTCAGAATCCGTGAGCCAAGGTTAATGCAGTTATATTCGGAATGTCTGGATAAAGATCTACGTGAATAAAGCCAGTGTACACACATCATTCTGGGTAGTAGATGGATGAAATTAATCACGGATATGTTCAACGTTGTTAATTAAAGTTCAGCACAGTTGATTTTCGGTGTACACAGACACAGGACAGATGAGTTAATTTCTTGTATAGCGATGAATTGAGAGGAATTATACTCAGTCCGCGAAAGGTTGACGGTGTGTCCAGTTATAGGTCAGAGACTTCATATTCCGTTTCTATTATTTCGAATGTAGACCACTTACACCCATTGCATACTAACTTCATACAGGCATGTCATACATAGCTTTCAGATACCCCTCATCTCAGCTATAATCAGCTTTAAATACTGACTTAATGATTGCCTTTTAAAACTGAACATAATCGCGCTGAGATGAACCTTTCCACAATGGTCTTAATCTATTCAAGATTTCCCTACGTAATTTAACACACTGACAATGGATGTGGACTTCTGTATGTCAGAGGTTCTTTTGATATTAATTTGTTTCATTAAATTTGTGCATTAGATCTTATCGACCTTGCTCGGTTCTATTTCTGAAGCGAATAAGTAATGTGAACTGATGAAAAGTAATGGAAAACAAAACGTATCCACCATTGCCTGTCATGTTCAACAGAACGAGTACCCTGCTATGTAATTAGGTGACCAGGCATAACTGCTTAACTCAAATCAGCGTGGAATCAAATATTAAGTCTGTGTTGTTTGATGAGGTACATCATCTGTAGCACAAATTGCAACGTCATCTGATCTTTTTATCTCAGGATGTGCATGTTGATGTTATAATGGTCTTCACCGAAGTAAGAGCAAGCGTGTAAATTTATATGTAAAGAAACAAAACTAAATTAAATTAATTTAGAGACGAACAACATGGCAGATAACGCGTTGCAATTTCAATATATGGGAGCGGATAGAAACGCTGGCGATCGATGCTGTTCATATCTGCTTTTTATTGTATTTTCCCAACGGCTTGCTGAGACAGCCCCGAAGGTATTGTGTTCATTTCTGGCATCTTTACTTAAGGAAGTATGTAGTATTTCTGACTTAAGTAAAAAGAGATTCATTAGATTGGTTCCAGGGCTGAAGACCTTTCTGTGTGAAGAGGAACTGAGTAGTTGGGGACGGCAGTTTTTGAAGTTAATCTTAACGAGACCCATGAAATCCGTAATGAGATGTCCGGATAGGACAGAAAATCATATGACTCAGAAGTTGAAGACTGAAGGGCACATTTTGAGAACAAAGGTAGGCTGCTTCTGATTTAAATGGGAAAAATGCTCTCGCTAAGACATGGCGAACGTTTGAAATTTTCTTCCACGAAATTCATTAATATCCAATTTTCATATTTTCGCAACAGTGAAGGAGGTATTTGCCTCATGCAGTCTAAGGCGACACCCACAAGAGTCCCATCTTCCCACTTGTTTCATTGCAAACTCCTCTTCCTCACAGCTCGATCAAACAAAAGCATCAGCAGACTCACACCCCCACCTCACCCTGATACCATTACCATCAAATTATTGGCCTTATTATCCTCGAATCTGGAAATTCAGAATAACCACAGAAATAATTACCACAGCGTCCTTGGGCGTGTGAGGAATGCAGAGCTTCTGTTGGAAATTACGATCTCACAGAGAAAACGTGCAAACTCCACACAAACAGAACAGAAGGTCATGACGAAATCCGGAATGCGCGAGTTGTGAGGCAACCGCAGCACCGACTGTCCCCGTCTGTTGCTTTGTTCATAGATTTCAGGTTATGAAGGGAATCAAGGGAGTGCTTGACAAATGTGCTGAAGTAAATCAAACATAATTTTCATGACCGGATGAGCATGCTCCAAGAGACAATTCGTTTACCCCTGTGCCCCTTTCTTATACTCTTACCTCCACTGGTATGCGGAGGCACTGGAAATGACTCTTCTGTCCATCATGCCGGTACCGACCATGATTCCAAAATTAAACAAATCCCATCTGCCTGCACATCCATGTCCGTATATTCCCTGCCTGTCTGAATGCCTCTCAAAAATCTATATTGTTTTTGCTTACACGACCAGTCGTGTATATCGGGAAGCGACCACTCTTTGTGTAAAAACGTTCCCTGAACATCTCATTTGAGAATTTCCCCTTCACATTAAAGTTATGTCCTCCAGTATTGGACATTTGAACCCTGGGAAAAAGACTCTGAACATTTAACCTGTCTCTGGCTCCCATAATTTTATAAACGTCTGTCAGTCTCCGTCGCAACAGAGAAAACAATCGAAGTTTGCTCAACCTCTATTTATATGCAACAGTTGCTAATTCAGGTAACATTCCGGTGAACCTCTTCTGCACTCTCTCCAAATCCTCCATATTTTTCCTGTAATGCTGCGATGTGAACTGCAAGCACGAGAATGGGAATACTCAGTTGTCATGAGTTATGTGGGAACCAATGACATACATAAAGCAAATAATGGTGATGTCGGAGCAGGTAAAGTCATTTTTTTTTCTTCAAAATGAAATGAATCACAAAGGCAATAACGTCCAGTGAAAATTTATTCTGGACGGGAGGCATCGATGGCAAAACATTTGTGCAGCTTACTGGCATCACCACAGACTTAATTGTAGGAGTCCTGTAGGATTTAGCTGCCAGAGGACGTTTGCAGCAGCTATATCTCAGCAACGTATCTGTGATAGATTGACCTGTCCATGATGACATTGGTAAAAGTGATGAGGAAAGATACTTGTGGGGGCAAAGTCCAGTCTGCTGGCTGCTTTGACCCCAGCCTTTATTCAGCATCACAATGATGCTAAGTAAAACAGCCGAAGAACCTATCTGGCAGCTCAAAGCTGGGAATCCAGGTACGCCGTGGACCAGAATCAGCAGACATGTCCACGAACATCTGGCCGACATGACTCTCATCATTATTATCGTTACACTGGATTAACGCTGGTGTGCAGGAGATTATGTCGGTAGCACCAGAAAGAATACCTAAAAGCTAGCCCTGAAACTGGCGAAGTTATGAAACTAAAAGTTAATTTTGTAACATTGCCTCATAAAATGCGTGCATGATATCATGGTTAGCACGTGTATCGCACCCGTTAATGCTCCTGAACTATGTGAAATTCTCTGTAAATTTCCAAGGCGGTTAAGGGGTTGCGGAGGAGATATGAATGGACCGGCATAGGTTACGGGACTATTATGCTGGTAGATGTGTGTGGGCTAGGGTGGGCGGAGTGGGAGACTTCCAGAGGTGATAAGCTCAGGGATCCCGCGGGAGATAATGTCCTGGTGGTCCTTGGTGGGGTCATAATTCAGGAGTAGGTAGGACGCAGTGTCCGAGAGTTGGTATTTGGCTTCTGAAAGTTAGTGGTCATTACGCAAGACCAGCACGGCACCACATTTGTCGACTGGTTTGATGACAATGTCAGGGTTGGTGCGGAGGAAGCGAAGAACAGAGCGTTCAGAAGGGGTAAGATTGGACTGGGTGAGGTGACCAGAAAAGTCAAAAGTGGATTTTTGGGAGGAGAGAGATTCCGACAGTGTGGACGTTCCTGCGTGAATCCATGATTCACCTGAAATCTAAGGAAATTATGGCATTTTGCCCAGAATGTTTTCTACAGATGATCTGCCACATCTGTTTTCAGTAGAAAATCAAAAAGCCTTTACACCCTAATGGCTGCAAAGCTTCCGTGATGAATGCCTTGCCTCTGATCTTTGGAGTGGCTGGATCGAGAAGCGTTCGGCCAGAAGAAGCAGTATCCTTGCATCTGTTATGTCGAGGTTTTTATACATTTTTCAATGAGATCACTTTCCATTGTTCTTGGCTCGAATATGGCCATTATAAATTTGCCACCCCCGGAATAAATCTTACCAATCTTACCTAACAACTCTTGTATCACAAGTGTATCCTATCTTCAATACAAAAAAACTTGGGACAAAAAACTTGCGAACAACATTCCAAAGGTAGTACCTTCAGGGCACAATATAATTGGACAAAGGCGTCTCCATTCCTGTCAAACACTCTTTGAATCAAAGGCGACATATAAGTTGTCTTCTTAAGTATTCGTTATAAATACATTTTAACTAACTGTACAGGTCTGAATTGAACTTTAGTACTCTTCTATGATTTACTACATTAAAACTACTATAAGTTCCATATTCAGTACCCGGGATGTTTACACATAATATTCCATCTCTCATGTTTTTCCTCATTAACTTACGTTGTTCATAACACCTCCCACTTCCTTCTAATTGCACCACCCTTCATAACAGGGAAGACCAAAACTCACGATCTCCCCAGAAAATAAGTCTCATGTTTGGCTCAGATGAGCGAGCCAGTTCTAGTTCGTCCCTCAAGAGGAAACTTCTTTTATACATCCATTAGGACCACGCAGTTCCAGCATCTCATTCTTCAAAACTGATGAGGGAAGAATTCAAACGTATCCTACCTTCCCGCAGAGTTCAAACCACCCATTTCAAACCCGCGACCACTCCGCCAAAAAAAAAATATTCAGGGGCAGGAAATGCATTGGAACACATAACCTACATGTTACCCTCCAAGACAAACGCTAATCTCACTTCGAAATATATAATTAGTGTTTCTTCGGCACTGGAGCTGAAATATAGCCAACAGTATTTTGGGAATACGTTCAACAGACGTACGGTAGCGGTTCGAGAAGACATTTCACCACTATCTCCACAGGATCAATCAGAAATGGACAATAAATGTTCTCCGTGTCCGGTACTACCCACCCCAAAAATGTGCAAGAATTGTTGATTTCAATAAATTAAATTGCGCAAAGGACCCGTGACCCTTCCACGCCTAATTGGCGGGTTCCTGATGGGCAACAACAGAAAAGCATTGAAACACGTGGTGTACGATCAGTCCAGACATTCGCACTGAACCCGATAGGATTTCCGTGCCAGAAAGTGCTATGATTTCGATACCCTCTGGAAACCCGTTTCTAATTATGAAAGTCGCAGTCACTTTGAACGTGATACAAAGTGCAGCATCTGCGAAGAATTATTCATAACGTACATGAAAAATAATCCAAACAAATCTCAGATTATGAGGCACCGTCTGTGGAAAGAGAAATCACGGAAGCTTCCTGACATTCTGAGTTCCCTCGACATTTTCTGTTGCCGTTTTCCATTTCCAGCATCAGTAGTTGTATTGTTTTGGTCTTTTTAAAATTTAAAATCGGCCCGTCTGTGGTACACTCTTTCCCCAAAATCACTCTATACAAAATTAATCGCACTTTGGCAATTGATATCCACCCATACAAGTCCAAAAAAGCTATTATTAGGGCGCAGCTGATGAAATGAAAAAATCAATGTCATAACTGTGTTCCCTTCTGGTCGTCGCATTATAGGAAGGATGTGGAGGCATTGGAGAAGGTGCAGAGGAGATTTACGAAGATGCTGCC
>JAUZTB010000017.1:43223427-43236464 GCA_034780895.1 Rhynchobatus australiae | reverse complement strand
AGGTTCTTTCCCTTTCCTTCTCTCTCTTGCTTCAGTTTTGAGGGCAGTATGTTTTTCCTTGAAGTCAATAGTGGCTAGGTGTAGGTAGGGCCATGTTAAATGATAATCCTTGGCTATGGTAAGAGTGTGCAAAAAAAATAGTGCAGACTGAAGGTCATTTTGATTGTGTGAGGGCAGTGTAATCATCAGTGTTCTTAAGATCAATAAAGGACACCCAGGAAACTTGAGATGATGAAGAATTGGATGTCAGTTCTATTTGATGGTCTTCAATGAGGACTGAAATGATTGCTACGAAGATGGGAAAAATGGGCTGGGGAAATAACGCAATGATACTTAAGCCCAGTTTCGTTGACAAATGGGTCAGCCACCAAGCCATTTTAGAGAATGGTAGCAGTCATCTGGTTGCAAAGAACCTTTAAGACCTTAATATTTTTTTTTGAAGGGCAGCCAAATCTAGACAACAGCTTCTACAGAGTTTCACAGTTCAAAGATCTTCATCAAATTATTGAAGGTCGCAAATGGAACTTGATTTTGTTCCTGATATTTTTCTTGTATTTGGTGGGACATGAATATCACCTTGATTCATCCTATGAAATGCTCTGATACTGCACTGAGATTTTGGTCAGATTTCCTTAGCAAGGGGGAAAAATAGTTTTAGTAGGACAAGGTGAGCAGCAAGGCAATGCTTTGATAATTTCCACACCTTGACCTACTGCCTTCATAAATATTGTAACAACCATGGCATTTTTGGAGTGCTGTGGAATATTGTTATAACAAACATTTAGAAACATGCAAGAACCTTTTTTCACCTCTGACATCGTAGATTTCAGCTGCTGGACACCTTGTCCAGCAAGCTTGGTCTTTGGGTAGTTAGGGAGGTGGGCTAATGCTGTTGTCTGCAGGAGATTCTCTGTTAGAGTATTGGTGGATAGATTTGATAATGGCATCTGTCACAGTTGACTCTCAATTCAGGAATCGCTTGAATAGCCCCTTTGATCTGTCTTTAGTTTGTGGTCTCACACCAGTCGAAGCCAAATTGTTGAGTGCAGATGGCCCTTTTTACTGCCTGATTACTTTGGCCTTTCCTTGCCATGACTTGCTTCTAATGATATGATCTCCCTTTGGGCTCCAGACTTTGAGTTGCTAGTAAGATTTTCTTCTGGTAGTAGGAAATCTCATCTTTGATAAAGCAAATCCTACATGTAAATATCGTTATCATCAAAACAATCTTGGCAATAGCAGGTGAGGTGCTGGAAGAATTGTAGTCTTTAAATCTTTCCAGAAGTATTCATGATCAGTCAAGTAGATGCATGTTCAGGTGGATTTTGAGTTATGGGAGAAATCAAGGGTATGGTGAAGAGGCTAAGATCAAATCAGCTGTGACCCCATCGAATGATGGGGCAGAAACATGATCTACTCCCTGTTCATATAATCTTGTGTCCTTGTGCTATATAATGCAGTACAGAGGGAGACCATTTGGACCACTCTGCTTGTACCTGTTGTGTGAAACAATTATCCAATTAATCTTGATCTACTGCTTTTAAATTGAAAATTGCACCATTTTATTATGTTGTTGGATCTACTTTGAGTGGGATTAGAAAAATACAGTAAGTGCCTTTCAGGAAATTCCCCATTTAGAGAATGCAAATGAGAAGGTTTTTTTTATATATATATATATGGAGCAGAGTGGAAAAGTACAATGGGAGATTTTAATATTATTTGGTATCAATTGTACACAAAATCTTGTCAGTTTATTCAAGTTTGGTATGGTACTGGTAGTATTGCCTTCCTCTGACTTGAGTTTGAAATCCTTGAGCCAATAGAAGTGATGCAACAATTTTATACATTTAGAAAATAAAACCTGTTATTTGGAACCACCTTAACAAAGACCTATTTATTTAGGGCAGAATTTTTTTTTAAAAAGTACATGCTTTTAAGAATGAATTTCAATTTTTTCCATGTATATGTCATCAAATGCACAAGTCCCAGACTTGGATGGCTGAATCTGTCAGCAGCAGAACAGAGACTTGCAGAGATTTCCCCAATATTATGGGAAATTGCTCCATGAATAAACCTGATTTTTCTTGAGTTTGTGCAGCTGCGGATTAGAAAAAATGGAATGCAAGTTCTATTCTTAGGTACTGTATTTATCAGTTTTTCTGTAAAGAATTTTTCTTTTTAACCACTTGCTCCAATTTAAATCATCTTAAATTATTAAAAGCCTTTGCAGCTTTTACAGCTGGTCCATGCTGGTGATGAGGCCTTTCAAAATGTTTTGGAAGAATACTTCTTCATTGCTACCAGGGAGGGGGCAAGGAGAAAATTCATGACCTATTATCTATTTGAACATGGAAAGTTCTGTTAACATTGCTTTCTGAACTGAACGGAGGCTGCAGTAAGCTCCATATTATTCAGTGGATGTGCAATTTTGGAAACATTTAATGGTGCAGGTATAAACAGTCACCATCAAACTTCAATAAAGTATGGTGTTTAGATTAAGAAACTCTACAGTTTAAGAAATAATTTATAAACTTAAACCATTACATTCTTCAGGCCCAGATATTTGTGGAGCAGCAACCAAGAAAGTTCATGTGATCTTCAACTACAAAGGAAAGAATCACTTGATTAAAAAAGATATTAGATGCAAGGTAATTACTCTAAGTACAGTGAGCTTCATAACATTTTCTCATCTTGGTAGCTATCTGGCTATGTATGAGAAAATACTGGAAATGAAGTGCATTATGCCACAGGCATTTATATTTCTATTACTCAATCTGATTTGTATTTTCCAGTGAATTCAATGTGATTATTTAAAAGAGAAACAACTTTTGTGCAATGGGTTGAAAATTGAATATCACTTTGACATATTACTGTCATAATGCTTTGCACATTTAGTGACTCATTGCTTTTTTAAAATTGGTGTGCAATTAACTAATTTGGGATTTTTTGACTTAAGATTCACAGCGGAGATGGAAAATGTGACAATTGAATTTTATTTGGATTTTTGTTCAATATAAAAAGGTACCTCCTAAATGGAACTTAAGTCAACAATAAACAGAAAATGCTGAAAACACAGTAAGGGAGAGGGAAAAAAAATAATGTTTCAGTTTTTTTTGAGTGAGTATTTCTGGTATTTTATTTTAGATTTATAGCATCTGTAGTATTTTACTTTTGGATTACCATAGAACAATACAGGCCCTTCAGCCCACCATGTTGTGCTGACCTTTAAACCTTGCCTAAGACTATCTAACCACTTCCTCCCACATATCGCCCTATTCTAAATTCCTCCATATGCTTATCTAACAATCTCTTGAACTTGACCAATGTATCTGCATCTACCACTACCCCAGGCAGCACATTCCATGCACCAACCGCTCTCTGGGTGAAAAACCTTCCTCTGATATCCCCTTTGAACTTCCCACCCATTACTTTAAAGCCATGCCCTCTTGTATTTATCATTGGTGCCCTGTGGAAAAAGGCACTGGCTGTCTGCTCTATCTATTCCTTTTAATATTTAGTATACATCTATCAAGTCTCCTCATCATCATTCTCTCCAAAGAGTAAAGTCTCTTAATCTCTCCTCATAATCCATACACTCTAAACCAGGCAGCATCCTGGTAAATCTCCTCTGCACCCTTTCCAATGCTTCCACATCCTTCCTATAATGAGGCGACCAGAACTGGACACAGTACTCCAAGTGTGGTCTAACCAGAGTTTTGTAGAGCTGCATCATTACCTCGCGGCTCTTAAACTCGATCCCACGACTTATGAAAGCTAACATCCCATAAGCTTTCTTAACTACCCTATCCACCTGTGAGGCAACTTTCAGGGATCTGTGGATATGGACTCCCAGATCCCTCTGCTCCTCCACAGTACCCAGAATCCTGCCAGTAACTTTGTACTCTGCCTGGGAGTTTGTCTTTCCAAAGAGTACCACCTCACACTTCTCCGGATTGAACTCCATCTGCCACTTCTCGGGCCCAGCTCTGCATCCTACCAATGTCCCTCTGCAATCTTCGACAATCCTCTGCACTATGCACAACACCACCAACCCTTGTATCATCTGCAAACTTGCCAACCTACCCTTCTACCCCCTCATCCAAATTAATAAAAATTAGGAAAAGCAGAGCTCCCAGAACTGATCCTTGTGGGACACTGCTAGTCACAGCCCTCCAATCTGAATGCAGTCCCTCCACCACAACTCTCTGCTTTCTACAGGCAAGCCAATGCTGAATCCACATGGCCAAGCTTCCCTGGATCCCATGCCTTCTGACCTTCTGAAGAACCCTACCCTGTGGGACCTTGTCAAATGCCTTACTAAAATCCATGTCCCCCAGACCACATCTACTGCACTACCCTCATCAATCTGTCTAGACGCCTCCTCAAAGAACACTATCAGGCTTGTGAGATATGATCTGCCCTTCACAAAGCCATGCTAGCTGTCTTCCAAACTCTTTTTGCCTATCTCATTGGTATTGGTATAGACCATGATCTTTGACTGTAATTCCCACTTCCCTCTCCGCAACCCTCTTCTGCCCCACAGAATGTTATGGGGCTGTTGAGTGACAATTGTTTGTGAGGCAGGTGATTAGAGCAGTATGTACATAGTTAATGATTCTGGCAATTAAACTGTTGTAAAAGACTAAATTTTCCAATATCTGTAAGCAGTTGATGATCAAAAAAGTTGTGCCCCTGGGTGACTTTTACAGTTGCCTAGTTGTGCCTTCGCTGTTACTGCAATGAAGGTTGGTTCACTTTCCCAAAAGAAAAATCTTCTCTTTCAATTTCCTTAGCATTCTTTCATCTTGGTCAAGATCCAAGGTTAATTTTCATCTCAGTTAATAAACTGTGATCAATTTTAAGTTTTTAATTAATTTTTAGTGTGGCTGAACTGAATAACTGTTGAACATTAAAATGTGGCAGATCCAGCCCCATAGACAGGACTGTTAGAATTTTGATGTGTTGTGGAAATCTGAATGGATTTTGGGTACTTTGACGGTAATCTTGATATAACAAGTAGGCAATAAGTAACCACAATATTGATAAGGAATCTTGCACATTGGCTTCTTGACCTTCAATTGCTCAGCTTCAACACTGCATGCATTGTTGTACTGTTACACAGATGACACAAAAATTGGTGGGGTTGCAGACAGTGAAGAAGGCCATCAAAGGATACTGCAGGATATTGATCAGTTATAGGAGGAGAAAGGTCAGCTGTAGTTTTATCAGGGCAAGTGTGAGATGTTGCATTTAGGGAGGTCAAATGTAAGGAGAAAATATACAGTTAATGGCATGACCTTAACAGCACTGATGTAAGAGGGATGTTGGGGTCCAAGTCCATATCTCCCTGAAAGTGGCAACACAAGTGGATAGTGTGGTAAAGAAGGCATATGGCATGCTTGCCTTAATCGCTAGGGGCATAGAGCACATGAGTCAGGAAGTCATGTTGCAGTTGTATAAAACTTTGCTGAGGGTTCACTTGGAGTATTGCATGCAGTTCTGGTTGCCTAGCTATTGATAGGATGTTATTAAGCCGGAAAGGGTATATTTTGGACCTTAACTTATGAATGAAATCACATGAACTTCCTCTAAACAGCCTCTCCCAATCAATCTTTGAGAGTCCCTGTATATAGCCTTTAAAATGTGCCTTGCCTCAATCTCGGACTTCAATTGCAGCAGGGTCGGTCCTAATATTTTCCATAACTATTTTACAACTAATACCATTATAGTTGCTGGTCCCAAAGTGCTCCCTCACTAACACTTCAGTCACTCTCCATATCTCATTTCCTAATGGGAATTTGAGTGTTGCCCCTATTTGGGCCATGTCCCTATTGCATGAGAACATTTTCCTGGACACATTTAACAAGCTCTGCCCTATCCATGGCCTTAGCACTATGGTAGTTCCTGTCATTATTAGAGTAGTTAAAATGTCCTGCTATTACAGATAAGTTGTAAGAATAAATAGGGTTGTAATCTCCCTCCATATTTACTCCTCTAATTCTGCCAACTGTTGGTGGGGCCTATAGTAAAATCCACCAAAGTGATCAGGTGATCCACCCACAAGTTCCACCCACATAGCCTCACTGAAGGATCCCCCAGGAATATCCTCCCTAGTACTGCTGCGATCTTCTCATTAATCAAAAACCCAACTCCCCTTCCTCTTACCTCCACCTCTATGACACCTGTCACATCTGTTTTTGCTTTTATTTTAGATTTCCAGCATCTGCAACTTTTTATTTTGGTTTTCATTTACTTAAGGTGTCTTACTGTATTCAATTCCAAGGCCCAGTGGGGGAGTTTTTTCTTCAATGGAGTGCAGCCAGAGTTAAGACTGTAGCATCATGGGTAGCTGGACTGTAATGGGAGGGAAGAGAATGGTCAGCAGAGCTATAATTAGAGAAGTTTCTATAGATGGAGGAAAAGACAGGTATTTCTGTGGTTGCAGAATTGATTCAAAGATGAAATATTGCTCCCTGGTGCCAGGGTTAAGGATAGCATTCAGTATCCGCAGAACATTCTGGAAGGAAAGGGTGAACACCCAGATATCATGGTCAACGACATATCTATCCATCAAGCAGACTTTAAGGAGTTGGAAAAGAACAAAGAATCAGAAACTCAAAGGTGGAAATATCTAGTGAGTACAGGAAAAAAATGGCACAGATAAATGAGTGGGTGAAGAGATGGTACAGGAGGGAGGGAAACTGGCATCAGTTCTGGGGCAGGTGAGACCTATAGAGGCTGGAAGGGTTGCAGCTGAACTGAGATGGGTGGTCAGTGTTCTTTTGGAAAGTTCACTGGTGCTGTGGGGTGGAAGTTTAAACTAATTTGCCAGAGGGTTGGGTGGATAGCACTGAAATGGAGAAAGAAAAAATGTACAAAAGGGATAGCACGAGAAGAAATTGGAAAGGTTTAGATGGGACCAAGGTCAGTAAATGAGAATTAACCGCATAGAATTATGAGGTCATAGACTCATACAGCACCCTTCACTTGATCTGTATCCAACTATGCCTCAGCAATTCAAGTGTTTGCCAGATTGCTTCTCAGATGTTCACAATACCTGCCTTCACCACGTTCTCATTCAGTACTTGGCAGATTTCAGCTACCCTCCAGGTGCAAAAAGTATTCCTCAGATTCCCTCTAAACTTCTTGCTCCTCACCTTAAACCTATGCACTCTGGTCTTACATATCTCTTACTATCTCTCCTATCTATGCCTCTCATAGTTTTGTACACCTCGTCTTGTTGAGATTTTAAAAATCATCTGATTCCATTAGACGGCAGAGTCAGCAGACAGACCAAATAGCCTATCCCTATTAACTTCTCCTCTGGACACCACCCAGACAACTCCCGCCCCCGATCCCGAATGGGATCCACCCGGAGCTGAAAGATGGAAACGCGCAGCTGCGGGAAAGCTGGTGGCCGGAGACCCGCCTCCCTGCACGGAGCATGCGCGGTGCGACTGCAGGAAACTAAGCGGGGCGAGTGTGGCCTTCGGTAATGTCGAGAGCATGACTCAGGCCTCTAATCAGGGCTGTAGGGCCTGGCCGACTGTCAGTAAGTCCCCGGCATCATTCAACCTACGCTACAGCGCCTCTCCCACCCTACGCACCAATTCCTAGTTGTTTCTCCTGTTTCCACTGAGTCCGACTCACGACAAAGGACGGGAACCAAGGCGCTTCCAGCATGCACCGCGACCCAGGGAAGCATGCGCACTCTCCGCCGGGAGAATCAATACACTGGTTTGAGCGGTTGCTACGCGCAAGGAATTGTGGATTCTGCGGCAGTCATTAGTCCACAGCATTGGTATGCGTTTCATTGTACGTTGTCCCCGATTTCCGATCGTATCAACTGCAGTTACCGTTATATACTGCCTGTGTTTCATTTTCCTATGCTGGAAGTTGTTTTTTCTCTCGTGTTTTATTTCCTATGGCGTGCCTAGAACCGAATCTACAAATTGTAGTAATGGAAAACTAATAAAACTGCAGATGTTGGAAAGAAGTGTCGTGGATGTAAGTGAGTAGGACTAGACCGGGGGTGGGAACAGGATCGAGTCACGATAGGAAGAAGTAAGTTCGGTAGGGCAAGAACAGGCTGAAGGTAGGGCAACGTGATTAGTGATAAAAGGACATGTATTGTTTGAGGATAAGTATTTCTTTGAAGGCTTATGGTCCAATATTTTTTAAAAACTGATTCTTCTGTTGCTTTCATGACTAACAAGAGCAATATTTATTTCCAACCTATAAGAGATGGTAGAAAGCTGCTTTCCACTGCTGCAATTCATTGGAAATACCTGCATATTAAGGAATAACAGGATTGTTACCAAGTGGCAATGAATTCATATGGGACTGGAAGAAATCATGGAAAGTTAGGAGGTTGTTCGGTCCATCTTATCAATGCCAGTGGAAAAGGAGTACCTGGTCTAATTTCACTTTCCAGCACTTTTCTGTAGTCGTGCATGTAATGACTCCTCAAGTACACATTTAAGTATTTTGTTTCCTCAACCTCCTGTGAACCAATAAAAAGAATGAATATTTTCCCACAACAAATCTTGTCCAGTCCTTGCAAAATCTTCTTAATTTTTCACATAATGAGGTAACCAGAAAAAGATATTGTGCTTTGGCTGTATCTTAACAGTCCCACAAAAATCTACCTGGTGTTTTATTGAGTGCCTTGGCTAATAAAGCAAAACACCCCATATTCCTTTTTAATTTCCTTATTCTGCTATCTTTAAAGATTTGTGGACATGTACTCCAAGGTTCTGCTGTTACTTTACACTTTCATTATCTCCCTATCTATTGGGCTTTGTTGTATGTCCCCAAAAATCTAGCTTTTTGCTGAATTGAATAACATTTGTTATCTTCCTGTCCACTTGCCCAGATCATCTATATCTGTCTGGAGTTTAAAACTGCAGAGTCATATAGCACAGAAACAGACTGTTCAGCTCACATCTGTGCCAACCTTTCTGTCCACCTACACAAATTCCATTTACTCACATTGGGACCATATCTGTCAATGCTTTGCTTATTTAAGTACCTGCCTCTTTATACATAATAAGTGTATCAAATTGCACCACCTCTTGCAGCAATCCCAGATATCAACTGCTCTATGTATATTAAAAGAAATACCCTTTCAGATCCCCAATAAAATTCAACAAATGGGCAATATTTATATTCTTTCTAAACTTAATGCTCCCTAGATTTGTCTAAATGATTAATATAGACAAAAAAAGTGAGGGATTGGGGCCTATTGCACTCCTAACTAACTTCCAGTCGCAAAAATACACATCAATCATTACCCTTTGTTTCTTATGATTGAGCTAAATTAGGAGCCAATTTTCCACATTCCTGTGTTTCACAGACTTCGCTGATTTTTACTAGTGACTTCAGGATGAGTCTTGCTAAAATCCATGTAGATGACATCATTGCCCTCACAGATTGTCCTAATAACATTTTGTAAAAAAAAGTTCTATGAAGTTCATCGCAAAGCATCTTCTCTCAACTTCTCTTAACATGCTGTCTGCCCTTAGTTAATCCTTAAAGGAAGGTTTACATAATCCATTAAAATTGATTCCAATAAGTTTGTTCGCCATAAAAGTTAAACAAACAAACTGATCTGCAATTTGTCCCATATTAATAAAAAAAAACTGCAGATGATGGAGGTCTGAAATATGGAAAATGCAGGAAACACTCAGCAGGTCAAGCAGCAGCTGCGGAAAGAGAAACAGTTAACATTTCAGGTCGAACACCCTTTGTCAGAACTAGGAAAAGGAGATAAAGAGGTAAATTCAACTTGCAGAGTTGGGGAGGAATGGATAGGTCAAAGGGAATATTTGTAAAAAGCCTGAGGCCAGGCCCATTGGATTCATGAAGTCAATTTGACATTGATGATGCTTCTTTGCCTATGTTATGTGTTGCTAATAGTAGGGCTGTGGGACATGCCAGCAGGTTACAGAGAGAAACTGAGCTAATTTCATAGATGGATGACTCACAGTAAAAACATCCAGACCTGATATTGACAGATCGAATTTCACCTAAAATTAGACAATTTATTTTGCCTGGAAGCCTTCAGTGTGCCTCGACATATGAGGTGTTCTTCCTCAGACTTTCTCTGAGACCACAAACAGATCAGTCAAGTAGAAGAGGGTGGTGAATTAAAGTGGCAGACAATCAAAAGCTCAGGACCACTCCTGCAGACTGATTGTAAGTGCTCTACAAAACAATCACTCAGTCTTCAATTTGAGGAGATCAGACTGTGAACATCAAATGCAGTACACGAGATTGGTAGACTAGAATGCAGTACACTAGATTGGTAATTGCTGCTTCAGCTGAAAAGACTGTTTGGGTCCCTGGATGGTTGGAAGGGAAGAGATGAAAGGACAGGTGTTGCACCTTCTGTGCTTTCACACAAAGGTCTATAAGATGTGAAGTAGATGGTGCGGCAGAAAAGCAGACCAGGAAGTCATAAAGGGAATGGTCCTCTCAAAATGCAGAAAGTCGAGGGGAAGGGAATAGGTGAAATCTTGTTGGAGCTAGTAGAAATTGTGAGGAATAATCCGTTGAACACAGAAGCCGGTGGGATGAGAGGTGACGCCCACTGGAGCTCTGTCCTTGCTTTGCCCAGGAGAGGGCGTGAGAGTAGATGTGCAAGGAAACAGATGACATTTGGTCAAATACTCTATCTACTATGGTAAAGGGGAAGCCTCAGTCAGGAAGAAGAAAGATGTATTAGATGCACTTGTTCAGAAAGTCTCATCATCTGAGCAAATATACCAGAGACAGATGAACTAGGAGAATGAAATGGACTCCTTGCACGAGGTGGGGTGGGAGGAAAGTGTTAAGTTAGCTGTAGGAATCTGTATATTTATAATGGATGTTTGTGCTGGTCTGTCTTCTGAGATGGAGAAGGAAATCCAGAAAGGAGAAAGGGAACAGAAAAGTAAAAGATAGGCCATGTGAAGTTGAGAGCAGTGTGGAAATTACCAGCAAGAGTAAAAGACCATTCTACAATTCATGGTGACCAATAGACTGCAGATGTTGGAATCTGGAACAAAAAATAAACTACTGGAAGAACTCAGTGGGTCAAGTAACATCAGAGGCAATGGGATGATTGACTTTTTGGGATTCGTTTCTGCATCAGATTGAGAGTGCAGAAGTAAGATAACCAGTACAGGGAAGTGAGAGGGAGGGGTGAGATGGAGATTACCAGGTGATAGGTGGAAAAATGTGGGAGTGGTGATAGGCAGAGTCAACTCGGGGTGGGGCAGGGGACAGTGTTGAGACAGAAGCTGGCAAGTTATTCATGGACCGGGTGGGGGGGGGGGGAGGGATGATGGGCAGATGGGGCCGGGAGGGGGAGGGGGAGAGGGCAGTGCCAACTCAGGCTGGTTGGTGATTGTTGCAAACTAAAGGAGAGAGAAAACAAACATTATTTTCAGGCAGATGGAGCTGGGTGGAGCAGGGTAGAGACAAGTTGGTAGATGATGAGTGGAAACAGTTAAGGGGGGGATGATGAGCGGATAGAACCAGGTGGAGTGTGCAGAGGGTGGGAGAGGGGTGTGGGGGAGGAGTTGTACCACGTGGTGAGTGTTTCTGTGGCCGGTGAGTTGAAGCAGGGTGGAACAAACGCCCGACCTCCCTGGTGCGCCCGTCCCTGGACCTGGGTGTCCGGGACACACATTGCCTCCTCCTACTTGCAGTGCGGGGCCTCAGAGTCCAGAGTGCGGTGACTGCAAGTCCACACCAGGCGTTGATCGGCAAACATTCCAGCCTCCCTGGGTTTAAACATTAACTTGTCGCTGCCCGCTGCGCACACACAGTGTTTCAGGAAGTGGGAGGCAGTTGCCCGAGCGGAGCTGGGCTGTCAACATGACGAGGGAGGTGCAAGACTATTATGGGAAGCACGGTGAGTGTCTGGCTGCCTGCACCCTCGTGTGGTCACCCCTCCCCTCCCCTCCCCCGGACTGGGCGATCAACGGTGCGGTCATGCACGGTTGGCTTTAACCCTTCCCATCCAGACCAAGCCCGAGGTTATCAGGGGAGCTGGATGTGGCACTGTGTGTGTGGGTTGTGGGGGAGGGGGGGTAGGGGCCATGATTTGTCATCGAGTCCCACAGCTCAGGAAAAGGCCCTTCGACCCACCACGTTCATACTGACTCCCCAGTACCTGGCCCGTGCCCCTCTCTGCCTTGGTGACTCGTGTGCTCGTCCAGGTACTTGGTGGATGTTGCGGGGGTCTCTGCCTTCACCCCCGGGGAGCGTGTTCCAGATTCCAACCCCCCCTCTGGGACAGAAAGATCTTCCTCAGATCCCCTCTGACCCTCCTTCCCCTCAGCCTGTGCTCCCTGGTTTTAGACACCTCTGCCATGGGGGTAGGTTTCCTGCTGTCCACCCTCTCACTGCCCCTTTTCATTGTGTCCACCTCTGTCAGCTCCCCCCCCCCTCATCGTCCTCCACCCCAGGGGAGACAGACCCAGCTTCTCATGTCTCCCCACTGTTGTTGGCACACTCACGATGGGCTGAATGGCCTCCTCCTGTGCCAACAGTTTGCATCATCCCTGAACTCACTGCACAGGAGGAGGCCATTCGGCTGTGCTGGTTTCTGATCCAAACCAGTGTCCAGTCCCTCTCCATCCCCACCATCACCACTCCTCCCCACCCGTCCCTCAGTCCTTCACCTGTGTTCTTCCAGCCCCCAGCCCCCACCTCATGCCTCCCCTCCCCCACTCTCTGATGGAGCCAGGCCCTCATTCCCACCGCGCTCTGCCTGAGGGAGTTTCTGATTGGATTTCATTGGGTTGTCTGATGGCCAGAGATCAGGTCTCTCCTGTAAGCAGGAATGCCTTTACCTGGAAGCTCAGCCTACACCCCACCCACCAGAAATAAACACAGTCACACAGCAAGGAAACAGGCCCTTCGGCCCATCCAGTTTGTGCTGGCCATCACCCACCCATTTACACCAACCCCACACTGATCCCATTTCATTCTCCCCACATTCCCACCAACTCCCCCCAGATTCTACCCCTCACCCACACACTGGGGAC
>JAUZTB010000017.1:39349220-39361173 GCA_034780895.1 Rhynchobatus australiae | reverse complement strand
AAAATCAAACTTACTTTAGCCTTCATCGGATCAACTCCAAGGTTAAAAACAGTGCCTCTTCACTAAAGCATTGGCAATCCCAAGGAACAGCCTTGAATAAATAACTAACATCTGTTGAACTTAAAGTCAAATCTTAAATCGATTCCAACTGTAAGACAATCCCATAGGTCTGTCCCATCCAAGATCCCAGTGATGCAATTTTTCTGTTTTGACTTGCAAGGGTATTATTTGTATTAGGGAGAGGCTGCCGTTTTTTTGATTTGTGTGTTATTTCTGTTGCTAGACAAACAAAAAGACAGTCTTTGACAATTACACCACTGTTTTCCTCTGGACAGTTTATACTGTTAGGACATCCCTAGATATATGTTGATGACTTTTGCAGAGACCACCCACACACAGCATGATTGCACACCACAAGTGCAAGTAATGTGTAAAAGCCAAATATCAAAGAGCTAACAAAATGTTACACCTTTAAAATGACTGGCACTGATGGATGCACAAGTTTATCACTGGAATTTTAGCATACCATCTTTCTGGACATCTAAATTTTAAAACTACATTCACCAGCTTAGACCAACTGTAAACAAGACAAAGGAAATAGAAACAGAAGGAAGCCACTTGGTCACTTATGCCAACTCTGCTATCAAGTAGTATCATGGCTGATCATTAAGCTAAATTCCATTTTCTTGCACTGACACCACATCCATGATATCCAAAAATTTATCGATCTCTATCTGGAATTTATTCAATGACTGAGCCTTCAGAGCCCCCTTGGTTAGAGAATTCTGAAGATTCACTATCCTCTGGGTGTAAAACAAATTCTCATCTCTGTCCTGAACTGCTGATCTTTTATTTTCAGACTGTGACCCCTGGATTCAGGCAAGCCAGCTGGGACTCCCAGCTCATCACCATGGCCCAGAGCAAATACAGTACAGTAATTCTCCCAATGCACGTGGCTGGCCACACAATACATTTTTAATATAGTTTTAACAGTAAGTAACATCCACCGCTATGTATACCAGCTGTCAAAGCAGTTGCCATTATTGAATGTTTGTGAACGTCAAAATCATCTGGGAGTTAACATATGCTTTAAAATTGAAAACAAGTTTAAAAAGTTATAAATTAAAAACACAAATTAACAATTAAATCAAATTTTTAAAACCTCTTCTTGCCTTCCACCCTATCCGCCTTTTATGTATTTCAATTGGACACTTGTACTTGCACCAGGTAAACCTGGCAGTTCCAGTGGGGAGATTTCCCAGAGTAAGCAGAGACTGGCACACATTGGACTCCATGAAGAGTCCACCAGAGCAGGGCAGAAGTGTCCCGTGGCCAGCACTACACTGAACGCAAGGCTGTGCTTCACCCTCTGCTCTGGGATAGCCACATTACAATCTTAGTTGCCAGAGAACCTGCTGGAAGGTCTGAAATAAAAACAGAAAACACAAAAGATACTCAGCAGGTCAGGCAGTATCTATAGAAAAGAGAGAGCTAACATTTCAAGTCAATGATCTTCAATCAGAGCTTTGCATAAAGTGTAATCAGAATGAACCAAGGCTCATTTTCACGAAACTAATTTCCCCATCTTGTTAGTTATCATTTTCAGATTTTTGTGTCTCATTTTCTTTTCAATGGAAAAGTGGCTGAAGAAATTGCAACTATTTGTTTTAGAGGGATCTTACTTCCCTGCTCCTTCCATACTCTATTCATTTAGTATGTACATGTTAAAATTCTGCTCTCAGGACCGGAACTCTCCCTTGTTCAGGCACCAAGTTCAACATCAAGTTCTCCCAGGTGCTGATCATATCTGTGTACTTTTATTTCAATTTATCACTGTATCATTTTGTTCCAGCTGACAGCTTTTAAGGTAATTGTTGCCTTGACAACTTCAGTCAGCACCTTAATCACAGACATTCTGTCCACCTCTGTAACTTAAAACACACTGGTCTGTTCACTTTTCCAATTCTGATGAAACGTCCTTGACTGAAAATGGCGATAGTGTTTCTCTCCCCACTGATGGTGCCCGACTTGCTGAACCCATCCAGCATTCTTCTTGTGTTTTGGATTTCCGGCATCTACAGTTTCTTTTCCATCAGATCAAAATCACTCAGTTGAAAAAAGTTCTCAGCCTCAAATGTGGAAGAGCATTCCAACAGCCATAGTGACATTCCCTTTTCCCCCAACTTCAAAATCAAACCATTATTTACTTGCTTGGAAGTGCTTAGAGCTGTTGGCTCATGCCAACAAGGAACCAGAGAGGGACTTAGAAACCTTACAGTCATTGACAGCATAGATTTCTACCCAATTTGCCTGAGAAGAACAAAAGCCAAGTCCTAGATTTGAAAGACCTGACACGTTGACATGAAGAAAGTACTGATGTTAAGAATTAACTGTTCAATGGAAACATTCTGAAAACTCCTTAACATGCACAAATTCCCAATGCCACATTTTCATGCTCAAATTCAAACTTAAGCTACGTACCACAGAAAGGAGAGCAGGAGCTCCAAATGACTATTTACAGTGGTAAAGCGCAAGAGGTATTTTCAATTTAATGATACCATTTCTGCAGAGAAACAATCAAATGGAAAAAGGTACTTACATATTCCTTCACATTTTTGGTTTTCACAGCTTTGTACGAATAATAAGCAGGATACAAGGTTCCAAACACAAGACTGTTAAGAAAAAGCATAGTTACTGTTACAATTTATGTATTACATAAAACCCACTGTTAGGTTTATGTGCATGTTTAAGAGGTATTCCAAACCCAGGCCTCTTTGTAACCATAATAAAATAGAATCTTTGAAAGCCACATAGGAACAAGGCTTCACACCACCCATAGATATCCATTGACCTCCAAGCAGCAGAATGATAATCTAGTCAGTCAGTTCTGCCACTCTGCAAATATGACAGCTGTTATAACTCTCCAGTTTCTGACTCTTGTAAGTCATCCTCCCAATAACCAGTCATCTCTGCCAGAGCATTCTAGAACCTCCTGTGCAGAGGAAAGAACCCAAGTTTACCTTCCATTACTCTGCACTGGTTAGAACTATCCCATGAAGATTATTGGGAATTTATTAGAAATATATTACACATTAATACCAATTTTGAGGGGATGAAAATGGAATTTGGGTAGATAATATGGACAAAACTACTGGCCAACAATGAAAAATTGCAATAGGAAACATTAAAAATGCTGTTCCATTAGAGTGCAGGAAATTAGACTTATAACAAAGGTATTATTGCTTTTATTGTCACATGTACCTAGATACAGTGAAAACCTTTGTTTGCACGCTATCCAAACAGATCATGATATACATAAGTACATTGAGGTGGTAAAAAGAAAACAGAATGCAAAATATAATGTTGCAGCTACAGGGAAAGTACAGTGCAGGTAAACAAATAAAGTGCAAGGACAGCAATGAGGTAGATTGGGAGATCAAAAATTCATCTTTAGCATATGAGAGGTCTGTTCAAGAGTCTGATGATTGCGGGATAGAAGCTGTCCTCTAGTCTGGTGGTTTGTGTTCTCAAGCTTTTGTATCTTACACCTGACAGGAGATGGGGTGGAGGGGAATGTTTGGAATGGGAAGTACTGGGCAGAACTGCAACAAATACAACATTAATAAACTTCCAGAATTGGCAATTGAAGTTCAACACAAATACATGCAAGGTTTGATAGGAAGAATAGGGAGGTCACTTATTACTTGGAAGTTGCATATCTAATGGGGTAAAGGAACTATGAATCATTGAAAGTTGCACTAGAGGTTAGCAAAGCCATTACAAAAAGATAAACCAAGTACTAAAAGGTTTATTTCCAGAGAGTATTATGTGCAGTCTGATTGTCAAATCAGGATAAAAGGAATACAAAGGATGCAGATAAAATTACCAAGATGATACTTGAAAGGTGAGGATATACACATCAAGAAAGATGAATAGTGGGTCTTTTTCTCCTCTGAGAAATTAAAGCCAGACAGCAACCTAATAGGAGGTTTTAAAAATCATTTTGATAAAGTGGGTATGAAGAGAATGTTTCCACCTATGGAGAACAACATTGATAATCTTGAGTTGAGACACAAAATCCAATAGGAATTCAGAAGAAAATTGAGTAAAAGAGTGGTAGGAATGTGGAACTCAGCATCACACAGTGCAAATTAAGTGAAAGATGCATTTTGGAGGGGGGGGCGTATGGAAGAGAAAGAACTAAAGGGTTATGCTTACAGATTTAGATTAAAAAGTTAAGAGAATCAGATTTATTGTCATTGACATATGACATGAAATTTGTTGTTTTGCAGCAGCAGTACAAAGACAAAAATCTATAGATTACAAAAATAGATAGTGCAAAAAAGGAATAATGAGGTAGTGTTCATGGATCATTCAGCGATCTGATGGTGGAAGGGACGAAGCTGTTCTTGAATCATTGAGTGTGGTTCTGCAGGCTCGTGTACCTCCTCCCTGATGGTAGTAACAAGAAGAGGGCACATGGAGCATGAAGGCTGCATGGACTAGTTCTTTGCTGTACATCCGCTGTAACAAAATACCCTGGGCCAAAAGGGAAAAATTAAGCTTGGTGTCTAGCTGCAGGAGTACAATTTAACATTTTAAAATAGTTAGCAGGAAGTGAACATAGAATCTGAAGAAAAAATGTTATCAAATTAACTAAGCAGGAGAGCAATTACATTTAAATTAGAGCTACCACAAATTTCAGACAGAAAATATCATGACATTCAAACAAATAATCCTAGTACAGTGTTATTTAACACTTTTGAAAAACTTACAGTCTCCATTATTTCAGCAGTTTGATTTTCCACCATGAATTTATAAAATGCAGCACATCTCAGTACAGCTTAAAAATTTTTATCTAGGTACTACAAGGCTCGCTCTGACTTGAGAGCAATTCCCAAGAATATCAGTTTTAATGAGACATTCCTGAAGCACATTTGCCACCCTAAGACCCATCGACCACAAACTCTGCTCTAGACCCATGTCCTTACCTACTCCTCCTCAAATCTCCAGTACTCCCTACAGACTGGGTATTCTTCTCCCCTCTTAACTTTCAAACTAGTGCTTACCCCTAACCTCACTTCAAACCTGTATGCTCCAATACCGCACACCCACAGCCACCCCCCAACCAAATATGAAAACCTGAAATGGGTTAAGTCTAGGTTCATGCAAGTTCCACAGGCAACTAACCAGCTTAAACAAAACAAAATGTACACTTTTAGTTTTACCATTTTACTGAAAGAAAGGACAATAAAAATAAAACTCACAAATGAAATAAACTGATGGTATTGGGATTCCATGCAGAACCCTCTCTCATTATAATTTATTAACCAAAAATAAACCATACACAGAAAGCAGATGATTTACCAAACTTAATGGTTTTAAACCAGTATTCAAAGAAAAAAATCTTTTCAAAGAATTCAAAAAGAATCTTTTTCAGTCTTTTTAATTATATTCCATACATTATTCCCTCAGATAAACATACAACACCTCTCACACTCTGCCTCTAAGTTCTAAGTAAAATTGCACCACTTTGATGCACAAGAGCAGACTTCTTTTTGTTACAGCAAAGAACAGACAATGGTGATTTGTTTCAGTCCTGGTAATATGCCCATCTGCTTTCATTCTAAAAGTTACAGCATACCAGAATAATTCACAGAACAACTGCATTTCTTACTCCCAGCACATAATTTTGTTAGAGGTCTGCAGATAGACATTCTTGAATACATTCCATATTCAGACTTCCACAATTATTTTTACCAGCACAGTCATCTAGAAGTTTTTGTTCCACAAAACCATAAAATGTTTGTTTAAATGTTACGAACTGCATTTACCAAATGGCTTCAAAGCCTACCAGTACTCAGCATACAAGCTACACTTCAAATCCACACCAACATGTAGACATGAGAGCTCACATCTTGTGTACAGATTAATGGCAGCTTGCCCACAAGAACCAGATGGCAACAAAGCCAAGCTTTTACTCTGGCTTCAGCTAAAAGTTAGTGGTCTTTCATACTGGGAAGGTTTAAAAATGAAAGAATACAGAGAACACTGAGTCAATAGAAACCTGACACTTCAATCTTTTTTAAAAAAACACCAAACCTAATATCTGTAAACAGTCAGAACATTTTGATCTGTACAACAGTTGTAGCAACACACTTGGATGCAAATATTTAGTATACTTAAATATCAAACGAACAATATGATCTGTATATTTCCACAATAGAGAATAAGCTATTCCTTCCTGAAAAGAAGTAGTCTAAAATAGATTACAAGAATCAACTCTTAATAAGAAAATGCAAATTAAAGCAAGCCTTTATTATTTTGAGATTACTTTGAAATCTTAAATTTCCTTTGTTTTTAAACAACTTAAAAACAGTACAAGCTGAACAGTAGGAAAGAAACTCTGCAGAAATTATAACAAAATGAATGACATTGTATTACTCCATTCGATTCAGTGCAGCACATCCAGTAGACAGTTAAATTGGATAGTCATAAGCGTGTAAAAGTGATTTGCATCCAAGCTGCTGATAGTTCATATAGTCTACATTTTCAGTGGAAGAATTGAGAATGTAACCATCAAATAACATCTGGTTTTCATTTTAAAAAAAACAGGATTCCAAGTTGCAAAAGAATAGCAAAAAAAAAAGGAAAATCCATGTTTCTGTTCTTTTTAAAAAGGGCAGAATACATGTGGAATAGGCCAACTGCAAAAAAACCTGTGGAAAATGAAACCAGGGCAAGGTTCAAAATGTTCCCAGAGGTAAACAGAATTAAAGATTAATGGACTCCAGTTTAGTAGGCAGGCAAAAGTATTTGCCTGAAAATCATTACTGCTATTTTATGGAAAAAAAATTGCAAAGAGAATAACCTTAAAAGCATCTAAAATTCAGCATGTATATTGAACACCACAACAAGTGAAATATGTTCCAATCCAATTATCCACAAAACTTAAGTCATTTGCTTCAATAGCTACAGAAGTAAGATTTTCAATAACAGAGTTAGAAATACATTTTAACGTTAGTGATAAATGAATCTCTGCAAGAATCCAAATACAGCAAGTTTCACTTTGTTTGGCTAACTATCGTGAACTCAATTGCAAGTTACAACATTCATGATACATAATCCATGTCATCAACCGGTAATAAGAAAATTCATAGTTTTTTTTAAAAAGAGAACAAATTAGCCTTACTGATCAGTTCCACGCCCCCCTCCCCCAAAGAATCTGCATGCAAAATGTACAATTGAAGCACTTGCTTCTGAACACAAAGATTGCAAAACAAACCCCCTTCAGTGACAGCCCAAGAAAACGAATACAGGATGTTCTCATTTTTCCCTCCCTATCCCCATATCTCTTGTCCCTTCCCCAACCAATCTTGCGATGTCTCATCTTAACCAGAGAAAAGACAACTTTGCTCCAAAAAAATCTTGGATAAAATTCAAACAGATAATGCAGTAAACAGAAGCCAGTGTTTGATCAATCGCCCAAAAAGGAGACATGGAATTCCTTATTTTAATAGAGCAATCTAATTTTTCAAATCCCATTTGTACAATGGATTTAACATTTTGCAGCTGTGATAATCACATTTCCATTTCATCTCAAACAGTAACATCAATAATTACTGAGGTCTAAACTTCATTTCTGGGTTAGTAAAGTGCTAAACAATGAGGAATGATGAAAGGAGTAGGTCACAACAACCATCATGTTTCTCTTCATAAGTTCTGGCAAAAAGAATAAATTGAGAGTTCCTGGTTACAATACTAAAAACTATGCTACAGTTTCAAAATTAAGCAAGGATTGTGTTAGGCCAAAGATACCTCTTCCATCGCCAAGATGATTATGCCAATTCCCAACAAAGAAAATATACTTTTATAAATTTCCACAATAATCCAATACAGTGCAGTGTACACGGCCACTTGAATAACTGTGCCCAACTGGCCAGGTCTCTGTTCATCTGCTGCTGATATACTCATCCACGTCATCCAGGCCAACCACTTTATTTTCTGCACACTTATCATTTAAACTTGCTGCTTGAGGCAAGCCCCAATCACACGCCATCCTCTTGCTTGCTGGCCTATACTAGCTCTTGATTAAGTGATTCCTCAATTTTTAAAGTTTAACCTTACTTTCAGGCCCTGTGTAACCTTGCTTCCCCCTATCTTTGTAGTTTCCTCCAGCCCAATAATCTCCTTCCACACTACCAATCCCTCCCTTAGCAGAGTTCCACTCAATGTTTTTTTAAGATAGATTTTGATAAACTAATTGTGCACAATACACTTTGGAAAATTATTGTGCTCTTTTTGTACCATTTAGGTTCATTTCTGCAGAGTTCAGCCTCTTAAATTTGATCAAATTTCTTTTGTTACGTGCAGTCCTTTAGGGTCAAGGCTGAGTTGAATGGTTCTGAGGCAAATGACCAGGCTAATGTAGGATCTGCAAATTGCCACAGGTAGGGGGCAAGAGGTGCTTACTGGGATAAGAGAGTAGCTGAGTCATACGAGAGGTGGTGCATGCCTTCTACTGTTTTCACAGGACTTCTATGTGTTCCCAAAGGGATGAGGTTCTCAGATTTAACAACTCCATCTGGCAGCAATAGCTGCAACTGCCAGGTTCCCAAGCTCTGGGATCTCTTTGTTTAAACTTTCGTATATCTCTTTCCTCCCACGAAGCTCCTTAGAACTGAATTATTTCACCAAGCTTTTGGTCATCTGCCTTGCTGTCTCATATAGTTAGTCAACACACTATAGCTTGGTAAGAAAAAACACAAGGTATTTTAGCTCTATGTTACCAGTACAATATATTGTTGCAGTGGTAATGGTATTGATAGTGGAGGTGATGGAACTCTGTTCCATTTTTGGAAAGACACTGCTTGGCACATGCAAAAACCCTCACAAAAGGAGTAGCAGAAAGCAGCACTTTCCTCCAGTGTCCCTCCAAAACACATTCAAGACCAATATCAAAATACAAAACAGATGTATGGATTTTGTTCCAAACTCTCAGAAAGTAGAAGCACAAAAACAAAATTTATAAATAAAAGCATGGAGTTTCTACCCAACTATGATCTTAAACAAAGTTCAGAAATGAACCTAAATGGTACAAAAAGAGCACAATAATTTTCCAAAGTGTATTGTGCACAATTAGTTTATCAAAATCTATCTTAAAAAAACATTGAATGGAAGTTGGCCCACCTGCAGAATCAGCACATTGCCGGGCTGAAGTAATCATCATGGGAAGCCTTGAGATAACTTAAGATGGGAAGTCTTCCAATAACTTTTGGGTACAAGGACACTCAATGTGTTCTGAATGATTCTGTTCTAAAATTTACAAAAGAAACTGACTACCATGAATAAAAATGATTATATATTTTAAAAACCATTTTCAGTCATTTAAAATAAAGTTACTCACAGGGTGAAATGTTGATGATTTGAAATGTTTAGTTTTGATGATAAATCCATTTGTCAAACTTTCCAAATATAGAATTCTTATAAAATGATGCTGGATAATGATAATTTTTAATTTGTGATGTACAAATGAGTATAATCAGAAACACAATGAGGAATGGGAGGCATATAAAAGAATTAATACTGGAATAATGATTTCACCCCTACATTACAGCATAGAATTGCATCATGATTAGGGCTTCAAATACAAAAACCTACTTTGGGGAGGGTGGGAACAGGGCAGCAGAGAATGAACATAAAAAATGTAAGGAAATGGAAAAATTCACTTTCAGTAAAACTGTCAATAAATGACAACTACGCAAAATTTTGTTTACAAAACACATGTGGCTTTCAAAGCCTACATACTGAATTTAGAATATACAAGCAGGACTCATGCCACCTGTTTGGACACACAGATAAAGGCTGACATGAATTCTGCTTCTTTTAAGGTGTTGGATTTCATCCTCCATGCCAGTGCTTTGCTCAAACATGCAAGTGAATTACTGTGAGCCTTCTTTGCAACCTGCTAGGAAGTAATCTCGGCACTGATAGTGACTCTCCCAGTTGCACTCCCATTGCCTTTCTCTTACTGAGGATAATAGTTGCTTGACTGAACACTGGAGCTCATTCTCACAAAATTTCTATTAGGCCATATAGACTCTTGAGGGAAATTGCCTGTTGTTCATACTGAGCAATATTTATTTTGCCAGATTAAGTTTGTGAATAAAACATTATCCCTGTGACTGAATCAATTCCAATTGTAGAAAGTGAAGCAACCCGCATTCACCAGGTTTATTATGCATTCCAAGTAAGAAATAAAACCATACATTTGCAAAAATCTGAAGAAGGCTTTAGTGAAAATGGGCCCAAAAACTGCTCTGCTATACTCCCAACCATTCAACTTGCAAATGGCTTAGGGTACCTTTTGAGCCAATTCCTGTTCAATGTTTACAAAAAGGCAGGCAACAAGGCACTTGAACAAAACATTATAAATATTAAGGAGAAGATTTGCCCTGTGCAAGTTAATGACTATCCATCGAAGCAGCAACTTTTCTAAACCTCCAAAATATTACAGCTTTTTTGTTTGAACAAAAGATGCTGCAAAAGTCAGTTGATGGAAATAGATGCTCATTCCAGCCCCTACAAATTCACTGTAACAACTCTAACTTTCTGGAAAAAGTTAGCATACAAAGACCAAAGCTGGCCACTTTTTGTTCATGTTGTTAGCAATGGCTACAGCTAGTATAAACTTTCCTTCTCCAACTTATGTCATCAGAAACCACAAGAGGAAAATCATCAATGTCAGCAAACCTCAATTAAAAAACATGATAATTTATTAAAATGGATTTTTTAAATCTTACAATTAAATATCTGCATTTCTAACCATATTTTAATATTCATATCCCACCATACAAATATGAATTACACTGCAAGACAAAAGCTGCTGAGGAATTTTTTTTCAACAATGCAACGTGAATTTGAATGAGCACTAGCTATTTTGCTTGAGCTGCATTTAGAGATTAAAAATTAATTTAAACAACCAAAAATTAATTTGAACAGCCAAAATTTTATCAACTGATAAAAACAAAAGAACAGAATCCACAATAGAAAATGAAAACGTCAAATGTTGCAACTTGATAGAATAGCGCACATGATCATTTGAAGTTCAGTTAAAAGTAATGCATGCTCAGATTCAGGTTTCACTTGATCTAATTCCTGAACAAATACATTGGGTAAATCATCGTGCACCAACACGTCCCAGGAGTATCACTACCATTCAGCCGTTCCAACACAAGTAAGTTCTAGGATCATGCGGATCCATTTTAACTGGAAAGACAACTGGTTAAATGACAAATGGAGTACAGTGAATAGACCTGAATCTTGCTTGGATTCTGCAGGACAACAGCTGCAAATTTTTTCTCTCCAATTCAATACAATGTCAAACCTAACACAGGACCCAATTCACTTTATTGGACTGAAGATTACGAAACAAAAGACAAGTTTTTTTTCAAAAAATAATTGAAGTAAAATAATCACCTCTGAGTGAATGTTTAATTCACTTTAAATTTCATTAATCAATTATTAAAATTGATGTTGTATACAAATGTCAGACATTTATATACTTAAAAATCAATCACAGTTTTTAATAACTGTTAAAACGACCTCCATCTTTGCCTTCTATCAAGGCCAGTTAGCTCTTTCCGGAAGCAGGGCCTCAGCAGTCCTCCATCCAAGGCCCAGTTTCTTTGAAGACATTATCACCCAACTCCAGATTGCATATGTCCAGTAAGATCAGCTCTGTGTGTCCAACCCAGCTGAGTGCATAAGGTCATCAAGATTGAAAGAAGGTGGAAACTTGTGACTTCACTGCAAGTGTGCATTCAATTTAACTTAAAAAAAATGCACGGTAATGTTGAGACACAAGATAGACTGCAGATGCTGGAAATCTGGAACACCACGCAAAATGCTGGAGGAACTCAGCAGGTCAGGCTGCATCTATGGAGGGAAATGG
>JAUZTB010000017.1:39283786-39295727 GCA_034780895.1 Rhynchobatus australiae | reverse complement strand
CACTTCAAATTGAATGGCACACCATACTATTCAATTCATTAATCATTATGCATTTTGTTAACAGGTATCTACTGCCCAAGTTCAACAATGTAGTCTGCAAGCTTCAATTAGCTTAGCATGCCAAATATGCAAATGTTAAATCAATGAATACATCTTGAGTTGTGTTGGGTAGGGAATTTCGGGATTTAGACACAGGGATGATGAAGTTGTGGAGTGAATGAATATTTGTCTTGGTTTGTTGAGCTGCTTGAGTGTTGGAGTTACATTCATCTAGGCAAGTGGACAGTATTTTGTTCTTACTCCTGACTTGTATTCTGTATGGGGTGTCGGGGTGAGACGCTTGCTGCTGTAGAATACCCAACCACTGAGCTATGCTTGTAGCCACAGTGTTTGTGTGGTCCAGCTGAGTTTCTGGTTAATAGTGACTCTCCCTCCTTCCACATACCCTCTGCCCCCAGTTGGAATAATGATGGTGGGTGAGAAATTCAGTGATGGTAATGCCTTTTAACATCAAGGTAGGTGATTAGACTCTTGTTGGAGATAATCGTTGGTATGCACTAAAGTGTGCAAGTAACATTCTTATTACATATCCAACCAGTGTTTGACTCTTATCCAGGTTTTGTTGCATGGAGACACAAACTGCTTCATTTACTGAGAAATTGCAAATAGAATTGTACGTCACCACTTCTGACCTTGTGATGGAAGGAAGGTCATCAGTGAAGCAGCTGAACATTGTTGGGCCTCAGACACTTGCCCAAGGAGCTCCTGCAGCAATTTCCTAGGACTGGAATGATGGTCTCTAAGTTTTCCTTTGCATGAATTGTATCTCCAACTAATTTCCCCTTGGTGTGTATTCACGTCTGTTTTACCCAGGCTTCTGGATGCTACATTCTGTCAACTGGTGCCTTGGTGTCAAGGGCAGTCACTTTCACCTCACCTCACCTTGGGAGTGAACTCTTTAGCCCATAATTACACCAACATTGTGATGAAGTCTGGAGCTGAATGGTTCTGGTAGAACCCAAGTCCTAACCATTTTACAATTTCAGGAGATATTCAATTTTTTAAATGCAGCTAAGTAATACTATAGGAATTATGGAAATTTCATTGTACTTCAGTGTTAGATCACTTATTTGATGTAGAAATTTAAAACTAACATTACCTGTCATTTAGAATTTTTCATTTCTAACAAATTTCAGTCATTCTTACTAAGCCACTAGATGGCGCACCTTTTGGCTGAGTGCTTTATCCTTGAATAAGATATAAATGACATTATTCCAAATCAAAATAACTCCCAGTGGAAGTGTATGTTCTTCTGGATGTGTAATGGAAATTTGTTTATCAGTTATATTTGTTGCCTTTGAATATTTGAGGTTTGATGAGAATAGTATAATCATTTGGGAATAATGATTTGACTGGCCATTATCCAGTTTAACTCGTACATCAGGCTGATGTTCATCAACTACAGCTTGGTGTTCGACACAATCATCCCATCCAAGTTCATCATCAAGCTTCAAGACCTGGGTCTCTGGACCTCCCTCTGCAACTGAATACTTGACTTTCTCATCAGCAGACCTCAATCAGTGAGGATTGGTAACAACACCCCCTCCTCGCTGATCATCAACACAGATGCACCTCAAGGCTGTGTACTTAGTCTCCTGCTCTACTCTCCATACACACATGACTGTGTGGCTAAGCACAGCTCCAATGCCATCTTTAAAATTGCCGATGACACTACTGTTGTTGGGCAAATCACAGGTTTCAGTTTACATTACCTGTCATGAATCAGCTTACCAGATTGAGATAGGACACTGGTTGAATGGTGCCACAAAAAAACTTCTCGCTCAGTGTCAGCAAAACTAAAGAGCTGATTGTTGACTTCAGGAAGGGGAAGGACGGCAAACGTGTACCAGCCCATGTTGTGGGATTGGCGGTGGAGTGAGTCAGTAGCTTTAAATTCCTGGGTATTAACATATCGGATGACTAGTCCTGGACCCAGCACATGGATGCAATCATAAAGGAGGTGCACCAGCTTCTTTACTTAGGAGGTTAAGGAGATTTGGGTTTTCACTGATCACTCTAACAAACTTCTACAGATCTACTGTTCGAAGTATCCTGACTGATTGCATCATGGTCTGGTACGGCAATTCAAAGGTGCAGGAATGCAGAAAGTCATGGACTCAGCCCAATACATCACAGGCACATTCCTCCCCACCATTGGTAGTATCTACAGGAGGCGCTGCCTCAAGAAGGCAACATGCATCATCAAAGATCCCCACCATCCAGGCCATGCCATCTTCTTGCAGCTACTATCGGGCAGGAGGTACAGAAACCTGAAGTCCCACATCACCAGGTTCAAGAACAGCTACTTCCCTTCAACCATTCAGTTCTTGAACCAGCCGGCAAAATCACTACAGTTTAGCAACACTATGACCACTTTGCACTAAAATGGACTTTCTTTTTTTGTTCTAATTGTGCTCTTTCTTGTAAAAACTGTATAATTTATGTTTAACTTGTGTTTTTCGTGTGAATGCTGCTTAAATGATGCCATGTGCCTGTGATGCTTCTGCAAGTAAGTTGTTCATTGCACCTGTGCATACATGTATGTGTGCATATGACAATAGACTCAAGTAACTAAAGTACTTGCATGCAATGCATTTCATGTGTGGCAATATGTTATAGTGCTTCTTGGGTGGGGGGCAGGGTGAAGTTAGAAGGGAAGGGGACAGAACAGGTAAATTGTTATTGAGCAAGAGTTAAGAGTAGAGAAATTAGGGTAAACAAGATTGGGGGGATGGAATAGCTGATGATACTGATCGTGGATTTAGGCATAAATGTTTGGTTTAATCCATAATTAAAGACACAACAGGAAAACTGCTAGAGAAAGTGGTTGTAAAGCAAGCTTACATATAGAGTGGGGGGTCTGAGCTGGAAAGTTCAACTGAGATTTAATGAAAGAGGCTGGTGTTGGGATGAGAATTCAGTTACTTGTATAGAAGAACAAGGATCTTGAATGAAAAATTAGGATGTGAATTCAGGAGGAATTGAAACAAGCAAGTCGCTCTGTGCAATGCCAAGAATCAGCTGTCTCTTTTTATATCTAGCAGACAAGGATGGAGATTCAGTGCTGAACAGTTGTGTGTCAGGACTAGCCATGCATCGTGCTAGGCTGTGTAAATACAGATGAATTGGGAAAATTGCCCAGGTATATTGTTTCTACAAAAATCAGGCCAAATCCAACTTGGTCAATTAACAGCTTATCAATAACCAACAAAGTGTTGGAAGATATTGTTGACAGTGTGATCAAATGGCATTTATTTGATCAACTCATTCAATGTGATGTCCATTTCATATGCTGCATTGAGCTTCAGACTTTTGATTATGAAGCAAATCAAGGAAGGTGGGATTAGTGCAGGAAGTTAGTTCAAGGTGAAAGATAACCCATGATCTTTATTGAGCAAGCAGAAGGAGCTGAATGACCTCATTGCTATTTTTCACGTTCTTGCGTTCCTATACATCTTTGGTCCAAACATGACGAGAGCTAAATTCTAAAGGGGAGAAGTGGAAGTTTCTGACCTCTTCCAACTCACTGGGGCCATGGTTCCTGTATCTCCCTTCCAAATCACCTTCTTTACTGGAAAAATAAATAAATGGGCAGATTATTATCTAGATGAGGAGAAAATTCGAAGTACAGAAGTGCAAAGGGACTTGGGGGTACTTGTGCAGGATACCCTAAAAGTTAACCACCAGGTCGGATCGGCGGTAAAGAAAGCGAATGTTGTGTTAGCATTCATTTCGCGAGGTATTATGTATAAAAGTAAGGAAGTGTTGATGAGGCTCTATGGGGCATTGGTTTGGCCCCTTATGTTAGGAATGATGTACTGATGTTGGAGAGGGTTCAGAAAAGATTTACCAGGATGATTCCAGAAATGAAAGAGCTTACTTATGATGAGCGTTTGTCGGCTCCTGGATTGTACTCACTGGAGTACAGAAGAATGAGAGGGGACCTCATAGAAACGTTGAGAATGTTGAACAGACTGGACAGAGTAGATGTGGTTAAGCTGTTTCCCTTGGTGGGTGAGTCCAGGACAAAGGGCACAATCTTAGAATTAGAGGGTACCAGTTTAAAACAGAAATGAGGAGAAGTTTCTTTAGCCAGAGGGTAGTGAAATTATGGAATTCTTTGCCATGTACAGCTGTGGGGGCCCAATCATTAGGGGCGTTTAAGGAGGAGATTGATAGGTATCTAATTAGTCATGGTATCAAGGGATATGGGGATAAGGTTGGAAATTGGGGCTAGATAGGAGTAGTTTTAGTTTAGCTCATAGAGCAGACTCGATGGGCTGAATAGCCTATTTCTGCTCCTTTGTCTAGTGATCTTGTGAAAATGTATTATTATGCTGTGTATTTAGAAAAAAGTGTTGGGGTATGCATTAGAACAACATCCAATAGTCCTGAAAATCCACAAGTCCTCCACCACCACCAAAGTCTTGAGTATGCCAAACAATCAAAGTTTGACTGTATGACTACTTCATCAATGACTGGTTGCCAGTGTTTTGATTTGGCCTGAGTAGGTTGGAGTCAGGATATCTCATGGCAAGTTGCTGGCTTCCTCGTACTCCAGCAAATACAAGGCATAAATTGGGACTACAGGAAGAATGCTCACCACCATCTTTTTAAGCCAGATGGAGATGGGCAATAAGTGTTGCCTTGCCAGCAACAACCAGATACTGAAAACGAATTGGGGGAAAAAAACACCATCAACATCCTGGAGATTAGTATTGACTAGCAAGTTAACTGAACCAGGTGCATAATTAAAAGCTTCTGACCTAATCGCTATTTATGTCAGTGACTCATCAAAGTCGTTCCATCGTGTACAAGACACTATTCATTCATCTGAAGGAATACAAATGAATGCAGCTCTTATTGTCAAGAAACTTGACACTGCCTACAATAAAGGTTGATTAACATCTCACTCACAACTTGAAACATTTACTCCCTTCACCACCAGTACACTGTCAATAGTGTAATATATATAAGACTCACTTCAGCAACTTAGGAAGACTTCCTTGAAAGGAACTGTTATAATTGTAAAAAATCACAAGGAAGGTGTGCCAGCATCTTTACTTTCTTAGAAGGTTAAGGAGGTTTGGCATGTCACCAAACACTCTAACAGACTTCTACAGGTGTACTGTTGAAAGTATCCTGACTCGTTGCATCATGGTCTGGTAAGGCAGTTCAAATGAGCAGGAATGTAACAAGCTGCAGAGAGTATAGGACTCCGCCCAATACATCATTGGCACATCCCACCATCGGTAGTATCTACATGAGGCACTGCCTCAGGAAGGCAGCATCTATCACCTACCATCAGGCAGGAGGTACAGAAGCCGGAAGTCCCACACCTTGAGGTTCAAGAACAGCTACTTCCCTTCAACCATTTAGTTCTTGAATCAAACTGTACAACCATAATCCCTACCTCAGTAGAGAAATACTATTCCACTTTGCACTACAATGGATTTTTTTTTTGTTCTAATTGTTCTTTTACAATTTTTATCTAATTTGTATATAATTTGTGTTTTGCTATGAATGTTGTGTATCTGATGGATGGTATCGGATGCTGCTGCAGGTAAGTTTTTCATTGTACCTTTGCATCCATGTAATATTCCTAATTACGAAGAAAAATGTGCAGGTCCATTCATTGATCCCATATTGTGCAAGTTTGACTTCTTATCAAGTTTTCCTGATTGTAATCTGATCAGTTTACAGATTGTTCCTTATTTTTGTCACATCAATGAAGAACAAAATGTTGCCTTGTCAGTAATTGGTGGAAGAAATTTTGGTAACTTGGTACAGCAACTTCTATTTATATTCACAAAACAACATGTTTCAGTAGCATTAAAGAACAGAAATGAAATTGATGAGCCACTTAAAATGTAAAGCAGGTAAATAATATTTTAGTCAAAAAGATGGCCTTAAGTTGAGTTTTATAAAAAAAAATGAGGAGAGGCTTAACAATGTTTATTTTGGAGCTGTGGGCAATATTTGGATATGATGTCACCTCACCTATTGTGTTGGTAGCCCCTTCTTTGCCACAGTCTCCTGAGTCTGTGAACAGCGCTCTTCACCTGCAAGGCATTTTCTCTGACATGCTGCACTATGTGAAGTTGCAGTAACCATGACCGGAACCATTTCCACTAAGTCACTACACTTTTAACCCATTACTCCCCTGAAATCCTCTTCTACCATGATCCCCGAATTCCATCCCTTTCCTTGATGTCTCTGATGTTCCAACTTCCTAAGCGCTACCCTAATCCATAAGCCCTGCATATTGGGGGAAAATGCCTCGCAGATGAAGAGCATGGTAATGCTCCACTCGAAGACATCTGTTTGCATGTCCTTGGACTGGAGAGGGCATGGCACAGGATGGACTCTGCTGTGACTGCCAATATAATTGGTGCCATATCCAAATCTTATTGCCACACAGTACTGAGTGACTAAAAATAAAAATTGACAAAATTTTTCTTTTGCACAAGCCTTGTCCATCCCCTGGGTCTAATGTTGGCTTCAGCTGTTTAAGTAATGGCAGTGGGTCACTTTGTCATCGGCAATTTAAAATAGCTTAATGTGAGAGAAACACAAGAACGCATCTCTGCTTATGACATGGGATTCAATAGACAAAGGGGATTAGGGTTACTGGAAATCATGATACACATGGTTTTCTAGGAACACCGCCCCTCTGTAACGTGGGGGTCACCTGTATTCCATAATTTCATATAATTAGGGAATTAAAATTGTGTAGTTTAACTAGTTACCAATCAAAATGTACACACAAAGTAAATATGTATATAAAAAATTACATTTAATGTAGTTTTCATTAAGTGGATACGTACTTATACACACTGTAAATTTACTTGATTTCAATGTTGGAGTGCTGCAGGATACACTATATTTCTGAATCTGGTGTGAAAATGTTTCGATTATTTTTATTTTCAATTCTGGAGCAACCAACATATAGCTGACAAAAGGAAAAGCGATAATAAGGTCAAAAACTTTTAAAGCTTGCCCCTTGTTGATGCTCATGGCAAAACCAGGTTGAACATGGAATCGAAGTCACTTGAATTGAAAAGGTAGATCAGATGAGGTAATTGGCATCTGAGGGATGAAAACATTTTCCCAAAAGCATTATCAGTTGTTATTTGCAGCCTCAATTACATGTAGTAATCTTTGAACTGATAATCTTGTGTCTTTGCACAGTAATGGTGGCTTCAGATTCCTGAGTAGTATTATATGAACTTCTTTTAGATCAAGATTATATGATGGTACACCGGGTGATGACAGAAATTAAAAATTCTGCAGGAAATTGTACAGCTTCATCAATGTCTATTACATTGTCAATAAATTAATTTATTGACTGTGGAGGGCCTGCTGGGGATTTTAGAGAAACCTAAGAGTATAGTGCACATCCTTGTGCTAAACCTAACTTGCATGCAAAATTTAAGATTTCTAGGTTGTTTCATTACCAAGCTATGTGTAGGACACAGATGTTCTATTATGTATCTTTAGATAGGTGACTACTATGCACCAAAATGGGATACTGCAGGTTCAGTTCTTGATTGTGAAATACCTGTGTAAACGCCAAACATTTTTATAGATTAATAGTAAACATGCAAGAGAGTTTTCCAGAAGGAGCAATATGGTGAAAAACAAATTGACAGAGTAGCTTGGTGACAATCAGGGTTTCTTCCAACAACTGTTATTTTTCTTCAGACGCTGAGACCAAATGACATGGACCTTGTTGTTATTATTAGCAACAAAACAACTGTTCCAAACCAATGTAGAAAACATAGCTTCAAGTCTGGATGCCTTGCTTTATTTTTTAAATTCTTGTCATGAGAGGGAAGAATGGAGACAAACCAGAAAGAGAGGATCAATGCCAAAAGGTGTTGAGAAGGTGGTACATGAAGATGAGAGCAGAGATTTGTATGAATGGACTTAGTGCTGGGGATGAAAATGGCCTTCAAAGATGTGAATTGAAATGGTGGGAAAAGGAGATTATGAAACAAGAGTAAGATTAATTGAATACGTAGCACCAGAAGGAACTTTTAGAGCAGCACTGAAGCTAATTTGGAGAATCTGTATAAATATTCTAACTGTGTACACTTCAGCAGAAAGTACTGGGAAGACTGTTATTAAATCATAAAATTGAAAACCCAAAAACATAACAGCTCCAGGAAGTGGACTTGGTTACTCTATAATATTTCTCTGACCACACTAGGGACTGAACTGAGATTTTTGCCAATTTGTTCTGGTTTACTGAAATAGATGGTAAAGGCTGTTCAAGTAAGGCTTTCACTACCAGCTGAACATTTTTATGTTGTTGAAACATGTATGACACAAGATTCAGACTAACCTTTCAATCAACATCATGATTTGGATGAACTCTTAAAATTCAGGTGTTATTTAGTCCCTCATGTTGTTCAGAGAACTCTCTGTAACGATTCACGTTTAAACTGTTACTGATATCTTGAAAATCAGCATGCTTCACAACACCTGCTGATCTGATGGGCTTTTGCTGTGCTGTAAGTTCTATGTATCAGAGGTTTTAATGACAAACTGAGTGCTATCAGCATACATCACTGATTTCAATGGATTTTCCAGAGGGCCAACAAATGACAGGCTGTGAAATGGTGAGAAAGGGGTGGTGCAAGAGTGGATCCTTGGTGCAGGAAATTCATACTTGTCAAATTGATTTAATTCTGCCCCTGATTATTGTTTCTCCACTACCACAATTAAATGAGTTTATAGGCACTTAATTTTTTTTCTTCATCCTTTGTTTTTGAAGAAGGATGTTACATTTGCAATTTTTCAGTTCTCTGGCAGCATTCCTGAATCTGTAGATGTTTGGAAGATTATGGCCTAGCATTCTGAAACTTCCTTGGCTTTCCTTTGGTCAATTACAGTTTTAACTGCCAAGCCTGACTCCCTGTTTGCCAAGGCCAGATCTGTTCACTGAAATTGGCCCTTTTCCAATTAACTATTTTTACCTTGGAAAATGGCCTGTATTTGTTTCCTTTTGCTATGGTAAATCTTCTGATATTATGATCACAGGTTCTTGCATGTTCTCCCAATGATACTTGCTCCAGTTGGCTTGGCTCATTTCCCAGAACCAAGTTCAGCAGTGCCACCTTTCTCAAGGAATTTATCTTAGAGATACTTCAGGAACTCCTTCCTTTTTGCCCTTAGTTATAGGTATAACTATCTATATTTGGATGGTTGAGATCCCCATTTGCCAATACTCATTGGCTTTTGCATTTCTCAGTAAGTTTCTGGAAGATGTTCTTCTTAATATGTTGGTCTGTAGAATAGTGCCAGTAGTCCAGTTGCATTTCTTATTTCTTAACTCTTGTCAAGCTTTGCTCTCAGTTGATTCAGGCCAGATTTATTTGCTGAAATTGGCCCTTCTCCAATTGACTATTTTTACCTTGGAGAGTGGCCTGTATACCTTTCCATTGCTAAACTAGACCTTCTGATATTATAACAATTTCTTACATCTTATCCCATTGAGACTCTGTCCTTGATCATTCCAGGACTTCTCTTTCTCTAGCAGTGTAGTATTCTCCTTAATACTATCATTCTCCTTCCTTTCTTCCCTTCCCTGTCCTTGAACATCTTAGACCCAGGACTACCTAGAACCCATTCCTGTCCCTTTTTTTTGTGTTCATCCAGTCTTTTTTTTTATTGCCACTATAAGTGGACATGGTTCACTGCATTTGCAGCTCACTAACCTTGTTTTATGTACAAGAACTGTAAACTAATGTTAGATCTTTCCCTCTTGGTTTGGTCCAGTCCATACTTTTGTTTCTTGTTCTGGTACCTTTTTCACCCCCCAGTCTTTTCTCATTCATTTTTATTGTCTCTCCATTGCTACCTTCCTTTGTCTATCACCCGGCCATATTAGGTTACACCTTCCTCCATGGTAAGGGGAGTTTAATGATAAACTAAATTAGAGCTTGAAGTCATGAGTAGTTGCTGTGAAAGGCGAGGGAGATGAGTAATGAAGATACCTGTTAGCAGATATTTACTTATTTGAACAGAGATGAGAATTTAAAAAAAAGACAAATCGACTGGAACATGTTGGTCTTTATTTCATGAGTGTATGAGGCAAAAGATGACAAAGTCAGAATTGGAAGCTCAAGATCACTCCTGAGGACCGAATGGAGTTGTTGTGCAAAGTGGTCATCCTATCTGCATATGTTTTCTCCAGTGTGGAGGAGATCACACGATAATCATCTGGAAGGGGATGTATTTGGGTCCCTGGATGCTGAGAGGGGATAAGATAAAAGGATGTTTTTCTTCTCCTGCAGCAGTATGAGAAAATGCTTTGAGATTTTAGTATTTTATATTGAGGCAGATAAATGATGTGGGTATTGGTGGAGATATAAATTTTTAAAAATAGTGAACATGGGAGTGGTTCAGAATATTGAAAGGGAAGGAAGGAGATGGAAAAATGTAATGAGTGATAGCATCACTTTGCAATTACAGAGGATAATCTGTTGAAGTTGGAAAAGAGTAGGTTGGAGGTTGAGGACAACAGGATCTGTACTCTTGCTCCAGAGTGGGTGGAGCATGGATGAGCATAGTCGGGTAGGAAGTGGAACAGATGTGGTTGAGAACCCTGTCATTTTGGTGAAGGTGAAACCACAAATGCAGAAAAAGATAGCTTGGTAACACTAGTGCAAAAGGTGCTGTCATCAGAACAGATGCCAAAGTGTTGGAGAAACTGGGAGAATGGAATAGAATTCTTTGCAGGAGTAGGGTGGAAGGTGGTGTAGTCAAGATAGTTATTGGAGTCAATGCGCTTCCAATAGGTGTGGGTCGCTAACTTATCCTCTGAGATGGAGATAAAGAAGTCTAGGAAGAGGAGTATGCTATACAAACATACAAGTTAGAAATGTAACAAGCAAATGAACTTTTAGTTCAGGAATTCAAGATTTTGGTCATGAGTTTTACTGCACGCTTCCGTTGATGTCAAATAACGTGTGTCATGATACTTCCTCCTCTTAGGCAGTCCCTTGTGATCAAGTATGACTTGATTCCAATCTGGCTTTGTGAGTTCTTAGGCAACTATTAGGAACCACAGACTCTTCCTCAGTTGGGACAGAAGTGTAGGTGGATAGTTTGTGAAATGATGCACTGCATCTGCCATTTAACTGGGCTCTGTGTGCTTCCATTGCATGGACTGGAGGTTCTTAATTCCATACCAAATTCTCCTTTTCCCATTATGAGTGGTCATATGCCAGAGATTCACAGGAGTTGGTAGGGATATTGTATTTCTTCAGGAATGTCTTGAGTACATCCTTGAATGTCTATTTCTGTCCACTTGATAATCTTTTCCCATAACAGAACTTGGAAAAGTGTCTGTTTTGGGAGTCTGGTGTCAGATATTTAAGTGATGTGGCTACCCAACAGAGTCTCGATGGTGAGAATGTTGGCCTGGGAGAGGACACTGGTATTGGTTCCATTATCCTTCCATTGGATTTGGATGACTTTGTGTAAGCAATATTGATGGTATCTTTCCACTGTGGGAAAGTAGTGGATCTCCAAAAGTTTGCAGGAAGTACATCTGTCATTAGTGGCACTGTGGTATACATTGTTGATCAGAGGCTATCGATGAAGGCGAGGCTACCTACTCTTTACTTTGATTCCAAGATGCACTATCAGGTATATTGGAATTAAATTGGTACATTATGAATAATATGGATGGTGCAGATAGGCCAACACTGCAGAGTATCAACTGTCGTCAAACTTAAATGTTATCTCAGACTCAAGTGTCAAAAATTCTTATCAAAGGCTGTTCCCTAATTTAGCTTCTGTATTGGTCATCAGACAGAATCATTGAACGAGTGTTGATTTTTGCCACGAGTGGGGGGGGGGGGGGGGGCGG
>JAUZTB010000017.1:39019489-39034840 GCA_034780895.1 Rhynchobatus australiae | reverse complement strand
CACTTCGAGATACCAGCTGTTGGCTGTTTTCCTCTACACTCCCAGTCCTGATCCTGACCAGAAACATTGGCCATCCCTTTGCCTCCACAGATGCTGTGTGACCTGCTGAGTTCTTCCAGCAGTTTATTTTTTTTGTCTCAGGTTCCAGCATCTGCAGTTTCTCCTGTCTCTTGTCTCTATTGATTTACTATCACCTGTTTCATGGTACTGCTCAAAAAAGTTTTCCTTCCCTTCACATTCCCACATATTTGATAGCATACTATAGCTCATACTTTCATCCTTTTGAATGTAGACAGATGGGCATTATCTATCTGTACACCAAGTCAACACTATTTCTCAATATCACTTTAAGTGGATTTGCTGCAATTTGTATACCAAGTATTTTGGAAAAACCAAATTATCGCATGGGTGCCTAAATGCTACTGGGTATTTTTCTTGATTTATTGGTGTCATTGTGCCAGAAGATTGGGTGGAACCACTGAAGGAAAACTGCAGTGGGGAAAAAAAGTTATTTGAGCTGTTTCACTCGGGAATCTGCCAATCTTCCCATAGTGTTGGAGAACCCTGCCAAAATATTCCCCTTGAGACGTCAATACTCACTGTTTCTTTTGCATCTGGTTTTGGGATAATTACAGTTTTCTCATCCTATTCTACATATGGAATTCCCTTGGAGTTATTTGCAATAAATCATAGGTTTCTGCCTTGATTGGCAAGTTCTGGGTCTTTTCCAAGATCAGAGACCTAGCAGCAGGGAATAATTAATTTTATTTATTGTTGTTTATCTTCTGCCAATGATCTCAGGACTCAGACTTTAATGTTGGACTTCCTTATTTTTGCCTTGAGTTTTTAAACGAGAACCCGTCTCTCCTAATGTTTACCATGTTATCGTTACCTGATTTTCCTTCAGTCTCATTTATGTATGTATTTTGGCTACTGCCCTAAATCCAAGTTCAATAGTTCTTGCTCTCCCTTGTATCTCATGACTGCACTTGGGGATTTTTCATAGGATATTTCATTTCTGGCCAAAGAGACATGCTGCCTTTTGCCCAAACAACCTCCAAGTTCCTATAGCTTGTCCCAACCCTTCGCTGTCCTCCTATCCTGTAATCTTGCTGGCCCCATCTCCTTTAGATAAATCCACAATTTTCCTCTATAACCCACTCAGGTATTTCAGAACAGGAACCTGATGTACCTTATTCACTTCTTTCACTGACTTGCTTACCAAATACATCTGCCAGGGTCTTCTCCCATCGACTTTCTTCCTGTTCCTATCTCGCTTTCAAGAAATTAGGGACAGGAGCTAAGTATGACTTAGAGAACCTCTAATATCCTGTCATAGTAGTGATCTGATCAAAGCCAGCTCTACAGAGTAGATAATGATTCTGATTATTGTTGGTAAAGTAAAATATCGTCATTTGGTTTAAAAAAAATCATTCTCAGAAATCAGTTGTCGAGTACACCTTGCTGAAATCTACATTTAATTTGTGATTGCATAAAGCCTAAAGTACCTCATCCTGTCCTTATGCAGGGTCTCAACCTAAAACATCGACCATCCCTTTGCCTCTACAGATGCTGCTTGACCCACTGAGTTCCTCCAGCGGTTTATCTTTTGCTCCAGAGTCCAGCATCTGCAATCTCTTGTGTGTCCCAGCAATTTTTTTTCAAAACGTGGTTTTGATCATTAAAATGTTATTAAAATTCTTTCTATAATGTTTCTTGGCTATAGCTACAGTCATTTGAAACAGATTAGAAACAAAAGCAGTTCCTTAAGTGCAGTATTAAAAAGGCAGAATATCCCATGTTCAGCGTGCAGGTTTTTACAGTGAGTGCTGTGAAAGTGTAGAAGAGATTAAACTAAGTCAAACTTTATAATATTTCAAAAGTATTTCATTGGCTCTAATCTATATGGGGTAACTTAAGACTGAAAATTAGTCTACAATGTAAAGCTTTCTTTCTTTCCTAAACTAGTTTACTTCTTCCCTTCTCAGTACATATTAAAAACTGAGATTGGCTTTGATTAGCATCAGGGCTTGCATGCTGTCATGAAGCAAACAGAAATTATTGATGAATTTCTGCGGGCACCCTAATTTTGGGAGGGTATTCCACATTACCTCCTGACTGACAGAGACAAAGGCTTTAGGGAAGTCAAAAATGGTGTGTGTCAAACAAGGGAGTCATGGCTTGGTGAAGGCAGATAAAATTCACCAACTTCGGTGCACTGACTTTTGTCAATTGAGAACAAGGATGTTTCAACATCAAGGCCTCAGACCTGATTCAAAACTCATGTCCACCAAGTGGGCTTCTGAGTTCTGGATTACTTGGAGCATGTACCTCAAGGCACTCAAAAGGTACCACTAACATTTCCTCTGTAAAATCTTTCAAATTCACTGGAAGGATAAACAAACCAATGACATTGTCCTCTCCCAGACTAATGCACCCAACAATGAGGCCTAATTATACTCAGGCAGCTACATTGGGAAGGTCACATTGTTTGCATGTCCAACATCAGACTCCCAAAAGACATTCTATTCTGAGCTCTGTCATGGGAAGAGATTATCAGGTGGAGAGAAGGCAAGATTTAAGCATGTGCTCAAAGCCCTCTAGATAAGATGCAATGTCCATTCAGGCTCTTGGGAATCCCTGGGCCATGAGTATTGGGTTTGTAGGTGTTGGCCCAAGACTTCATGGTGTATGGTGTGTCACTCATTGTTTTAAATACTTAAACTTTAACCCTTTAAAAGAAATCTAAATTAAGAAGCTCTTGGAGACTTTAAAAATTAATTGAAAAGAGTTTATTTTGAAGAAATAACCCACTTCACAATTTTTTCAGGTTACCAAACCCTTACCTGTTGTTCTCACAGCTGTGGTATGGGACAGTTAATCCAACCCCTTTTTTCTTGTTCCATGAGTGCTGCATCAGAGTATAGCTGGTTGCCCACCAGTGAATGTGATACCTTAAATATTCTTGAGTTTGCATGAAAATCCCAGTTTCTGTCAGTAACCAGGATAATGCCAAATAATGTTGGCAGTTTCCCTCCCAACTTGGGCATGAACTTTTTAAAAAGTCTGACTGTGGAGTGCATGTGACTTATCTGGTAGCATTAGAAGCAGGCTTTGCTGCTACTGTACAGGAAAGTTGGGTGTAAGCAGTTGTGTGATTATTGGACTCACACAAACTAATTGCAGTCTTCAAGCTCTGATGGTAAACATGATTAACAGAAGGACAAGAGCTATGAACCTAGTATGTTCAACCATGACAAATGGTACTAGATGAAGAAAACAGAAATTAATTGTTAAATACTCTGGGTCTAATCAGATTATATGCATGGGCCCTGTTCATCATATCCATGTAAGGTGCTAATAAAATGCTACAACAGCTTTCGAGGGCAACCACATTCTAGACAACATAATCTGCAGTCTTAAATGCCAAATGCTTTTGAGCTGAAACAGGAAGTCTCTGAGGATAAAGCCCTGGGTTAAACCAATGATGACTGGGAAAGTACAGGAATAGCCAGTGGAGTTGCTGTCATATATCTGTTACAGGAGGAATGAGCAGAAATAGAAGAGAATAACACTTTCACTGTAGGATGTAAAAAAATAAATATTGGAAGAGACTGAAGCTGTCAATGATGTTGAAATAATTGTTCAGAAGGAAAAATGGACATACATTGCCACACCATATGGATCATAATTTACAGTCTTGACTGGTGTAGTTTCAGTGTCTTGGATAGTGTGAGAGCATGACTTTGATAAGAGGGGGAAGGTTAGTGATGGACTTTTAGCTGGATATGATGGAGGACCTGAGAATTTCTTTTTGAAGTCAACCAAAGATAATAACTACACAGTAGGTAGGGTAAATGTCAGAGGATCAAAGCAGATTGAGGTGGAACTGAGGTGGTGAAGTTGAATCCTAAGGAGCTGCAGTAGAAAAGGTATTGACAGACTTGGTGGAAGTCTTTAGCGATAAGATTGTGTGGAATGCTGGGGGAAGGTGTCGGTTAAAAAGGGCTGTAGATGTGATTGGGTGAGTGGCATAGAGGACTATAAATTGAGATGGGACAGTTAGAAAAGTCAGCAGTAACTTGAACATTGAGAAGTCCTGGAGGTTTTTTTATTTTAAATATTTTTGTGTTCTGAGTATCACTGACAAGGCCTGTGGCCATCCCTGACTATCATTGAGAAGGTATGTTTGAGCTTTTTTCTTGAATGCTGTCATCCTGCTGTTGGGCAGGGTGTTCCGAGACTTTGACCCTGTGACAATGGTGGGACAGCAGTATATTTCTGTATCTGGATTGCGTGTGGCTCAGAACGAAACCCATATGTGGTGGTGCTTCCATGGGCCTGAAGCCCTTTTTGTGTGGTATAGATCACAAGCTGGAGTGGTCCTATTGAAGTAGCCCTGGGAAGTAACTGCAGCACATTTTGTGAGGATAATACTGTAGCCATTGTGAGCCAGTGGTGGACAGACAGAATATTTTGGGTGGTGGATGGAGTTCCATTTAAATGCATAGCTTTGTCATGGATGGTGTCAAGTTTCATGAATGTTATTGAGTTATATTCATCATTAAGACAGGTGGATAGTGTTCCATCACACTCCTGACTCGTGCTTTGTTAATGTTGGAAAGGCTCTGGGGTCTCAAGATGTGAGTCACATGCTGTAACATACCTATCCTTTTAATCTGCTCTTGTAGCCATGGCATTCATATGGCTAGTCCAGTTGAGTTTCTGGTCAATAGGATGTTGATATTGAGGGTCTTGGTGATGGTAATGCTATAGAATAGCAAGGGTAGGTGGTTGGAGTGGGATGTATGGGAAAGCTGGATGGGTGGAGATACTTTCAAGTTAGCTGCAGGCTTATAATGGATATTGGTCATGAACCTAACCCCTCAGATGGAGATCAATAAAGAAAGAAATAAAGTCAGTTATGGACCATTTGAAGTTAGCACAGGGTGGAAATTGTTGCAATGATAATGACTTTTCAAGCTCTGTGCAACCACAGGAAGCAGGCCCGATCCAGTCACTAATGTAGCAGAGGAAGTGTTGAGGGAGGGCACCTGAGTAGAACTGAAACAAGGACTGTCCTAAGTATGCTGTGAAGACACAGGCACAGCTTGAGCCCAAGTAATTTCCCATGGTTACTCCTTTGACTTTGAAATTGAGTGGAGGTGAAGGCAAAGTTGATCAATGTAAGGTGGAGTTCAGGCAGGCAAATGAATATAGTGATGGAAGGGACTGATTGGGCTGCTGTTCAAGGAAGGTGAAGTCTCTTAGACCATCTTGGTGTGGTACAGAGGTGTAGAGGGATTCGACATCTAGGGTGAAGATGAGCTGGTTGAGACTAGGAAGCTGAACACTATCAAGGGGAGGTGTCTAAGAGCTGACATTTTGCCTCTGCAAGATAGGGATCAGCTTGCCAAACCACAACAGCATCAAGCACCAAGTCAGGACACTGTACAACATCAAGTGGAATAGGCAGTTAGTGGTGTTTCTGTGTGCTTTTTGGTGGTATAGGTCACAGATTTGGGAATGCTATCAGAGTAGCCTAGGCAACTATATTGCATTATGTAGATAGTACACGCTGGAGCCACTGTGGATTGATGGTGTACAGGATAAATGTTTAGAGTGATGCTCAGGTATCAGTCAAGCAAAGAGCTTTGTTCTGGATGGTGCTGAGCTTCTTGAAAGTAGTTGGAGCTGCAATCGTTGAGGTGAGTGAAGAGTATTCCACTGTATGCCTGTCTTTTGCCTTGCAGATGGTGGAAAACTTTGAGATGTTAGGAGGAAAGTCACTCAGGATACCTGGCCTCTGTCCTGGTTTTGTATTTATGTGATTGGTCCAGTTGAATTTCTGGTCAATGGTAACCCCCAGGGAGTTGATGGTGATTCTGCAATGATCCTATCGAATGTTAAGTGCAGGTCGTTAGACTCTGTTGGAGATAGTCATTGCCCGGCACTTCTGTGGTGTGAATGTTGCCACATTGCCATGCCTGAATGTTGTAAAAGTCTTGCAACATGCAAATACGGACTAGCTCATTTGTTGTATCGGTTCAAATGGAGTTGAACATTGATCTGTGAACATGCCCACTCCTGACTTTAGGATGGAAGGAAAGCCATTGTTGAAGTAGCTGACGATGGTTGGGCCTAGGAAACTCCTGCACTGATACCCTGGGGCTCACGTAACTGACCTCCAACAACTACAGTTGTTTTCTTTTGTGTAAGGCATAACTTCAACTATTAGAATGATCTTCCCTCCATTGACTCCAGTCTTACCAGAGCTCCTTGGTCAAATGCTGCCTTGACATCAGGGGCAGTAAGTCACACCTCCCCTATACAAGTCAGCACTCTGGTCCAAGTTTGGAACAAGGCTGCAATGATTTCTGGAGCCTAATGGTTCTGGTAAAATGCAAACTTGGCTTTGATGAACATGTTATTGATGCATAAGTTCTGCTTGATGGCACCATCGACAAGTTTCCATCACTTTGCTGGTTATTGAAAGTAGAATGATTGGGCAATAATTAGCCGGACTAGATTTGCCCTGCTTTTATTTTGTGGAAAGACTAATGGCAGTTCTTAGTATCACTTCATTTAGTATGTCATCAGATCCTGTGTACTCTGGTCATATGACTGGCATATAATACTTTTTAATCAGCAATTTTTAAAATATATTTCTGACTTATTTCCATTCAGTCACTTGTGAATAAGAACAAAACCCAGGGTAGAGACATAGGAGGAATGGACAAAAATAATATTGGCAATTTCTCCTGAGTTTCTACACGGAAATTTATACACAGAGGAAAATAAACCCCCACATGAGTTTCAGAATTTAAACACTTCAGGTAAGTCATGACTCGACTTTGTACCGTTCCAGCTTTCTGCTGTTTTCCAATCTCCATTGATGCTGTCACACAATTCAATGACGATGGTTAGTAGCAAGTTTGCTAATACTTCTGAATTTGGAAACCAGCTTATTAAGTCAAATTGTCTCAAAGCATTTCACATCATGAATGACTTCTTGATGAGCAAAGACTGCCATGTAGGCAAACGCAACAGCCAATCTTGCCCTGGTAATGTGCCAGAAATAGTAAATTACTATGTCAGCCTGTCTTGTTTTATTTGTGTGTTCAAAACCTCCAATAAATATCTATCACAGGCACAGATGATGGAAGCAATTTGTGCTGCTGAGCAGTGGTTTTGTTATAATGAGGGGGAGATGTTTAATTGTGATCTACCTGTCTATTGCTGCTTTAAGACATGATGAGCTGGCTTTTCTAAACTGTCATCTCCTCAGGAGGTAACATTCTTCAGCCCACACTTTGCTTATCACTTAGTAGCTTTTATTTATCCTTTGTGTGCTTTTTTTTTGGGATCTGACTAGTTAGTGCAATTGAGTTATGCTCTAGCTAAAGGCACAACCAGTTCTGTCATGATAGGGAAGCCCACATATCCTCCCACACAGGGTCTTCCTCAAAGAGAGAAAAGGAATGCCATCTTCTTTGAAGCAGTGCTTTTAAACAAAGGGGATCCCTTTGAGAGTTGCTATGCTTGACAATTATTTCCTTCTTACCACTACACATGTAAAGCTATTAGACCATGATACGTTCATCCACATTTCTAAGGTATTTCACCCACACATTAAGACTGATGTATTTTCTCTTTCCTTTTTTTGTGCTTTGTTGTATATTTTTGAGATCTCTAATTCTGAATTAGACTTCTTTTCTATGCAGCTGTAGGGGTGCAACAACATGGTTCTGACCTAATGGGTTATCTTGCAAAATCATCGGAAATACATCCAATTTGTATATTTAACCTCTACTGTGATACTGCATTATGTATTTTGTTTCTTGTCACGTTGCAGGTAATGGCCATTAAGGATTATATGACAGTGATTTGGCAACCTAGATAAAACTGATGGTTGTGGTGAACGATTATATGAATTGGTTGATGGAATAATTAGTTCAGCATTAAATTTTTGAAGTGTTTTGTACCATGCTTCATTGAATTCTAAATCAACACACAAAACTCTTGTACCAGCCAATTGCTGCAGTAATTGACATGGTTAGATAAGTGTGTCACAGATCATATTTTGTGTTCAGTCATTTTTCCTAATTCCCTTGTCACTTCATGGAGACCAAATACCCATTGTATGCATTACAATGATCTATTTTATTTCCTTAAATGTATTTAGTTTACATAACACAAGACTGAAGTGTTAAGGCACCTCTCACATTTTCCAGTAAATCATAACAAGAACCATTCAATGTAATTAATGTAAAGCATTTAATTGTTAAGATTATACCATGCTGATGATATTGTAGTAATGTGAATTTGAAATGCTTGAACTCAAACTATATTCAGTCTGTTATTAACCAGCCAGATCCACTCAGTTTCACTAAAGGCTAGTTTCACAAAACATACTTATGATGCAAACATGTTTACTTAAAGTTCTATGTAGAGTCTGCATTTTCTGTTCTTATTTTAGACTGTTTCAGTTCACTGATAATTGCAATATTAGCAAAGTTCCACATAGAGAATATAAACAAAGATGTAAAGGATGTAGAAAGGTGCAACAGTTTGCTCCCAAAGGATATTGACTTCAGTTCCATGGATGAATTGGCGAGTTGTTCACCTCGTAAAAAAAAACAATGTTAAAAATGAATTGGCTAAGAAAAACTGCAGGGGTTTGGGCAAGAATGCAGATGGAACGAGATGAATTGCACAAACTTATTGGACTGAATGACAAAATTCTGTGTTGTGAGGATTCAATGATTCTATAAAAGACCCCTCTCCACAACACAGCCAAATGACCCCCCCCACAAAAAATGCTAAAACTACATACAACAAACACAAAAGACTCCCACACAAAGCTACCAAAAGACTCCCAGCTATAGCACAACCAAAAGACTCGCAGCCAAAGCAAATCTAAATGTCCTCTACCAATAACATAACTAAAAGACTACCGCCCATAACACAACTAACAAAATCATGCCCTTAACAAACTAAAAGAGGCCTCCCATAGCACAATTATAAGACCCCTGACCATAACGCAACTACAAGAACCTCTTCCCATTACAACTAAAAGACCCTCACATAACACAACTAAGAAACGCCTGTCCATAATACAATTATAATCTCTGCCCAAAACACAGTTACGGGGCCCCTAACCATAACAATTAAAGGTACTTGTCCACAACACGTCTAAAAGAATCCCATCATTAATGCAAGTGGAAAAACTCCTCCAAAAGACCACCACAGATCAGCTAAACAGCCCTGTCCAAAACATCCAAAAAAACTCCGCACACAATTTGCATAGCAGTTAGCGTGACGCTATTACAGCGCCAGCGATCGGGGTTTGATTCCCATCACTGTCTGTAAAGAGTTTGTATGTTCTCCAGTGTCTGCATGGGTTTTCTCCGGGTGCTCAGGTTTCCTCCCACATTCTAAAGACGTACGGGTAGGTTAACATCGGTTTAAAATGGGCGGCGTGGACTCTTTGGGTTGGAATGGCCTGTTATCACGCTGTAAATAAAATTTAATTAAAAAATTTAATTAATTAAGTTAAGGTCTTCAGCAACAAAATAAATAGAGTACCACCAGAAGAATCAGCTAAATAACCACTGCCACCTATACAATGATAAGAAGGACAAGCGCTAGAAATTCTGCAATGCTGTTTACCTGGTATTAATACAGTGTTATGAGTCTCCCTAACACTATTTTAAAAAGCCTGACAAATATCGCCATTTTGCAGAGCACAGCTTTAAAAGCAGCATTCATAGGCACCTTAGTGTAAACACACTGTGCTAGAATCTGAATGTTGAATTTCTTGCAGTTGCTGGCACTTCGCCATGCGGCTGAGAACTTGTCAGATAGCCCTTAAAGGCACACATGCACAACACTCTCACCACTTATCCAGCTACAGGAGAATGCTGTTTATTTGCAGATGGTTGGACCAGAGATTCCTTAGGACAGAGAGCATGCTCCCAGGTTTAGTGAGAGGAACTTTGACAGTTAAGTGGATTATGTCTTGCACAGGAGGGAAATATCATGTACATGCAGCCCTGCAGATCTTCTGGGCTACCTGTAGGCAACACTGGTCGGAGGCCCACACTGCTGACCAATGTGAATAATATCATGATCTGGTCAAAGTGAGACCTCACAACTTAAGACTACATCATTATACTTACAGCTCTTTTTCACCTCCATTCACCCATTCTCACTCATGCATGCACAAGTTTTTCTTCTCCCCACTTTCTCTTTTTCTCCTGCTCCCTCTCCCTGTTCTCTACCTGACATTTTCACTCTCAATTCCCCACTGCTCTGCCTGACCCTCTCACTCCCCTTCTGTGTGTTTTCTGCCATTCCTCCTTTCTCTCACTCACTCTACACATCCTTCTTCTATCAGCCTCCCACTCTCTTTCCCCCACCCACTCAGCCAAAACTCTGTCTCCTTGCTCTTGAACCTGCTGCTGACAGATCTGAGGCTCAGTGCCCCACACACAGCAACGACAGTTCAAACAGAGGTAGCAGTGCCAGATCAGGAGCCATACACCAATCACAGGACACACAACAGTGTCAAAGCATTCAGCTGCAGGGACGGGGGAGGGTTGCTTGGTACACAACAAGTTTGGGTGCAGGGACAGTTTACAGAGGATGGAACTGTAGGCAGTGTTGTGAAGTCCTTGGGAGGTGGGGATCTCAGTGTAGCATGGGGCAACCTTCAAAAGGTTCTACCATTCTCTTTCAATGTCACCTTCTCACTCCACTCTTGCTCCATGCACTCTCTCTCTTTCCTTTCTCTTCTCTCATTCATTCCCTATGGGTCTCTGTTGGGTGCTTTCGCTCTGTGTCTCTGTCCCTCTCACTCGCGCACAATCTTGTCCTACTCAAACTCTGTCTCAAAAGCGCACAGTGACCATGACCGCTGCACCGGCTCACTCCTTCACACACATACTACCTCAGCAGCACACTTTGCCCCTCATTCCACTGCTCCCCATACCCTTGCACTCACTGTGATTACTCCACATAATCATCCAAGAAGGTCAGTGTTATTCTCCTCAATCACTGTTCACAATTGTTCCCCGTTGCAGGCAAAGATCACCGGGAACAGGCAGCTGCCGCAGCAGACTGGAACTGGCCCAGCTCAGGAGAACAGGTTGAAACCTCTGAAGGAGGGAGCACTGGACTGAGGGGCACAGGAGAAGGGGAGCCCCAAGTACCAGGAGAAGTGGAGCACATCCAAGATCCACCTGGTATCATTTCATCAGTATCGGTGTCCACGGTAGCATAGCAGTTGGCGTAATGCTATTACAGTGCCAGTGACCTGGGTTCAATTCTGCCTGCTGTCTATAAGTAGTTTGTATGTTCTCCCCATATCTGCTTGGGTTTCCTCCGGGTGCTCCGGTTTCCTCCCCATTCCAAAGATGTACAGGTTAGGAAGTTGTGGGCATGCTATGTTGGGGCCGGAAGCGTGGTGACACTTGCGGGCTGACCCCAGAACACTCTATGCAAAAGATGCATTTCACCGTGTGTTTTGATGTACATGTGATTAATAAAGAAATCTTATCTGCAGGGAGTGCTTCTTTAACCAAGAGGATTTATTTTAAGCACTCTCAACAAATGGAGACTTTGAACATTAGTAGACATTAAATTGACACATTGGCCAAACAATGGCTTGTAGCACACACAGCACTGAGATGCCCTTGGCCAAATGGATACCCCATCAATCAAAGATCCATGCATTGCAACAAGTCCACCTATCAGTGCAGTTACACCACCATAATCTTCACCTTCAGGACTTTGGTTGTGCCAGACTGGCAAATTTTCCAGACAACTGAATGTTACTTATATGAATACTCTCACATTTAAGTCACCTCTCGTTTTATCTTACAAAGTGGTGTAATAACATTTTCCAGCGAACCAGGTAAGTTTAAAGGGAACTGCGAAAAGGGCTCCAGTGAGTTTAAAAGAGAGCATGGAGATACAGATGTGCAGTCAAAGCTTGTAATGAAGCACATTGTGTGGATGATTTCAGCCTCCAGTGAAAATTCTTGGGTCTCGGAAATGTCGGTCATTTGCTTCAGTGCAGATAATAAATAGTCCCTTCAAACATATCCAGATGTCAATATTTACAGCAAGGTGCAGGCTGCAGTGGACTGTAAGTGTTCTCCTCACAGTTATGAGACATGCCTGGTGCTGTGATATTTCCAGGTGAACATTGCTGCAGGACCACCTAACATGCCTTTCTTTTTGTTTCAATGTTTCCGCAGAGAGGAAGGGAAGGGAGTCCTAAGCTGTAACCTGCTGTCCCAGAGGAGCTGGAGCTTCTGCAGACCAAGAAGGGGAAGTAGCCATCAGCTGCTGCAGAAGGAAAGGACCCTAGAATGTGAGGGTGCCTGTCCCCACAGAGCAGCAGCTCAGATACCAGCACCAGGAGGGAAAAGATTAGATCAGGGGAAACTACTGGCACAAGTGGACTGTAGTCAACCAGGAGAGGAACTGGAGCTACTGTCTTGGCTGCATGGAGATTGAACCCCTCCAGTATTGTTGGTTCCATGGTCGATTTTCCAGTCTTGGCAGGGTTGTAGGGGTTATGATGACAGTCATGTGTTCTTGGCAACACCAGCTGCACCCAACGTCGTCTTCTGGATGCTGTTGGCAAGTGGAGGATGGAGACTCCTGTCCTCTCTCAGAATTTCTCTGCCTTTAGCTCTCAGCCACTATTCTCACTGATGCAGCTAATCCTACTTTCCCAGACTATGCACACCAATTGGTAGCTCACATTCTGACACCAGTCCACTGAGGGCAGAAGCTGACTGAGGGCATCCTGAGGACATCTGTACATTGGAGCCAAGAGCCAGTCTTGAAGCAGAAGAAGCTGGAGCAGTGGTTCAATTCCACATCCACACTGAAATATACAAAAACTAAGAGGCACCAGTGCTAAGTAGAGTTTAATTCATTGATTCAGCCAATTTCCTCTGAGACCAAATATTTTGCCCTGATGAAGTTGAAGTTGTTATTGTTCAGCCAGGTTAAAGTATGGTGTTAGGTCGATAACTAGGCAGATGGATATGCAAAATCCATTGTAGTGTTGGAAGTTTAACTGTAATTTCAAATGAAATCTTGAGGCCTCTGAGTGTGTTTCTTGATCAAGTGAAACGAGCCATTTTCAGATGCAGACTAAGTATGCCTTGGAATAAGGACATTATTAAACGTGCTTCAAAACTCATTGGGTAGCCTTGCTACACGGTACTGTTCTGCCCCAAACATCCATTAGCGTATTTGACTGCAAGCATTCCCAAGTGGGATATCTGATGAGCACTGAGGTTTGTATATGGGAAGAGCTGTTTGTTATGCAGGAATTTAGCCTCTGTTGAGATTACTTCAAAATATAGCAGTTACTGGGGATGAAACATGCAGGCATTGTATGGATAATGAAAACTGACATGCTTCCTTTTCACAATCGCTGGGTACATCCAGTCCCACTGGCAGGGCAGACCCACCTGTGGCGGCACAATTCCTCATACAGACATGAGGAAGTAGCACCTGAAGTCCTTAATATTGACTCCACACCACATGCATTTGAATAGACAGAATCTGATTAGGAGAGGTCAGTATGGCTTTGTGCGTGGCAAGTCGTGTTTGACGAACCTTTCTAGAGTTCTTTGAAGAGGTAACCAAAAGGGTAGATGAAGGTAGAGCAGTGAATGTTGTCTATTTGGACTTTAGCAAGGCCTTCGACAAGGTCTTGCATGGCAGGCTGGTCTGGAAGGTTAGGTCCCAGGGAATCCAGGGAGAACTAGTCAGGTGGATTCAAAATTGGCTCGGAGTTAGGAAGCAGAGGGTGGTTGAAGGCTGTTTCTTGGAATGGAGACTAGTGACTAGTGGTGTGCCACAGGGATTGGTGCTGGGACCCTTGTTATTTGTTATTTATATAAATGATTTGGATGTGAATGCACAAGGTTGATCAGCAAGTTTGCAAGTGACACAAAACTAGGAGGTGTTGTAGATAGTGAAGAATGTTATTGTAGATTACAGGGGAATCTTGATCAGTTAATGAAGCGGGTCCAGGAGTGCAAATGGATTTCAATACAGGTAAGTGTGAGGTGATCCATTCTGGAAAGTCAAACCAGTGTAGGACTTATAGTAAGAATGGTAGGGCACTAGGTTCAGCAATGGAACAGCAGGATCTTGGAGTAAAAGTGCATAGTTCGTTGAAAGCAGCATCACAAGTAGACAGGGTGGTGAAAAAGGAGTTTGGCACACTGGCCTTTATCAGTCAGGGCATCGTGTATAGGAGTTGGGACATTATGTTGCAGGTTGTGTAAGTCATTGGTGAGGCCACACTTGGAGTACTGCGTACAGTTTTGGTCACCATGTTATGGGTAAGACGTGGTCAAACTGGAAAGAGTTCAGAAAAGCTCTATGAGATGTTGCCAGGACTAGAGAGTCTAAGTTATAGGGAGAGGTTGGCCAGGCTAGGTCTTTATTTCTTGGAATGTAGGAGAATGAGGGGCGACCTTAGAGAAATGTTTAAAATTATGAGAGGCACAGATAAGGTGGATCGTAACAGTCTTTTCCCCAGGGTAGGGGAGGCCAAAACTAGGTGGCATTGATCTAGGGTGAGAGGTGAAAGATTTAAAAGAGATCTGAGGGGCAACTTTTTCACAGAGAGCGTGGTGGTTGATGAAGTGGTTGAGGCAGGTACAGTAGTATATAAGAAGCACTTGGATAGGTACATGGAGAGGAGCCTGGACAGATATGGGCCGAACACAGGAAGATGGGACTAGTGAGGCAGACAACGTGGTCAGCATGGAATCATTGGGCCGAAGGGCTGTATTGTTCTATGACTCTAGTCTCATGGCATTAGGGCAAATATGGGCATGGAGACCTCGTCCTAATTACCACTTACCATCCTCTCTAATCTGCACTTCTCCACATTGAGCAACACTTGGAAGAAGCACTGAAGTCGGAGGGGTCCAAGGTGGGCGACTCCAATGTCTGTCAGGAAGAGCAGCTTCACAGCACCACCAATGACCAAGCTGTCCGAGTCCTGAAGGACAGAGCTGGCAGAATGGGTCAGTGGCTGGTAGAGAGAGAACCAAGAGAGACTCAAGAGACTGAAGATGCTGGAATCTGGGGCACTCAGCGGGTCAAGCAGCATCTGTGGGGGGGGAAAGGAATTGTTGACGTTTCAGGTCGAAATTCTGCATCAGGACACCAGGGCTGCACCTCTGCAGCAGAATGAACCAAAATAGATGGAACTATCTATCATCTTCTTCAGCCTACTTTGTGGATACACCTGTCCATGATAGCATTGGTGGAAGTGACCATGACACAGTCCTTGTGTAAAATAAA
>JAUZTB010000017.1:38964213-38975681 GCA_034780895.1 Rhynchobatus australiae | reverse complement strand
AGATGACCTCGTCAACCTCTGCGAAACCCTTGATTGCCATGCCGAACAGATCCGCAAACCCAATTATCTGCTGATGGTCTGCTTACATCCAACCATTGGCAATACCAGACATACTTGGAAAACAACATGGAATGTGAATATGTTCCCAATCTGCTAAACATTCTAGCAACTTGTATATTAGCCATGGAAATAAGTGGTCAGAGATGGAGTATTCCGTGGCACGTGACTCACCACCTGATACTCTAAAGTCTTTCCATCAGCTGCAAGCTACGTCCGGAGAGTGATGGAATAATCTAGATGAATGCAGCTCCAACAACTCCAAACAAGCTTGATGCCATCCAGGACAAAGCAGCCTGCTTGATTTGCACCCTATTAACAACCTGAAACATTCATTTCCCCTACCACTGGTGCACTGTGGCTGCAGTGTGTACCATCTACAAAATGCACTGCAATTACTCACTCAGGCTATTCTGGCGACATCATCTCCCAAACTTCAGATAACACTGAGAAAAACAATGATTTCAGGCACATGGAAACACAACCAGCTACATCTTCCCCTCCAAACTGCACACCATCCTGACTCAGAAATATGTCATTGGCTCTTCATTGTGGCTAGGTCCAAATCCTGGAACTCCTTAGCCAACGGCTCTGTGAGAGTGCCTTCAACATAAGGACTACAGTTGTTCAAGGCGATTGATAACAAGCTATTCAAAGACAGTTAGGGATGGGCAATAGACTGCTGGCCTTGCCAGTGAAAGTCAGATCCCAAAGAGGAATGAGTAATAAAGGAAATTATCATGCATTTACTTGGAATCTTCAGTGCAGGAAATGTTGATTAAGTATCAAATGCAACTCATTGCTTCTGAACCATAGTGTTGTGGGTCCAACTCCCAATTCAGACTATTAGAAGGGGAGCTTTTGAATTTAGTGCCTAGCCTCTGAAGGTATAGTTGGCAATGATGGCCTGATGGCAAGAGGTTAAGGTCATGGACATCTGTAGTCAGAACCAGGGAGGAGTGAGGCTTTGCAGGGATTTGAAAACAGTGATAAGAATTTTAAGATCATAACTTTACTGGACCTGGAGTCAATGTAGATTGTAGAGCTCATTTTGGGGAAACATAATCCAGCTGGCAGTGCAGTACAGCACAGAATGAGCATTGCATTTTCAGCTGGGATTATGCACTTATATTCTCTTATATTCTTTCATAGTCCTAGAGTCATACAGCATTGAAACAGGCCCTTCGGCCCATTTCGTCCATACCGACTGTTGCCCAGTGAGCTAGTCCCATCCATCCACGTTTGGCCCATAGCCCTCTAAACCTCTCCTATCCATGTACTCATCTAGATGGCTTTTCAATGTTGCTAATGTGACTGCCTCAACCACTATTTCTAGCAGCTCATTCCAAATACGCACTACACTTTGCGTGAAGAAGCTGCCCCGATGTCCCTTTTAAATCTCTCACCACTGATCTTAAACTCATGTCCTCTTGTTTTCAGGTAAAAGATCTCATCTATTAAAGATCCTAATGTCCTGAATGATTAGCTTTTATCAAAATAATTAAAGCTAATTATCCCATTGTTACCATTTTGATGTTTATGGAAGCTTGCTGTGTGCCAATTGGAATACTCTGCATTTCAAATTAAATTTTTAAACTTAAAATTTTTTTAAAATTTTATTTACAGTGTGATAACAGGCCCTTCTGGCCCAATGAGTCCGCACTGCCCATTTTAAACCACAAATTAACCTACCCGTATGTCTTTAGAATGTGGAAGGAAATGGGAGCACGTAGAGGAAACCCATGCAGACACAGGAGAACGTACAAACTCCCTACAGGCAGCAACAGGAATCAAACCCCAATCGCTGGTGCTGTAATAGCATTGCACTAACTGCTATACTACCGTGCCGCCCTATTTTCCTGGAACTTAATTGGCTGTGAAGCACTTTGGAAAGTCTGGAGAATGAGAAAAGCAACCTATAAACCCAAACTCCTCCTTTCTTTTAATTTCCCTTTTTTTCACCTCAGAATCTGCAGACACCGCTGCTGATATTGACAACCACCCCAAGAAGAATGGGAAACAGTGGCAGCATCTGCTTAGAAATGTGGGACATAAGCATTTGCCACACCTTAAAAGATAAGCAATTATTTAGAAGTCTCAGCTTGTCCAAACAGTGTCTCCTTCAATCAAATTTTGTGGTCTATTTAGGACACTTTGTCCTTATAGCTAACTATCATATTTTAATTCTGATCTTTTCCCTTTCGTCCTACGTGTGAATTGAACACCAATGATCAACTATTCCACTTATTGCAATCATTCATAAAATGGTTTAGTCAGCCTGCACATTCTGCGTGACCATCTGTCCAATTCTAAATCGGAGACCCTATTCAAGATTAGTCAAACCATTATTTTCTACATGTCTCAATCCAATTTGTATGGGTGTGGCTAGCACAGACTATGCTAATTGTCAAGTCAACAGGTTTTTTTTAACATCAGACAGGCCACAGTTGACTTGGAGTGTTAAATTAAAATATTCTGTAGATATGCAGCAGGGGGAGCAATTTTCAAATCAGTGCATATTTGCCTAGAGACTTTGGTCACCCAAGTCAGGACATCAGTAGAATGCAGCAGCAGGGCACCAATGGCCATTGGTCCTTTACTAAAAAAAATCCATGTTCCTGAGGCTTTGCAAGAGATTTGATATTACATGTTTTCAAAGTTGAGGACCTTATCCCCATGAATTTGAGCTTCGGAATGCTGCTCAGGACTGCATTGTGGCTAGCAATGAGGTAGGTTGTGATCGTTGGTGTGGGGGTGGGTGGTAGCAGGAGTGGAATACCAGTACTCGTTGTTTGCAGGGGTGGGGGAATTTGTAACTGTCAGCATATTAATGGGTGATGGTCTATTGCAGTCAGAAGTGTACGGATGAGGGCTTAGAGGGTCAAGGTAGAGATCATGGTTCTAATGGGGGTGGGAGTGGTTCTGTGTAGGGGACCTGAGGATGGAAGTAATTAATTTATTTATCGGCCAGAGATCCTGGTCTGGGACCATACAGATAACACTGTGTTGTCCTAGGAGCATTCGATATTAGGCGCCAACAAGATGGTGTGGTCCACGTTTGCCTGCCCCTTCACTGGTCCAAAAGAAGATTTGCACAGGGAACAATGCCATTCTGTGCATCCAAAATGGAAATTGCATTTGGGTTGTAAGGATGAAATATGCCATGAAACTTCCAGTTGAACTTCTGGACTGATTTGAAACAACCCTGAAATGGTCATTATCATGTTTCATTCTGGGGAATAAAATCAATTTTCAATTGCAAAACACTAAACAAACTGCTGTGCAATTGAATTTCTGGACAATTAGTGGGGAAGAGTGAATGGAGCTTTATATTGCATTAACCAAATTAATCTGACCTGGCATTACATTCTGTTATCACTGGATGCACAAAATGTAGTGTCCCATCTTCCAACAACATAATTCCCGATATGTCGAAAAAAATCACAAAGCAGTGAACCAAAGGTAAAAAAATAAGAGATTCCAAAAGTGTGTACAAAATGAGAGACAGAAGAATAAACAAGCGAAATGAAATTTGAAAACTCGATCAAGGAGGGTAATAGAGGAAGAGACAAAATAGAAGGTGCTTGGGTTCATAGACAACAGCGTTACAGAGCACGTAACACTGGGGACACGGTTACCAATTCTGGTTGGACACCTTTCTCTTGTTTCATCAGATGACGCACAATAATGACTTTTCTGCCAATAGTACATTTTCAATGATACCATCTTCCCGTGGCCCATTTAAAATACCTTTTGTTACACAATTAGATTAATGTTTACTCTATCACATGCTTTCATTCACATTCCCAATGTTATTATAATTACTGAGTGTTTTAAGAAAGTTTAATGTAACACAATTTATTTTGATACCACTATTATTTTGCTTCTTGTTGCTCACTGTGGTATCTGGCAGATTGATTTTAAAATTATGGAAACTTTCCCATTCCTCCCTGCCCCTGAGACAGTTCTGGGGATGTGAATCATTGGGACAGAAAGAAATTAATACCAGAAGGCAGAAGCAGTTGAGACAGGGTCAGACTGTGAGTGTGGAAAGTAGACACAGACTTATGGAGTTTTTGGCTATTAGGACAGAGAGTGAATGTTATTGGAGGGTGTGGACATTACAGATAATGAGTAGTAATGGGGGTGGTGGATGAATATGAATTTGAACTGAGAATGAAAGAAAATATGGGGTTATGATCATTTGAAGATCAGGAATTTGGACTGTACATGAACAGTAATGGGACAATTGCCAGATATGACAATCCAGGGTTAGAAGATGCTAAAAAAAAATATGCATGATTGGTTTTTATTCTCCTTCTCTTTGCTCCTTGCTTTTTTTATCCTTTTATTTCATTTACATCTGGTCTGATTCCTTATGTAGATTTTCATCACCCACTCCAAATATGCATATGCATTTTGTCAAGAAACAAATTTATTTTCTAATCAACACAATGGAGCAGATAGATGCAACATTTCAATATTTAAAGTGAGAAGCCAGATGTAGACAGCACTTTCTGTAGGAAACAAAAGGTTGGAAGTTCTATCACAAAGCATATTTTTATATGCTATAATATATATATTTACAGTGGAATATCAGTTGGTAAATCTAGAGTACTCTTCTGAGCAAATCGTGGCACTTGAATGCAAGAGTGTTGAGAGAAGTGTGGGGAGCAATTATTCCGACCCTTATCCTATCCCACCACTGATGGCATGATGTTCCATTGTCTATCAGACAAGCTTGGTACCTGTTCCCTCCCCAACCCATCACTCAGAGACAGAGTTCTCCCTAATCAACTTGATGACTTGAATGATAGGTTCCAATTGGGAATTGCTTCTTTAAAATCTCCTAATCTGGCAGAGGATTATGAGGATTGCACTTCTCATGTTACCGAAGAAGTGGTGAGCAGCTACCTGTACTATGGGCTCAGAACCACAGGCATTACACATTATGAAAGTAAGGAAATCACATTTACAAACACACATTTACAAACTGGCACGTCCTATTCAGCATAGTTTAGCGTGTTTTCGATTGCATAATAATTTGTAATCCAGGGAATTTTTTTGTGGTTAGACTAAATGCTGGAAGAAGTTAAAATAAAAAATAAACATGAAGGAAAGAATATCTCAAAATAAATAAATGCAAAGTAAATACAATGAATGACAAACACAAAGACAGCCCCTTAATTCTGTAAGATTACATGGGCAATCCAGATTTTTAGGTCATTCACCTGCTGTTCAATCCTTATCTCGTGTGGTGATTGATGGATCTTGGGCAAGAAGGGCTGAGCACAGTGCAGACTTGCAGAGCCTTACCACAACATAAAATCATACACACGTCCCGCCAACCCCGTTTCTACCACCACCCACGTAACCCCACCTGTCCAGAAAACACTGCTGCTAGCCAGAAGTCTTGGAACGTGAGGAATGCTTCCAATTTGTGGTTATCTCTTTATTGTGAAGGAGATAGGCTCACACTTCAGCACAGCTCCCAGGCTGAGGTGAACATGCTTTTGAAGGGTGTGTTATTGACTCTCTCTCTGCCTCCCAATGCCACATAAGTCTAATGGCTCTTTTCCCCTGAATTGCGTGCCTCAATATCAAGTTGAGATCAGTGTGTAAAAACAGATTGCCACTCAATCGTCTGACTCCAGGGTCTGCCTCTGGAGGAACCACCAATTTAATTTTGCAAATTATTTGCATAAGGTGATAGCATAAAAAAGAATAATTGCTGTTTGTAATTTATGATGCCTTTTCCAGGTCAAGTGTTCCAGTTCTGTTGTTGATTTGCGGTTTTCACAGTCTGTTTAAAAATGTAATCCCCAGGCACTAGTTTGTCAAATCTTCTTTTTAAAAATTTCTTTTAATTCCAATAAAGCGTGGACATTTCCAACACATTGGCAATGCTGGGTAGGATAGAGGAATCTTGTCTCTCATAGTGACTCACTCTAGCTGCCACCCAACTCAACATTTGACAAAACAAGTTGTTAATTAGGAAGTCAGAGAACTTTTTCCACCAAAAGACTGAACAACTAGATAGGGGATTCCACTCTATTGGGTAGTGTGAATGAACTTTAAAATTAGATGTCACTGGAGAGAGAAGAGGTAGATTTTGTCTTCCTGCCTCCCCAGAGGCCATGATAGTAATTGGACACTTGCTTTTCTGGCCTCTTCTCATTTGTCACCCTTGAAACTGAATGGAGTGAGCATTGTATTCCCCCCAGCTAATTCCAGACCAAAACGACAATTGAGATCCAATTTACATTGTTGGATCCCAATCCTTATTTTAAATAGAGTTGGCAGGTGTTAGTAGATGTCAACATTAGGTTCTTTCAAAATGATGGTGGTCCTATTTTACCAGTGTTAATAGTCTGTGTGTTTTGGAGGGGGAGCAGTGGACTGTTACTCCTCTAAGAAATCAGACAGATGAACTCTAAATGGTTTTCAAGGAATTGAAGGATACCATGGAATGCTGGGTAATTGGACAGATGGATGAAGATGGATGTGTCTGTTTAGGCTATAGGCTTTTCCTAAATCTCCACTTAAAGGTGACCCATGCACTTATGGTCCATGTCTGTGTATGTTTGTGATTTTCCTTGCCACTTGTCTCAGCATGTGCTGGTGGAGACACAGAATGCTTCCTTTTTATTACACAAGCATTAGTCACACAGATTGTTTCTTATATTATGATTGCATAAATTTATTTTGTGGTTCTTTCCAGATTAATGCCTGGACTACAGAGAAAATAGTTGTTGAAATCATGTGATCACGTGGTATTTTGCTACTATTCTATGCCTCCCAATGGCAGAGGATAAAATACTGGGTTGGAGAAAATGGAATGTCTTCAAAAATGACAACAGTCCTGGATGGCTGGTGCTAATTATGGTGAGATGTGAGATATTAAATCAAGTCTAATTCCTCGAAGAAAAACACGATGATGCTGGAGGAACTCAGCAGGCCAGACGCATCTGTGGAGAAAAGCGGGCGGTCAACATTTCAGGTCAGGACCCTTCTTCAGGACGGAAGATAGGAAAAGGGGAAGCCCAATATATAGGAGGGAAATCAGAGCAGTGATAGGTGGACAAAAGAGGGGAGGCAGGGTGGGCACAAGGTGATGATAGGTAGATACAGGTAAGAGATAGTGATGGGCAGATGCAGGAGAGGAGGGGAGAGCAGATCCATCTGGGGATGGGACAGAGATAAGGAGAAAAAGGAGAAAAAGAGGCTGGGAAAGGGAAGATGAGAAGAAGCATGGTGGGGGGGTGGTGGGAAAGAGGGGTGAGGATTACCTAAAGTGGGAGAATTCAATGTTCATGCCCTTAGGCTGCAAGGTTCCAAGTTGAAAAATGAGGAGCTGTTCCTCCAGTTTGTGCTTGGAATTCTCCTGGCAGTGGAGGAGGCCGAGGACCGACATATCAGTGATAGTGTGGGAGGGGGAGTTGAAGTGACTGGCAACAGGGAGGTGTAGGTCACGGTTATGGATAGAGCGCAGGTGTTCTGCGGAACGGTGACCTGCGAAAGATGTTAAATATTCCATGACGATACTTGCAAGGGGAGCAAGGAAGTTCTCCCAGATGCCCTACTGTTGTTTATTTATCACCACACCAATAAAATACTCAATGATCATTTTTTTTTGTTACCATCATACGGTACATAAATTGGCTGCCACATTTCCTACAATATAAGAAATGGCTTTGGCATGTCCTGAGAAAGAAAAAAAATCTATGTAGACAAAAGCATTTTGCTTTCCTTTTGTTGAAACTGTACACTTGTCAACAGTTGTCAATTTTGTCAATTTCAAACTTGTCAATTTCAGAATACGTCAAATTATTCAGCCCACATCTTACTGTACATTACTGTCCTTTCTGCTTTCCCTATTGAACCTATTGGCTCTCTGCAAGGACCATTCACCCTGTCCTATTCCACATGTCCTTCCTCATCTGTTTGAAAGAGGTCTCAGATTAGTCCTATTTGGCTCGTTACGCTCATCCTTAAAAGAACCAATCTATTTAGTTTCATTCTACATTTATCCATATACTGAATTTTTTTTTATGTTCCCCATTTTTTAAAATCCAGTTCTCCTTTTAAAAAAGCAAAACAGTCTGTTTCCATCCAACAAACTCCTTGCCAAAAAAAGGCTTAATAAATTTTCCCTTCAATTACCACTTTAAGGGGACTATTTGGAGGAAAGTTAGACAGCTGGAAATGTTTAGGGAGGGTACTCCCAAAGTTTTGAGCTTACATAGCTTCAGCCCCAGCTATCAAATGGTGAAGGCACAATAAGCCAGAGCAAAAGGAGATACGTATCGTTGGGATGGCTTTGAGAGCCAGCATAGACTCGATGATCTAAATGGTGCAAGTCATAAAAGACATGAAATTAAATAATTAAATACACTGCACCTGAACTTTCAAAGGCTCAAACTTGTTTACAGAGCCTTGCAATGGCTTCATCTCTTCCCTCTCAACTTATTTCTGCAGTTTTTTTCCAGCCCAACCTTCAAGACATCTGCAGAAGCCATGCAGGGATTTGTAAACACGTTTGAAAACTCAGGCCTTGTGGCAAGGGAGTTAGTGTAGGGAAAAGTGTTGTTGGGCGTAGTGTATTCCATTTCATCTTTTTTAATGACATAGGAGGCCGTTCGAACCATCGAGTCTATGCTCGCTCTCAAAGCCAACCCATCAATCCAATTAAGTGCAACTTTGAAAGAACCTGAAAACAAACAAAAAATGAAGCAGAGGTAAACTTTAAAAGTATGAGACTCATCAAGACGGCAAGTAATTATTCACATTAGAATTATTAGTGCACAAAAAAGCTTTCTGGGAGATTATGTCATATCCTCCTCAGATTATATGTAAACGTAGGGTGAATTATAATAGCAGGCTGTTGGAACCTGCAGCTTCAGAAAAGCTTTTAATCTGTCAAACATAACACCTTTCAATGAAATATCAGAACACCATCTGATAATTGTGTGGGTGGCCAATGTAAAAGGTATGATTCAGATCACTCCGTGATTAACCACATTCTAACTGCCATTTTGGCTGCAATCCATTCCACTGTTGCTGTGATGTATCTGGTAGCAGAAGAACGTGGTGCAATTCAGGCAGCAGCAATGCCAATGCGAGTGATTGCGACGTTGCAGCTGAATGGTGTTTGCTACTCTCGCCTCTTATGGTCTCTGGCACCCATTGCTGTCTCCTCCCAAGTTTCTGCGGTGACTGATGCTTTGAATGGTGTTATTTTAAAGCCACTGCCAGGGTAATAAGACCCAAGGGGAGAGCCAAAAAAATAAACAGCCTTGCAACTATCTATAGTAACAGTGTCTAATCAGGGAGATTGCCAAAAGCTGTTTTTGCACGGGCCCTAAACAAATTTAACCCATGCAGATTTAGAAATACACACAAGCAAATGATGCTTTTTTTTTTATTTGCTTGCATTGATTAGACATCAGTTTTTAAGCAGGAGTATCGTCCAAATCATTGGTCCACAGACCTGCCAAATATCACATCCTTAGAAGAGATGTATTCTAGGTATATTGATCCCTACATGCCCATGAACCAAACTGTAAGATTAGTTAAAGGAAATGGACAAAAAACTGACTAGTTGTATTTAGAAACCATAACCTTATATATAATAAATCTTGTTCATGAAAAGACCAGATGCATAGTGAGCTACCTGATTTTATTCGATTTTAATTTCTTTGTCTTCAGAATAGCTTTGACCTTAATTTATATTCTTAGGCTGAGAAGAGATTTCACAATTTAAATTCTTTGAGAGAGGCTGAAAATTAATGTGCTTTTTCCTCACCTCTAGTCAGACCCAAGGCTTTCCCAAAGACATTATCAAATGCTTTCTGTTCAAAGAGAACCTACTAAAGCCTGGAAATTTAAGAAAAAATGAACACTCACACCAAACATGATGCTGGTACATAATGCATTTTGCTGATTTACAATGATCTGCATCCCACACAAGGCCTCAAAATGGATGATCAAATCATTCATCACAGCATTATTATTGCTTATTCTTGGGACGTGGGCATCACCAGCAAGCACAATCGACCATCTGCGGTTGCCCTCGAGAGGGTGGTGATGGACTGTCCTCGTGAATTGCTGTCGTCTGTGTGGAGAAGGTGCTCTCACAAAGTAGCTAGATGGAGGTTATTAATTTCACCGAGTGACTTTGAAGGAACAGCATCAAATCCATTGGGCATGCAATTGGAAGGGAGCTTGGAAGGAGCTCCTTATCCTAGAGGATGGCATGAATTGGTTTTGCATTATTTAAAATATCAATTGCATTATCCTGAACACGAGGCATTGGTCTCCAAGTTAATTCATGGTGCAAAGGGTAGAGACTTAACTACAGATGTAATAAATGCTCGGTGGGTCCTCACAAATTTTAGGGGCAGGCACAGTTGTGTAGTGGTTATCGTAATATTACTACAACGCCAGCAACCCGGGTTCAATTCCGGCCGCCGTCTGGAAGGAGTTTGTATACTATCCCTGTGTCTGTGTGGGTTTCCTCCGGGTGCTCCGGTTTCCTCCCACATTCCAAAGACGTACGGGTTAGGAAGTTGTGGGCATGCTATGTTGGCACCAGAAGTGTAGCGACACTTGCAGGCTGGCCCCAGAACACTCTACGCAAAGATGCATTTCACTGCGTGTTTTGATGTACATGTGACTAGTAAAGAAATCTTATCTTATCTTAATCTACATCTCATTTGGGCAGACCCAGTAACAGTACAACTGCCACAAGCAGCCAGCTTGTTTATTACTGACTGACACTGTGAAAAGAAAGGTTAAGGTTAAGTTTAAGTGCTAAATGCTAACCACCACACTTAAATAAATTCTATAACAAGGTAAAAACATCTATAAAATACCTGCATTAACCAAAATCTTAATTTTCATACCCTGAATAAATACCATTCCAGGCAATTGGACTCAGTTCCACAAAGTTGATGGGGGTAGGGGTGGTAAAAGGAGTGACTTATGCACACTCAATATTCAGTACTCTAAGCACCATTTCCTGCTGTCTGAATCATCTTGTTTGCTCATATTTTATTAAATTTCACTTAAAATAATAACATTGTAAATCATATCACAACAACCTGCACTGTGCCCAATAGCTGCTACCATACTTAATGCTAGTCTCAGTCCAGCAATCAAGAAAAGAGCACCTGTATTAAAGCTATGCTAATCTCTCCCGGAGAGGATCGATTACATTCCACAGTTTGGCGCAGTGGTGCAGCTAGTTGAACTGTTGCATGACAGCACCAGAGACCTGAATTCACATTCTTCCTGTGACCACATGGGTTTCCCACCAGGAGCTCCACTTTCCTACCACATTCCAAAGAGGTGCAATTTGGTAGATTAAAATTTCCCCAAGTGTGTAAGAATCTAGGGGGTGGTGGTAGAGA
>JAUZTB010000017.1:38948771-38958977 GCA_034780895.1 Rhynchobatus australiae | reverse complement strand
CATGAATGATAGAGAAATGGAGGGCTATGTGGGAGGGAAGGGTTAGATAGATCTTAGAGCAGGGTAAAATGTCAGCAAAACATTGTGGGCCGAAGGGCCTGTACTGTGCTGTAGTGTTCAATGTACATAGGCCATAGGTTTGCTTTTGCTCAGCCTTTGCTTTACTCTTACGTTTGGGATCTGGGTAACACTGGCAAGGCCAACAGTAACTGCTCATGTTTGAATCCCTTGAGAAGCTGATGGTGGGCCCCATTCTTGAAGCCCATTGTGGAACGAGCTACTGGGGTGGGTACGATTGCGACATTTAAAAGGCATTTGGACAGGTACATGGATAGGAAGGGTTTGGAGCGATGAGGGGCAAATGCAGGCAAATGGGAATTGCTGAGTTTGGAAACATGGTTGGCAAGGACAAGTTGTGCCTATGGGCCTGTATAGATCTATGACTAATGCATTCCTTCTGGTGAAGGTACCTACACTCTGCATGTTCCAGCGCTGTTGGAGAGGAGTTCCAGGATTTAGACCCAATATTCCTACCTATCATCCATGCACCCACGACCTTTCTGGTAGATCTCAGGTTCTGGTGCAGTAGCACAGTTACGTGCTTCGATTTTAGTCACTTGGGGAAGATGCTATGGGGGTGGTCAGTCCGCAGTATTTTGGATGATCATAAAAGCCAACAGTGTGAGGCAAAGTGTGCCTACACTTACCATCCATCTTCCTGAGTGCATGGTTCATCTTCCTGATTGACTCAGCCACATCTTGCAAAGCAGTTTTAATGGAATCGTCTTCGCGCTTCCAAACTGCCTCAGTTGCTGTGGCAATAGCCTAGCCAATAGGATGGAGGAACACCAGCATTAGAAATTCAAATAAACTTCCTTTGATTTCATGAAGTTCTCATATTTTCTTATGTAGCAAGAGGCCATTCAGCCCATCAGGTCCATGCCAGCCCTCAGTGCATTCCCATCAATCCCATTACCCACAGATTTTCCTGTAACCTATCCTCCCTCACACGCCCATTGACTCCCCCTGATTCTCCTGCCACCCATTTACACCAGAAGTAACCTACAGCAGACATTTAACCTACCAGCGTCTCTGGATGTAGGAGGAAACCAGAGCACCAGGAGGAGACCAACCCAGTCACAGGGACAGCGTGCAAACTGCACACAGACAGCAGCCGAGGCCAGGATCGAACTCAGGTTGCTGGAGCTCTTTGGCAGTGGTACCATCTGCTGTGCCACTGTGCCACCCTGATCGTAGCTCACAGCTTCTCATAGCATCACTGAGGTGGGAATTGACAATTTTAATGTGTTATCCAAGCACTTTGCCATGCTCAGAGAATAATGATTTTATTGTGTTTTATTCCTGCTGCTATTTCCATGTTTGAAACACTCTCTGCCAGAATATTGCCAATGTTAGTAAAGTTTCAGCTCAGGATGTAATAAATGACTTCAAAACAGTTTTTCTGTCTGAAAATGGATCTGTTGCAGTCATGGTTGACACGATGGTTCTAATGATCCCCACCACAACTGGTAAGTATGTTATGATCTTTAACTGGGCCTTAAGCTGATCTTTAACTGGGCGGCACGGTAGCATAGCGGTTAGTGCGACGCTATTAAAGCACCAGCGATCGGGGTTCGATTCCCGTCTCTGTCTGTAAGGAGTTTGTACATTCTCCCATGTCTGTGTGGGTTTCCTCCGGGTGCTCCGGTTTCCTCCCACATTCTAAAAACGCATGGTTAATTTGGGGTTTAAAATGGGCAGCGTGGACTCATTGGGCCGGAAGGGCCTATTACCATACTGTAAATTTTAAAATAAATAAATAGAAGCAAGGATGTACTGCTGAGACTTTATAAGGCGTTGTTCACACCACATTTGGAGTATTGTGAGAAATTTTGAGCCCTGTATCTGAGGAAAGATGTGCTGGCATTGGAGAGGTTCCAGAGGAGGTTCATAAGAATGAACCCAGCAACGAAAGGCTTGGTGTATGAGGAGTGTTTAATGGCTCTGGGCCTGTACTTGATGGAGTTCAGAAGGATGAGGCGGTTATCTCATAGAAACCTCCCGAATATTGAAAGGCCTGAATAATGTGGACATGGAAAGGATGTTTCCATTAACAGGAAAGTTTAGGATTCAAGGGCACAGCCTGAAAATAAAATAATGTCCCTTTAGAACTGAGATGAGGAGGAATTTCTTCAACCAGAGGGTGGTGAATCTGTGGAATTCATTGCCACCGAGGGCTGTGGAGGTCAAGTCATTTGGGGGTATTTAAGGCAGAAATTGATAGGTTCTTGATTGGTAAAAGGCTTTAAGGGTTATGGGGAGAAGGTGGGAGAATGGGGTTGAAAAAATCAGCCATGATTGAATGGCAGAGCCGACTCAATGGGATGAATAGCCTAACTCTGCACCTATATCTTATGATCTTATCTTGTAGTCAAATGCAAAACTGACATTGCTAGATTTTTGGGTATTAAGCAGTTTAAAACCAATGTCATGAGAAGTGCAATAAACCCCTTGGGTATTTGTGTTAAATTTGAATTGAATTGAGGGCATGCATTTAAGGTGAGAGGAGGTAAGTTCAAAGGAAATGTGTGGGGCAAGTTTTTTTACATGGAGAGCGATTGGTGCCTGGAATGCACTGCCAGGAGTAGTTGTGGAGACAAAGATGATGGAAGCATTTAAAAGGCTCTTAGATCGGGACCAGAATGTGCAGAGAATGGAGGGAAATGGACAGTGTGTAGGCAGAAGGGATTAGTTTAGTTAAGTGTTTAATTACTAGTTTAATTAGTTCAGCACAACATTGTGGTCTGAAGGGCCTAGGTTGTATTTAGAACATTGTGAGCAGTCGTCAATGGATGCAGGTGGAGATGGTGCAAAAATGATTGGTTACAACTTTCAGAAAAAATTGAATAAATTTGAGTCTTTTTCTAGAAGTCAAAAGGCTCAGACATAGGTTACTCAATAAAGGTCTTTAAAAATTATAATTTGGTAAGATGGATTCTGAAGCTAGAGGTATACAATCAAAACCTAAGTTGGTGGAAATATTCACCTTGTGGTATTTATGGAAAATAGGAGAATCAATATGTAAACTCATGGAAATCGTCGTTAAATCTGTAAAGTGCTTTGTCAAAGGATGAGATTCCATTGCTTGAAATGACATTGTGTTTTATCGTAATAGTGAATGAACCACCCTCAGAGAGAGCAGAGTGGGTGTGGGGCAGCGAATTCAAGTGACAGAATGAAATTGGAGGTGTTCCTCAAAGTGACCACCCAAAATGTGACTTCTCCCTAAAGGAGAGAGGAGACCACATTGTAGGCAGAAAAAACTGTGCACTAAATTGAAAGGACAAGAAAATCACTTGTTTCACCTGGGATGAGTGTTTGGGGCCCTGGACAATGATAAGAGGAGTTAGACAAAATAGATGGTATTTCCTGTGTCCAGTGGGCGTGGACATTTGAGATGATTGAGGACTAGACCCTGTTTTGTGAGACTAATAGTTCACTCAGAATGCTGAAAAAAGAGGGAAAGGGATAAAACGTGGGCAGTTAGCCAGTGTTGACATTGTGTGAGAGCTGTTAAAATAATTGGATATGATCATTTGAAAGCGGAGCTTGGTGGGGTGGAAGGTAAGGGCGCTATTGCAGTCCTGGTAGGAAGGGGAAATGGAATGAACACTACAGATTAACCTAATCTGTTGGGTATTTCCAGTATTTTCTGATTTTATTTCTAATATCCATTCTTTCCAGTGTTTTGTATCTGGCCATAAACGTAAGCTAGTCACTAATAAGGAATTCAGGACCAATCTGTTTACTTAAGAGTCTGTCTAGAATGTGGAATAGGCAGCCAAATGGAGTGGTTGAGAAGAAGAGCATGGAAACATTTAAGGGGAACCTAGATGACAGCCAGGAAGAAGCAAAGGGGCATCAAAAGCACAGGAACACGCCCACCTGGAAGTTGCCCTCAAAGCCACACACCATCTTGACTTGGAAATATATCGCCGTTCCTTCGTCATTGCTGAGTCAAAATCCTGGAACTCTGTCCCTAATGTCTCCCACACCTCAAGGATTGCAGTGGTTCAAGAAGCAGCTCATCACCACCTTCTCAAGGGCAATTAGGGAAGAGTAATTCGATGCTGGCTCAGCCTTGAATGAATAAATAAAAAAAGAATAGAAAGTATGTTGAAGGTGCAGATGATATTAGCAGAGAGAAGCTTCATGAGGAAAGTAAACATTAGCCCAGACCATTCAGCGTATTACTGAGTTGTAAATTCAATGTAACTCAGCATAAAGGTAGGAACATAAAGTTCAGATTCAATGGAATGACAAAACAAGCTGAAAGGGCTGAATGGCTTACTCCTATACTTTCCGTTCTCACTTCAGAAATATGAAAAGAAAGGGACTTCACTCCCCATCTGCTTTGTAGTCAAGAAAAGTATCAAGGGGACTTGAGTTTTAACCATTGTGTTAACTCACACAGCATTCATGTCAATACAACCTGCTTGGATACTCGGTCAAGATTATTGGGTACAATTGGAAACTGTTGCCCATAAGTCAGCGAGCACTTTAGTCTTTATTTCAGACAGGGAACATGCAATAAAGTACCACGGCGAAAACGCCAGGGATCCCCCTTGTGCTGTGTAATTAATCTGGTCTGATTCCACCCACAAGGTGTAGTCACTCTATTATTCACATGCTGCCTAATTACCTCTTTGTTTGGAGCCTTATTTGTCTTGGCTTGTTTTTCTCATCTTGGAACGTGCCTTGCAGTCGGTTTTTATCTGTCAGATCCTCATGCTTTAAATGTCGGTGTCATTTTTCTGCGCTGTAATATCGGAGATGTTATAATCATCAATCAGATGGACAGAAGAGAAAGAAAGATTAGACATAATTCATCTTTATTGGTACCTCATTGCAATGGCCCGATGGGCGACAAGAGCAGATAATCTACTGCTTTGATGGAAGCTAATTATTCTTATGGGTGACAGTGTTGAAATAGGCTTGGTGGCATTGTTTTTGAAAATGACAGTCAGTTGAGGCATCAGTGTTAACTGTGGTTCTATCAGAGTGCTCAATAATTTTATTCTTTAAAAGATCAGATAAGCAGGGTTATCTGGAAGAAGTTTACCAGAGCCGTAGAGCTCAGACTTCATTTTAATTAACCATCTGTTCAAGAAATAGTTTGTTTTTTTCTCCCCTCATTTGACAAGATATTATTAATTGAGATTTTCTATGATTGTCTCACATGGTGAAGCAGAAAGGATGGTGGAAATCTGTTGCTTGCAGGCAAAAGCTGCAGTTACTTGGCGTGGTGGAGGGTGTCATGTAAGTGGGAAAGTGATGTTGACCTGCTGACTTCTGGCCTAAATGGGAGTCAAAGGTTATGGGGAACAGAAAGCAGAGCTGTGGCTATAATGGTATTGAATAGTGGAGAAGGTTGCTGGGGACTCTGTGGTCTACTCCCGGGCAATAGATCAAACATGCCTGGGAACAGGCCAAACCTGCTGAGCACATAAGCCTGCTTCTTATGTTCTTAGTATTTTTGACCCATTCCTGGCATCAGATACACACCTAGTGATAGCAATGAACTCAAAATGCCGGAGGAATTCAGCGGGTCAGGCAGCATCTACGGATGGAGATGTATAGTCGACGTTTTAGGCTGAGACCCTTTATCGGAAGAAGGCACAAGCCAAAATAAAAAGGTAGGGGGGAGGGAGAGGAGCATGAGAGAGTCCCTCTCACCTGGACTCACCTGTCACTTGCCAGCTCATACTCTTCCCCCTCCCCCCTACCTTTTTATTCTGGCTTCTGCCCTCTTCCTTTCCAGTCCTGCTGAAGGGTCTCGGCCTGAAACGTTGACTGTTCATTTCCCTCTGTAGAAGCTGCCTGACCTGCGGAGTTCCTCCAGCATTTTGTGTGTGCTGCCCCGGATTTCCAGCCAATTGCAGATGTGACTGCATGCTCCTCAAACACATTCGAAAGTCCATAGAGTGTGCTGCAACTGACCGACACTCATCCACTGGGTGCCTAATGGTGGCAGACACGGTAGTGTAGCGGTTAGCGTAATGCTATTACAGTGTCAGTGACCTGGGTTCAATTCTGACCACTGTCTGTAAGGAGTTTGTACCTTCTTCCCGTGTCTGTGTGGGTTTCCTCTGAGTGCTCCGGTTTCCTCCGATTCCAAAGACCTACAGGTTAGGAAGTTGTGAGCGTGCTATGTTGGTGCTAGAAGTGTGGCGACACTTGCAGGCTGCCCCTAGAACGCTCTATGCAAAAGATGCATTTCGCTGTGTGCTTTGATGTACATGTGACTAATAAATATCTTACTCTGGCAGCACTTCATTGTTGGAAGCTTCCTTGTGGCCATGTCTGGCCACTCAGGGTGGGTCATGGACCTTGTGCAGGAGGTTTCGACATGCCCATCAGTGAAGAACCTACTTGCAGAAAGACTTCTCCGAACCTCCCTGTTAACAATGTATTCAGAGACTCTGATATTCTAAGGCTATTATCACTGAAATATGTAACATTTTGCAGGAAGACCTTCACCCACCTTCTTGTGTCTGTTCTGGATGTTAAAGTCAGGTTGATTTCCACATCACAGATCTCAGAGTCATACACCACAGAAATGGGCCTTTCCACCCACCACTCCCATAACCATCATCAAATTCTTATCTATATTAATCCTATTTACCAGCACGTGGTTCTATGCTTTGGTGATTCAAGTGCTTGTCTATCCAGTTCTCTTTAGAGTCTCTGCCTCCACCACCCACTCAGGCAGATCTTTGCGATTTGTCCCATTTTGCAGTTTACTGGTGTATCAGAGAGGTCACCCTGGCCCTTCACTGGCAAAGGAATGATTTCAGGCACTGGGATTTGCTGGTGTTGCTGGCTTTCCATGAGTACAGGCAGCCATTGACTGCACTCATATGCCCGTGACAGCTCCCTGTCAGCTGTAACCTGACATTTTCATTCCCTCCATGAGCTGCTTGCTGTGCATCCTGACGGTCACACCACGTTTCCGGGAAGTGCACGTGCTGGACATTTTCAGCAGCTGTCACTGGCCTGAAGGATGAATCCTGGGGGACCAGGAGCTACCCTTTACTTATATGGCTGCTCACACCAGAGCATTTCCCAACCAGAGCGGCCGAGCGCAGATGCAATGTGAGCAATCGAGATGGTGGTGGAGTCATCCTGAGGATGAGATTTCATTACCTATGTCATACCAGGCAAATGTAAGAACTTCATATCTATATGCTGCATTACCTTCCTAATAGAAGACAACAAATGATGCCAGGGGAAGCTGAGGTGTTGCACCTTGGTAGGACTAATGTCAAGAGGCAGTACACTCTTAAGGGCAAGACACTTAACAATGTTGAAGAGCAGAGAGACCTTGGGCTGCAAGTCCATGGCTCATTGAAGGTGGCTGCACAGGTAGGCAGGGTTGTTAAGAAGGCTTATGGAATGCCTGCATTTATTAATCGGGGTATTGAATATAGGAATCAAGAAGTTATGGTGCATCACTACAGAACTCTGGTTAGGCCACATTTAGAGTATTGTGTGCAGTTCTGGTCACCTCACTATAGGAAGGATGTTGAGGCTTTAAAGAGGCTCTTTCCTCTGGAGCGGTGAAGGCTAAGTGATGATCTGTTGGAAGTGTATAAAATTATGAGAGGCATAGATAGGGTGGACAAGCAAAAGCTTTTTCCCATTATTGAGCAATCCAATACCAAAGGACATACATTTAAGGTGAAAGGGGGTAATTTCAGAACAGACGTGAGGGGTACATTTTTTTTACTGAGAGAGTGGTGGATGCCTGGAATATGTTGTCTGATAGGGTGGCGGAGGCAAACTCATTGGGGGCTTTTAAGAGGGGCTTGGATGGGCACATGAATGAAAGGAAAATAGAGGGATGTGGGCATTCTGTAGGAGGGATTAGCTATGTCGGCACAACATTGTGGGCCGAAGGGCCTGTTCTGTGCTGTACTGTTCTATGGTCTATGAAGAGTGCCAAGGAGATTCCAACTTTGAGAGCAAGAGGAGCAGGAGGGAGCAGAAGACGAGCAGGGAAGTGTCTCTGCTCAGCATCCACAGCCTCAAGGCCGAGTGGAGGAGGCAAGCATTGTCCACATTGGCAGTGAGGGACTCTTTGATAGAGAGACATCTCTGACAATGTGCCTGCAAATTCGTAGCCCAGAGAGCAAACCAAATATCTCTCTCAACATTCCAAACAATAGCAGCACCAAGGTACTCCTGCACAGGTGGCGGACCCCAGATCACAATCCTCCTTCACATTCTGCTCTGGATCTCCACTGGTTATAACACAACAATTAATGAATCCCTGTTCCAATGCTGAAATTGCTTATTACAGCCACTCAGTGGTCTGCACCTCACCCTGATGAAATCTGTGAGGGTATGAAATTTATTTCTGCATTGTTCCATTGAGTGGGGATTCTCATACCCAGGGGAGACAACTGGAGCCATCTCCTTTCAGGATCTTCTTATGGTAGGCCTGGTGGGATGTATCTCATTGACCAGGACTTCTCACTGTCCCTCAGTGAATCCAGGAGCTGTCTCCTTCTCCCCTTCAGCTTCGCTCTCCTACACAGCAGCCACCGTGGATGCTGCTGGTGTCTGGCTACCATTGGGAGTGTGCTTCTAAGGACCGTCACCCTTGTCAGATTAGTGTGTAGTGAAGTGTCAGAGGCTGCGCCCAATCCCCAGTCCCAGCGGAAAATGTTTAAGTTCCATGCTTCGTCCATGTTTCTGGGTGTAAAACACCCTTGTGCTGTTCCCAGCTTCATTTTGACTATTTTTTTTGCCAGGGAACTGAATCAGCCTCAGTGCTTAAAGTAAGTATGGTTGTGCATACCAAAAAAGGCTCCAATACAATTTTTAAGCACTGTTCTTTAAAAGCAGGATCACTTTTTAACCAAATGTCTTCTAATTTTCACTAATAATAAACCTTTATGTTATTCCTCCTTTTCAATTTATAAGACCTGCTTCAGGTTAGGAGAGCAGCTCACTTTCTGTTAATGCATGGCTCTTAGATGTCCACCTGACCTCATTGAGCCTGCTGTCTGGATAAACTTTCCGCCCATGTCTGTTGCATGTACATCAGTTTCACACTTTGTGCCACAAAAAAAAATTATGTTCCCAGTATATCAGAGACAAAATGCCTGAACCAAGAGCAGTATGGTACTTGTCAGGCATTGGACTGGTGAGCTGCATTGGGCTGCCTGTTTAACTTCCCTGACTTGCTATTCATTTTCAACTGCAATGCTAAATTTAGCTTGACTTTCTTTCTCATGGTAACAGATGAATCATGCGCTATGCTGTGTGTTGTAATCTTTTGGATGAACCCTAATGATTTCACAAATAAAAGAACAACAGTTTTAGGCTGGAGCACTTCAAATCTATTGTTTCCCTGGGGTCCTCTCACTAACTATGACTGATAGGATCAGATGGAACCTTGCTACTGGGCCTCCACTAACTCTGGGACATCTCTATGAATTATGAAAGGAAGTTGGCAGATAATATACAAAAGGATACTCAGAGTTTCTTTAAATATTTGAAGAGTAAAAGAGATACACGGGTAGATATAGGACCAATTGAAAACGGTGTGGGAGAGATAATAATGGGTAACAAAGAGATAGCAGAGGAACTATATGAGTATTTTGCATCAGTCTTCACCGTGGAAGACATCAGCAATATACCTGATAGTCAGGGGTCTCAGGGGATAGAACTGAGTTCAGTTAAGATTACTAGAGAGAAGGTGCTCGGGAAGCTAAATGGCCTAAGGACAGATAAGTCTCCCGGACCGGATGAAGTGCACCCTCCAGTTCTGAAGGTGGCGGCTTTAGAGATTGTGGATGCATTGGTGATAATTTTCCAGGCATCAATAGACTCTGGCATGGTTCCAGAGGACTGGAAGGTCATAAATATAGTTCTACTGTATAAGAAAAGTGGGAGGCAGCATAAAGGAAATTACAGACCTATTAGTCTGACATCGGTGGTGGGGAAAGTTATTGGAATCGATCCTCAAGGACGAGGTTATGGAATATCTAGAGGTGCATGACAAGATAGGTCCAAGCCAGCATGGCTTCATGAAGGGAAGATTCTGCCTGACCAACCTATTGGAGTTTTTTGAGGAAATCTCACGTAGGATGGATAAGGGAGAGGCTGTGGATGTTGTGTATTTGGATTTTCAAAATG
>JAUZTB010000017.1:38788573-38800720 GCA_034780895.1 Rhynchobatus australiae | reverse complement strand
TTCATGAAGGAATGTAATATGAGGTAGGGTTAATCTGAAGAATAACAAAGGCCCTGGAATGTCAATCAGATCATTTGCCTCAGATTAATGGAGTACAGTGCTATAATATGAAGCTTTAATGAGCACATATCACAGTCCCACCAGTTGTCAGCTGACAATAAACAGGTTAAAGTGAAAGGGATTTGCTAAGGAGTTAATATACACAGAATCATAGAATGGTACAGCACCAAAACACCTCTTCAACCCACCTCATCCATGCCGACTGCGATATCAATGCTAATCCCATTTGCTTGCATTAGACCCATATCCCTTTAACACCTTTCCTGTCTAAGTAGCTGTCCAAATGCCTTTTAAATGTTGCCATTGTATCTGCCTCTCGCACCTCTTTGATGATAATCACCACTCTCTGTGTGAAAAATTTATCCCTCAGATCTCCATTAACTTTCTGCCTTTACCTGAAACCTGTATCCTCTAGTTCTAGACTCCCCTACCCTGGGGAAATGACTCCATCTATCCTATCTAGGCCCCTCATAATTTTGTAAAACTCTAGAAGGTTGCCCCCAACTTTCTATGTTCCAGTAAAAATAAATGCTGCCTATCCAATCTCTCCTTATAACTGCAGCCCTCCATTTCAGACAACATCCTGGTGAATCTCTTCTACATTCTATTGCTACCACATCCTTCCTGTAGTGTGGTGATCGTAACTGTAGACAATACTCCAAGTGTGGTCTGCCAATCTTTAATACAGCTGCAAAATGACATCCCAACTCTTATACTCAAGGAAGAAGGCAAGCATATCAAATGTCTTTTTCACTACCCTATCCACCTTGCACCTAAAGGTCCCTTTGTACATCAACACACTTCCTGTGCCTACTACTTACAGTACTCTGACCAGAATTTGACTTCCATTTGGACAATTTGCCAATTACATCATCACCAGTTCGTCTAATAATCTGAGATTGGCTACTCTGAAATATTCATTGTGGGACTGTCGAAATTAACTTTGGACGTGACGAAATTTCTTGGTCAGATACTTTTTACAGACTCGGTCATTGAAATGAACAGCGTTAACAAGGTAACTACGCGGGGGTAGCGGAAAGATTGAAAGGCTGATCAGATGATCCGAATGAATGTCCCAGGACCCCAGCATCAAGGCTACTCTGGCGTTGAAACAAACTTTTCTGTGCCCGGATTTAAATTGTGGTCACACCCCTTTGGTCTCCGCAGACCCGCCCTTTGTAACATGAACTATAATGTGAAAGTGACCTTAGGAAAGTATGAACCCTCCTCTCGCCCCCTCCACCCTGGCGGATGTCTCTGTGGCTGTTTCCTAAATGTCCCCTAGTGTTTTAATTGTCTAAATATTTCCCATCTGGGGGGGAAATTATAGCCCGTGTTATGGTCCGCGCTGCTCTGATCCTCAGGCTCCTCCTTCCTCCCAAGTAACGCGCCGCCTTTAGTCGGAGAAGGGGAGTTGAGTGGGCTCGGCCGGAACCCGTCCTGTGCCCTGGCCGGTCGCTGGCTGAGGACCGGCGACCGGCCAGCGGGGCTCCGCTTCCCGGAGTTGTGTTCACTGTGCACGGGAGGGAAGCCGTGCATCACCCGCAAGGGTGTAAGTTCTACCTTAATCCTTCTTGTCGTTACTCCAGCTTGTGGTACAATGTCTTTTGTTGCAAATTGGAAAACAAAAATCACACACGCCAGCGGGCGAGTCGCTATCTTTTGGGAATCAGTCGGCAAACGGTGTTGTGGAGTAGAAGAGCGCGAAAGGCTGTCTGGAAATCCTGATGCTCGGAAAATGCCGGGCGCCGCTTTCCACCAGGGCTGCGTTCCACAGAGGGCGCTGTGTGCGAAGGAGGTGCGAGGCTGACTTGGGTTAGAGGGCGAGGGTGCAGAGGAAGGGGACTGCAAGGTGCAAATGGAGACCAAGGGGGAAACCAGGGAAGGCTGTGGATGTTTGAGTGTAGAGAGCAAAAAAGGGAAGGGAAACAGTGCACAGATAGGAGATAATACTAAGGGCAGTAGGTAGAATAAGAGGAGAATCCAGAGTACTGGGAGGAAATGGGGAACAAAGCAGCCTACTGAATTGGCATACCATCCGTCACCTAAATACTAATTCCCTCAATGTGACATAGTGAACACTTAATGCAGTGCACTAGATTAGAAAAAGTGCACAGGAACTGCTGCTTCACTTGGATTGGCTGTTTGGGTACCTGGATGGTGGAAGGGAAGAGGTTAAGGACAGTTGCATCTCACAATGGGGTCTCCTCTGCGCTGGAGAAACCAAACTGGTGTCTGCTTTGTGGAGTACCTGTATATAGTCCACAGGGTGCCTCATAGCTCTGCGTTCCTGCCACTTTGAATCTCCATCCCATTCCCACTCTGACCTATCTGTTTGAGGCCCAACGTAAAATGTGAAGAACAGCTCCTCTTCCATCTAGGCACAAACCAGCCTTCTGGACTCAAATTCTACAACTTCAGCTTTCTCTCCCAGTATCACAATTGGCAATTCTGCTGCCAGTCAACCACCCTGTGACATTGACTCAGTTTCTCTCTGTCTATTAGCATTCCCTAACCTGCTGGGCCTGCCACACAGCCCTGCATTTTGCAACTTGCGTACCTTTGTGTTCTCACTCTCTGTCCTCATTTCATAGCTTTTGTTCATTTTCTGTCCCTCCAACTGTCCCACTTAATCATTCAACCAGGTGCACTCTGCAACTTATCCCCAAGGCAACCCTGACCTCAGCCCATCATCGATATTCCCTTTGTCTTCCCCACCCTCTTTGCAACTTAAAACCATCATGTGTTCTCTCTTCCCCTGTTCTGATGAAGGCTCTTCGAACTGGAAGATTAACTCTTCCCTCTTTCCACAGATCGTGCCTGACCTGGTATTTCCAGCATATTCTGTTTTCATTTAAGATTTCCAGCATCTGCAGTTTTTATTTATTTAGCTTAAGTATAGAATGGGAAGACCAAAGGAAGAATACAGAGATTGGAAGTAGAGAATACATTAAAGAGTTGGCAGGGAAATTATAGAATATGTATTTAGATGGTAAAATGAGAACATCAGAATAAAAGGAACAACAGACAGCTTATGGAGGATAAAAGACAATATATAGAGAAAGGCAGATCTGGAGGATAAATAGAGGGTAAAGAGGCAATGAGCGAATAAAAGGAGAAAATGGAGAATAAAAAGATCAATCAAGATTGACCACCATATAGAGAGAATAAATGGGAGAATAAGACATAAAGGGAGAATATAGAGAAGGGAAAATGAGAGCAGAGGGAATGAACGGAAGGTAACAGGGAAAGCAAAAGAGAAGTGAAGGTGATATAACAGGAAGTAAAGGGAGAATTGTGGGAATGAAGATGAGATTAAAAAGATGAACAGAAACAGACAGAAGAGATAGAGGGAATGAAGGGAATACAATAGAATGAGTGCAAAGAGAGCATCAACACAACAAACAGATAATGAGGTGAAGGTAACGGAGAATATCTTCTTCTTGGAGGATAACATACTTGCACTCTGGTATTGTGGGCTTCATATTGTGGAGGTTACTTTTAATGTGGGCAGCCATTGCATACCAACTACCACACAGGCTCCACAGAGGAAGGTCTTAATCCAGTGGCAAGAGGGCCCGAGATGACTGGAGACCAGGCTCTGCTGCATGGGTATTAATGCTGACAGATACTTCCTGGGCACACACAAAGATGCTTCCTGACATACAGATTTCCAAGTCTATTAATTAATTAGGGCTGAATAATGCTTAATAGAACTATTGCTTGACTGCCTTTGAAGTCACAAAGCAATTTTATCTTGGAAGTGAGAATGTAACAAAAGCAATAAGAGAAATATAGAGAGTGGAACTGGGAACATGGCAAATTAAGGGGAATTATCTGAAGATGAGCATACTGAGAACATAAAGAGAATTAAAGTAAAATTGAGAATGTAGAGAATTGGACATGAGAATATAAAGTAAGTGTAAGGGAGATTACAGATGGACAATAGGGAAGATAAACTAAAGGAAGAATATAAAGTCATCAAAAGGCAATAAAAATGAATGTAGACAAGAGAGAATACAGAGCAAGAAGCAGCACTTGTTAACCTTTTCCTTAACATGACTTCATTTAAACACTAGAGATTTTTTTGCAATCCCAAAATGATGTTACAGATAAGCACTAGAATGCATGTTTTTGGCTTTTACACTGAAAATAAATTGATTCATTTAAAACTTATTTTGAACAGATAAATACCATTAAAATGGTAGTAAATCAGTTATCTTGCCAAGTGAAAATATACAAATTAATATTACATTGTCAAGTGTTTTCTCGGGATCCCCTTTATTACCTTTGGGTCACAAACCCAAGATTGAGGACCACTGCAGTAAAGGAAGAATACAAAAACCAAAGAGAGGAACACAGTGAATTAAGGGAGTAGAAACATTAGAAAATGGAGAACATAAAGGGAGAATACAGAAAAAGTGAAAGGGGGATTTTAGAGACCCTGAACATGAAAAGGCAAAGAATAAGGGACCGGCAACTCAACATTTTTAGGAATCTTCAGGCATGTCAGGGGAATGTAAGAGGAGTTGCCATTCGGTATTAATCAAGTTCTCCATTGGCGCAGTAAGGAGTGGGGGTTTATCCTAGAAGGTTCTTCAAATTAGGCCATATGAGTTCAGCTTAGAAACAAAAAAGGAGCACTCATTTTGCTGTGGTTGTACTAAGGCCTCCAAATTGTCAGTGGGAGATATGTAGGCAAATCACAAAGAAATGTAAAATTTTAGGGTAATGGTGGTTGGGCATTTCAACTTCCCCAGAATTAACTGGGATTTCCTTTATGTGAAAGGTGGGTGGGGGGGGGAGGGTGTTTTCAAGCTTTTTGAGCCAATATGTAAAGGGTCCCTCAAGAGAAAGGGCATCACTGGACCTAATGTTAGCCAGGCAAGTGGAGGGCATGTCAGTGGGAGACAATTTTGGAGATGATGACCAAAACTCTGTAAGTTTTAAGGTTGTGATAGAGATGGACAAGATAGATCAGATATTAAGATTGCAAAATGGGGGCAGATTGATTTCAATATGGTGTGACAGGACCTGACAAAAGTGGACTGGGAGCAGCTACTTGTAGGTGAGGTCATGTGTGACCAATGGGAGGCATTCAAAAATGAAATAGTGAGGGTTCAGGACCAATATGTTCCCGTGAGGGTAAATGTTGAGATCAACAAGTTCAAGGAGCCCTGGATGTCAAGGGACATTAATAGTTCATTAAAGAAAGAAAAAATAGTTCATGGCAGGTTCAGCAAACTGAAAACAGAATAGGCCCTTCAGGGGTAAAGAAGGTATAAGGAAGATGTAGGTGAGGTCTTACATGAATACTTATCATCTGTATTCACAATGAAAAAAGATGTTGTAACTGGAGAATTCAGGAAGTCTAGAACAAATTACCCTGAGAAAGTATTAGATGTCTTCATGGGCTTAAAAGTAGATAAATTCCCAGAGTCTGATCAGAGGTGTCCAAGGCTGCTTTGGGAGGCAAGGCAGGAGATTGTGGGGCTTTGACAGAAATTTTCAAATCTCTGACCACAGAAGAGGTGCTGGATGAATGGAGGACAGCGAATGTGTTACCTTTATTAGAGAAGGGAAGCAGGGATAAGCAAGGTAATTATAGGCTGGTAAGTCTAACATCTGTGAAAGGGAAATTATTGGAAAAAAATCTGAGGGATAGGATTATTCTATGCATGGAGAAGCAAAGTTTTATCAGTGACGGCTGGGACTTGTTAGAGGGGGATCCTGTCTGGTCAATTTGATTAAATTTTTTGAAGAGGCGACTGAGTGTCTACATGAGCATAGCACAGTTGGTATAGTTTACATAGACTCCAGTTGGGCCTTTGACAAACCCAACTTGTGAGACTGGTCCAAACATGAAAACCCATAGGATCCTGGACAACTTGGTAAATTGGATCTCAAAATGGCTTAGTGATAGGGGGCAAAAGGTGATGGTTCAGGGTTGATTTTGCAATTGGAAGCTTGTGACCAATAGTGTACCACGGGGAACAGTGCTGACACCCTTGATGTTTATAATGTACATTAAAGATCTGGATGTGAATGCAGGAGGCACGATTAGTAAGTTTGCTGATGACACAAAGATTGGTGGTGTTATTGATACCGAGGAGGTAAACTTTGGCTGTAGAACAATATTGATGAGATGGTAAGCTGGGCAGAGAAAGGGTAGATGGAATTTAATCCTGAAAAATGTGAGGTGATACATATGGCTAGGATAAACAATCTAGGATCTAACGAAGTACTGAGGAACACAGGACATTGGTGTACATGTCCAAAGATCCATGAAGGCAACACCACAGGTAGTTAAGGTTATTGAGAAGCAATATTTGCCTTCATTAGCCAGAGCATGAAATATCAGTGTAGGAAAGTTATCTTACAACTACATAAGACATGTTAGGCCATAGATGAGTGCAGTTCTGATCATCACTCTGCAGGAAGAATGTGATTTCATTGGAGATTCACCAGAATGTTACCTGGGATGGAGTGTTTCAGCTATGAGGAGCAACTTGGATGGGCTTGGTTTGTTTTCTTTGGAGCATAGGAGGCTGAGGGGGAATCTGATTGAAGTATACAAAATTATGAGGAGTATCGACATGGTAGGTAGTGAGAATCTTTTCCCAGTAACAGAGATGTTCAGAGATGGCAAAAGTGTAACTCAAGGGATAGGACATTTAGAGAGAATGTAAGGAAGATTTTATTTTCGGCCAGAGTGCAGTTGGAATCTGGAACACATTGCCTGAATGGATGTTGGAGGAAGGTACTCTCACCACATGGTGGAGGCAAGTACTTAGATGAGGACTTGAATCACCATGGCATAGGATGCCAAGAGCTGGAAAATAGGATCAGTATTGACAGGTACTTGATGGCAGTCATGGAAATGGTGGGCCATAGGGGCTGTGTGTGTGCTGTATGACTGTTACTCAGTGACAGCACGATAGTGTAGCAGTTAGCATAATATTATTACAGTACCAGCGATCGGGTCCAATTCCTGTTGTTGTCTGTAAGGAGTCTGTGTGCTCTCCCCGTGACTGCATCCGTTTCCTCTGGGTGCTCCAGTTTCCTTCCACATTCCAGAGGTGTTTGGGTTAGTAGATTGATGTGGGTAATTGGGCAGCGCGGGCTTGTTGGGCTGGAAGGGCCTGTTACCGTGCTGCATAAATAAACTTTAAAGTAAAGTTTAAAGACCCCAAAGGGAGGATTCAAAGGTAGTGAAAGTGAGAATACTGTAAAGGAGTAATCATATTTGACAGAACAAGGGAAAATATTGAGACTAAAAATACAAAAAAACTGAAATTGATAACATAGATAATGAAAAAATGGAAGGAAGGCAACAGAGGGATTAAAGGCTGAGAGGCCATGTAGAGTCAATCAACATGAAAACACAGAGTAAAGTGGAGACTTTTGTGGGAATGAAATGGAACATGGGAAGGCAGGAAAAGAGTAAAGGCTTGAGCTTGCTGGTCTGGTTTCATTGTCCAGGACTGCAACTGCAGGCTCTCTGTGCCTATATTTACCTGGTCTGGATGTGGAGGGCTAATCATGAAGACTCCGAGCAACTCAGCAATCTGTTCTTGCTGGTCTAGATTTGGATCTGACATTCCAGGACATTTAAAAAGAATAGAAGGTGAATCAAATAGGTTATAAATTATAAAATAATATTTAAAATAAAGTTAACTAAAACAAATTAAAACACATAGCTAATTAAAAACATTAAATTAATGTGAAATGACTATAACAAGACATCTTTCCATTTGCTCCCTAATCAGCAGCTCAGCAATCCCCATTGGAACCAATGGAATTTTGGACCCTGCACCTGGTGAAGGATCTGAGGGGTGATACCCAAGCTTCATGCTGGGAAATCTCAGCAAGACTGGGCTCCACTGCTGGACTGCCTTCCATATCTGTCAGTATGTCAGGATTTCAGGCTTAGACATGCATGGGAATCCGGGACTTGCTGCCATTTAAGTAGCTAAACACTGGTAGATCTGTTCAGAACCACATACAATGGCCAGCATGAAACAAGGATACCAGAAAGTGAAAGCATGCACCAAGATTAAATTCAACATGTGGATTATGGTTCCCATCTTGACCCACCCCTGCTTCCAAATGTCAGAGAAGTGACAGAAGATGCCACGAGCAGTGTTCCCAAGCTGCATTTACTTACCTGTAGTTGTTCATCGCTGTTCATTGATGCCCAGGTTGGATTACAGTAGGACCACTCAGCTCTAGGTCTCATTACAGTTTTGTTCCAAATGTGAACAAAACGCCAGAGCGTGCTGAGAGTGACCTCCAAAATCTTAACTGAGAGTGGAATCAAAGAGCCCAAGTAAAAATAAAGTCAATGGGCATCAAAGGGACAATGGTCCAATGCCTGAAGTCATACCTTGTATGAAGATAGTTGTTTTTGGAGCCCAGTTATCCATAGGACACTGCAGAAAGAGTCTCTCAGGGCAGTGTTCTGGGTCAAACTATCTTCAGCTAGTTCATCAATGGCCTTCCTTCCATCATTAGGTCATAGGTGGGGATATTCAGTGATGACTGCACAATATTTAATTCTATTGAGATGTTCTCAGCAAATGAAGCAGTCCATCCCTGCATGCAACAAGAACTGGACACATTTCAGATATGCACTGATAAGTGACAAGTAACATTTTCGCCAGGCAATGACTATGAGAGAGTCTAACAACCTACTCTTGCTATTCAATGGTGTTACCATCCCTGAGTCCCTATCGTTAATGTCCTGGGGGGTTACCACTGACTAAAAATTCAACTGGACTGCCATATATATAGTGACACTCCAAGATAAGGCCAAAACTTGAGTATTCTGTGACCAGGGAGTCACCACATGACACTCTAAAACCTTTCCACTATATACAAGACACAAGTCAGGAGAATGATGCTGGAAATAATATGCATTTGCCATCCCAATCCTGTCCCAATACACTCAGGAAGCTTAATACCACCCAGGGAAACCACCAATCACACCCAACATTAATTTCCTCCATCATTGGCATCCTGTGGCTGCAGAGTGTGCTATCCACAATATACACTGTGATGCTTGCATTAACTATTCTGACACCACCTTCCATGGATAAGGGCTTCAAGCACATGACACACCATCTTGACTTGGAAATATATTACTGTCCCTTCATCACTGTAGCATCTAAATCCTGGAACTCCTTACCAAAAGATATCATGGGAGTTCTTTCGTCGGGACTTCAGTGGTTCAAGAAGGTGACTCACCATAACCTCTTCAGGGACAAATCAAACAGAAAATGCAGGGGATACCAGGCAGGTCAGGTAGCATCTGTGGAGAGAGACAAATAACATTTGAAGTCAATGATAGGTCATTTCGATTTCCAGTGCCTCTGCTGCTTCTCAATGGCAATTATCGAGGACAGTTAATACTGGCCTTGACAGTGAAGTCCACATCTCAAAAAATAAATAAGTGTTTGTGACTGAAAATAGAGGAACAGTAAAAAGTAGATTTAAAGTGTAAAATACAGAGAGTGGTAAACCATGAACATATACAAGAAGTCCAGGAAAGGACTGTCACTGGTTTAGACACAAGTTCTACCATCAAACGTAACTGGACTAATGTGCTGGGCGTTTAAGAGAGCTGAAGTCTCAATCCTGTTCACAGTGTGATTATTTTTTTCAAAAGTCCAGAATTTTGACCACAGCCCCACAATGAGAAAGTGACGCCCTGGCTATGAGGGCATACTGGTTGTAGTATAGATCAGCCGTGTTTTTGAATCATCTCTAGGCAATCTTAATCTTTGAATCTTGATGGTGCCATCTGCATGTTCCTATCATTAGGAACGAATAAACTTTTGCTCTCTGTTTCAGAGCAACCTGCATAGTATGCAGAATAGATAGCTAACATAACTTCAGTCTGAACCAGTTGCTTGAATCAAACTGTAGCTTTACTCCGCCGTTTTGTGTGGATGACTTGGGAATGACTGAGAGCTGCATATTGGTTCAAATGAAGTGTCCCATTCCTAACACAGAAAAAGCTTCACAATGATCAATACACACAGACACACATACACACCTACACACTTACAACCACTCCCCACAACACACACGCACTATATATAATAAGAATGGCAAGGACAAACCGATAAAGCAGGGAAGAATGCCAGTGAGGAAGGTACAACGATAAACGTACATTATAAATATGAAAGAGCATGGGTCGGGAAAGCATGCGATGAACATTTGTGGAAGAGGATTGAGACAGAGTGCAGGGAGTGATGGTTTCTGCCTGTGAGTTAACATATGAGAATACGTGAGAGGGACAGAGTAAACCAGAGACGGACTAAGTGTATGTATATGTCTGTGCGTGTGAGGGAGGGAGGGGCAGAAAGAGTTGGAAGACAGTGAATGAAGAATTCCAAAATAAAGTCGGAATTCTGTAGAATTGTTTTAAAAAGACAATCCGAATTATTCCCAGTTTTTTTTTAAACATTGCTTCTCCGACCGTGCGAGAAATTTGGGTGTTACATTCCAGACTATTGTGCCTCCTTAAACACAATTGTTTCCGGAACATGAGATTCTCTGGCAAAGTTGTTAATGCTGACTCAATCGTATGTGCTTCCTTGCTAAAACTTATTGCGTGAGGCTGCTCCAAGGCAGATAGAACACTGCCGAAGGGAGCAGCGCCGTCCAGCTTGTAGAATCTCCGTCGCTTTGCCCTTCAGGCATTTTATATGTAGGTGATTGGAGAGAAACCCGAGACCAGAAACAGAACCCGGCAAAAAAAAAATCCCTGTGCAATGAAAACTGTGGAAAAATTTTGAAATCTAAATTGCTCAAAGCGAAAAAAAGCTTCACCGATGCCTCCACCCCCGCAGCCCCAAACCAATGTTTATAAACCAAAGGGGAGGGAGGGGGTAGTCTGTGGAGTGAGGCAACTGAAATAAAAATGAACACTGTCCCGGTATATAGATGCAGATGAATTATTATTGTTTTCTCTCTTTAAATGATCTGTGGTCAGCTATCCGCAGCGGCTGCTGTGTGGAGCCCGACCGCGGTCTCCGGCTTCTTCCACTTGTCGGCTTCCCTCTGTTGTGTCTCGCAGTCGCTAGCGTGGCTTTTGAGAGTTTCCGTGACTTGTTTTCCGGAATCTCACGCCAAATATGGGGAGAAGGGAGGTGGGGGGGGGGTTCGGAGGCGTCCTTCAGCCCGCCCCCTCTCTCTCCCGCCGGATCCTCTCGCCATACATGGACAGTCAAAGGCAACCGGAATCCCTCTCCGTTCGCTCCTGGAATTGAAAGGATCAGTCGCGCAGAGGCATTCAACCCGCGGTAGCGCAGCACACCGCCCAGGGATGGGGAGAGGGGAAGGGGCAGTGGGATTTCCCCCTTCCGCTCCCGGCCCTAGTGCTGGGCTGTGCCCATGGGATTGTTCCCTACCCCGGGCCGAGGGGAGGGGCAGCGCTGGCTGCTTTGAAAACCCGTCCTTTTTCCGCCCACCGCGTCGCCGCGTCGCAGCCCTTTTCCTCTCTCATCCATATATGGTCTCTTACGTCACGGGGCATTCGGTGACTCGGGATAAATAGTAAATGAAGCCCGAGAGAGAGAGAGACTGAACGAGGAAGGAAGAGTGAGAATTATAATCAAAAATCTGCTCCCATGCACTTGGTGTTGTGGCCACTAAAAGATGGATGTGAGATTTTATCCCTCAGCCCCAGCCACAGTGGGTGCCTTAGCTGCCGATCCGACGTGCCTGGGTACTGCCTCTTGCCTGGAACATTATTACTCCAATAAGGTAAAAGGCTTTATGATTTCAACTACTTACACCTTGTTCCCTCCTCATACTGTAGATGTGTTTCTGAAGGTTTTGTTCTGAGGCTGTGCCTTAAGCAAGAGGATTTCTAGGCTGGAGAACTTGTGTCTTGGAACAGGAGAATTGTGTGGTTTGGGTGCATATTTGTGTGGTGCATGTGGTTCTGTGAATGTACTTGTGTTAGGTGTGATCTGGGTGTATAAACGTAAGTGTATTTGTGGGTTTGTATCGACTGAGTGTGCACTTGTGAATGTGTATGTGTGCTAGTGTTTGTGTACGTGCGTTTTCTGTGTGAAG
>JAUZTB010000017.1:38776062-38788473 GCA_034780895.1 Rhynchobatus australiae | reverse complement strand
AAGTGGCAGGGATTAGCAGCAGCTCAAGAGAGCTAAACATTAAAAAAGCGGCAGGGAGAAGCGCCCTGCTGCTTGCCCAGTCTCTCCGAATCAGGGCAACCCCACACTGACAAAGCCCGGCTTCACCACTTGACACTAACGATAACTGGAGGTAGGAGGAGGAGAGACAAAGTTTTTTTTCTCAAATTTTAATCCGAGATCCGGCCAAAACAAGCGATGACAGCGAAAACGGTGGAGAAAATCCCGCTGCCGCTCGGAGGTCTCTTTCACCAGCTGCCCGAAAGCATGTTCCCCGTGGAGGAGATCAGTTCGCTGCCCGCGTCCGTCACTATCTTTCCTAACCCGGAAATGGCACAGTATGAGCAGATGCCCTCAGGTAAGCAATTTGGCACCGAGCACCTGTCCAGAGTGCGCGACTTGTCGGGAAGTTCGCTCTGCCGGCAGCCGCTGCTGGTAAACACCACGCACGTCTTTATTTACCACCTTGTTTCAAGCAAGTTTGTGTAGTAGCTCAGCGGTTGTCGGAAGAGAGACTTTCCATTTCATTCATTCTTTTTCGCGGGCGCAAGTACTGATTAAAACCGCGTGAATCCGACGTGAAAATAGAAAATGCCGTAATTTTTTAAACAAGGGTTAAAGATCGCGGTATGTAGGAATGTTTTAAGTCTCTTGGCGAGTTGTTTAGTCTGACATCCAGTTTTGTTGTGTTGGTGGGTCCTGTTTACTTGTCCGAGTGTTCCGGGGTTGTGTCTCAGGTGTGCCTGATGTTATGGGCTGTACTGTCAGTCACACCTCCGCTTGTAGTTACTTGTCCAAGTCCACGCGAAGTACCCTCCAGACCACCAATTCTTGTCCTTCACTTTTCAGATGGAATCATTAACGTGGACATGGGCAGCGACAAAAGGGCAGTCGACTTACCGTATCCCAACAGCTACCACCTGCCCTCTGCTCCCCGCACGCAGACTGTCGGTTACACGGGCAAATTTTCCATTGAGTCTCAGTGTGCCAGCGCCAATTGGAGTTCTGAGGGCATCATAGTGAGCGCCGGGGTCTTCGGAATCCCTGCATCGTCCTCCTCCTCATCGTCCTCTTCCTCCTCCACTGCTTCTCCAAACCCCCTCTCCAGTCCCCTCAGTTGCACGATGGCGCAGAGCCAGAACGAGATGGAGCATATGTACTCGCCGCCACCTCCTTACACCTGCGGGGAGATCTATCAGGACCCGACTCCTTTCTACAGCACTAGCAGCCTCGCGTACCCGCCTCCCCCGTCCTACCCTTCCCAAAAGCCGGTGGTGGACAGCACTTTATTCCCCATTCTGCCGGACTATAGCAGCATCTTTCAGCCTCAGCACCCGCACAGAGACCTGCACCCGGGGACCGAGCGGAAGCCCTTCTCCTGCCCGGTGGACCCCGGCAGGATGGCACCACCTCTGACTCCGCTCTCCACCATCAGAAACTTCACCCTGGGTAACCCGGCAGGGGAGGGCTCCAGGCTGCCCAGCGCGTACGGCGGACAGAACCTACCTCTCCGGCCCATCCGGCTCAGGAAATATCCAAACCGCCCAAGCAAGACCCCGGTCCACGAGAGACCGTACCCGTGTCCGGCCGAGGGCTGCGACCGCAGGTTCTCTCGCTCCGACGAACTCACCAGGCACATCCGGATCCACACCGGCCACAAACCTTTCCAGTGCCGCATCTGCATGAGGAACTTCAGCCGGAGCGACCACCTCACCACTCACATCCGCACCCACACCGGCGAGAAACCCTTCTCCTGCGACTTCTGCGGCAGGAAGTTCGCCAGGAGCGACGAGAGGAAGAGGCACACCAAGATCCACCTGAGGCAGAAGGAGAAGAAGCTGGCCAGCGAAAGGGCGGCCAGTTCCACGGTGGGGACTCTCTGCACCGGGAACAGCCCCTTGCCCCTCTGTCCGCCCAGAACAGTCTAAACTGGAAACACACCCGCGGAAAAATGACACTACTGTACCCGAAGGCGAAAACACCCAAGGGCGTAGACAAAGTATTTATGGCAGATTGCACCCGAGTTTCCGACAGCTACGTGATTACATTTTGCTCCTTCCTCCGGTCTCCAAGAACCTCAGCCCCTCTCTCTCCGCTGAAGATCTTTTGGGGAAAGCACGCTGATTTTTATTTTGTTCTTTAACTCGGTTTTTCTTTTTATTATTTTGCAGTACAGGGTTTCTGGTTTCGCTCAACGGCTAAGCTAGTCAGGATACTGCTCATGTCGTATTAACGATCGGGTTCACCCTTCACCTGCCCGCCCCCATCCACAGTTCGGCGGGGCACAGCCCTCTCTCCAGAGCCACTTCCTTAGATTTGCATCCAGTGTTAAAGCGGTTTGAAAGCGACCGCGGAGGGATAGGGCTTGAGGCGGCGAAAGGTGTTGTCGCGGGGAACTTGTATGCAAGACGGGAAAGGGGATGTTTTGTGGAAAAGGCAGCGAATGTTTGTCTGAGGAAACTAGCTTCGGCACTTTTTTTTTATTGGTCACTAATATTTTCAACAACAAAAAAGCTAAGCATGATAAGCGATGTAAAAGCTCTCTAATCTGATAAACATAACCAAGAACAGGCTTCCTTTTGCTGAAGTCTTAATACGATGTGTACAGCAAACAATTCATATTTTAATTCTTTCCCAGTGGTGTGGGAAAAGTCCAAAGGAGAAAGGGGGTTAGAGACTTTAGACCTGATCAGAGATTACCGAGAAGCAACTTTATCCCGTGTTAGTTTAAATCGCAAGTGGATGTTTTGTACTTTCGCATTTGAACACTGCATGCTGAGATTTTTTGGTGCCTTGTTTATTGTGGACGATTCTATATGTCTGCATGTAAATATCCGGCCTTAAGAGACTGACCATGGCAATCGTGAAATCGCCAATAACCTTCACAAGCTGGCGAAACGGTTCAATTCCTGCCAATTAATTTGGAAATTTTTTAGAAAATATTTTTGTACGTGTTTTGTGCTAATATTTTCCAAGTGTTTTACATTTTGTAGCAAAGCTCTGGTTGTAAAGAGTGTGAATAATTCTTATGTTGCTGATGCTGACCTGTCAATGGTTTAATGTATTGGTGTAAAACCACTAACTGGGTGAAAATTGGACTAATTGGTCCTCTCAAAATGTATTGTTTTATGGTTATATTGATGTAAATATAATTTTACAAAATATGTAGATTGTGTGTGTGATTTTATAAACTGCATTCAAAATGTTTCACTCATATAGTTTAATATTGTTGTGATGTGAAATGTACTGTCTAAAGGATGATGAAACAGATCCATTATGAACTTTCGAAAGAGAATTGGGTACATGATAAGGAAAGGAAAGTTAAGGGAAAGAGGGAAGCAATGGACCTAAAGGTTCAGTAACAGATACGACTGGGCCAATGCTTCTTTCTATGCGGCACCATTCCACAATTCTATCCTTTTAGCCAGAGCTTCCAAGCCCCTCAGTACCACAGTGAAGTGTTAGCCGGGAGTATGGACTTAAGATCGGGTGGGGATCTTGAATTCACGGGGTTCAGAGGCAATTTGTGCCCAATGAGCCAAGCCAACAACAGCAACAACCGATCCTGTATCTTCGATACGGCGCATGCTAAGTCACTGAGGCTATCCACGCAGATTATTCTTTAACAGCCACCCGCTTTCAGAAGGGTGGTGAATATGCAGGTGGAGAAGTGTGTATTCCCTGAAGTGCAAGTAATAGGGCCACTTCGAATATGCTTTCCATGTAACTCACTTAGAATCTAATTTATCTTGAAAACTGAAAAAGGAACATTCCTGGGAAAGTTTTATTTTTTTTTAATGAAAGTAAACAAAAGACCGTTTCCTTACATAGTTCCGAATTACTATTGAACAGTAAGTGTCGCTTAATGCCTGTCCTTTTCCATAACTGGGTTAAACACTGGGTACGTGAAGTAGGAAGCGCAGCAAAGTCACCAGCCAGCCAACACATCTCCCGGGGGTCTGTGCTTTTTGCAATGGCAGGTGTGTATTAGACAAAGTAAATGGAAGTCTCTGCTCTCAGGATCATTCATTTAATACCTGGACCTTCAGTCAAATTGTTCCATTCGTCTAAAGATGATCGCCCATCGAAAATAAATCACACTTCGGCCTTGTGGAGCAAAACAATTTGTTTTTTTCCATAGTAAAGTAATCATTGGACTGATCTCATTAAGTGCTGAAGCCGAATTGGTTCTGGATAAAAAAATAAATCTCCCATTGGCCGAGAGCAAGTTTTACAAGCTCCGGCTCTGGAATGTCTCAAATCAACGACGGCAGCTGGGAGCACAAGGTTCTGCCGGTAGGGGGAGTCACATGTGTATTGGGAGGTGGGGTCCGAGTTGCTGTCCGGGGATGGAGTGAATTGATGGGATCCGAGCTGACTTAGTTCCGCAACACCACATCCCCTCATCAGCTCTTAAACCAGTTGTTCAAGTTCAAGTTCAAGTTCAAGAGTTTGTTAGGTAAGCATATGGAGGAATTTAAGATAGAGGGATATGTTGGAGGAAGGGGTGAGACAGTCTTAGGTGTGGTTTGAAGGGCAGCACAACACGGTGGGCCAAAGGGCCTGTATTGTGCTGTATTGTTCTATGGTTCTATGGTGGCAGTGGAGTCTTGTTGGGGAGGGGGCGAAGGGTTTGGTGATGGTCGATGGGGATGGTACTCCAGGATTGTGTAGGGAGATGGGGAGCTGAGTTGGTGTTTGGGAGAGGTGGTGGGGTGCTGTTGGTGTTGGGGATTAATTGGGGACTGAGAAGTTAGTGGTGGATAATAGGGAACCAGATGGATTCATCCCTTCTCAAGACACTGCCCAGGTTCCAAATCACAATGTAAAGAGCCCCAGTTAATGGACACAGTCAGTCAAATACAAGCTCAGTCCCTATCCTTTGCTCAGACCCCATCATGCCCCAACATCAGATCAGACCCCTCCCACTACCCAACACCATCTTAGTTCCCCACCATCATCCCCTCACCAGTTCAATGCCCCATCCCAACACCCAACAGTCTCTCATCAACTCCTCTCCCCATCACTCCTCAAAACTAACTCTATTCCAATTGTCCCACCCCATTCCCCGGAGAGCCAATTCCCAATATCCATGTCTCTCCCCACCACCATCAACACCATCTCGAGTGCCTAATCCTCCAGTACAACCTTGTAGCCTCTTCCTATCAACATCTCCCCCTCCCACGCCTCTGCACAATAAAACAGCAGCTTTATGCCTCAATTGGATGATGTTTCTCAGAAGTATGAGAGGTGATCTCTGGAAGAAATGTTGATCAGATTAGGGGAAGCACTACAGGCCTTTTGCCAGTTTAAGTAATGGAAGGCTGCCACCTGTAGTTCCAAGGTTAAACCACAATTACACAATCTGATTTGGAGGCAATTTCTGCTGATCCATTGCTGGATGTCAGTCAGTGGAGGAGGAGAGCAGAGTAGGCTGGAGCTGGGTCTTGTCATCAAACATGTGGATAATGTTACCTAGAGATAAGAAATAAATGTACCAAGATAAACCCTGGAGAAACTCCCAGTCATAACTGTGGAAGCAGGAAGAGCAGCCATTTCAATTTTATTCATGAGGATATCGGTTTCATCATCACAAAAGCATTTATTTCCCACCCTTAACTTCTCAGAACATCAGGATAGAAGAAAAAGAAGCAGAGTCACTATCCAAAAAGATCATGGCTGAGTTCTTTTTACCTCGGTGCCGTTTTCCTGTACTACCCGCATATCATTTGATTCCCTTCGCACCTAAAAATTGATTGACCCCTGTCAGTGACTGAGCATCCACATACCTCCTGGGGAGAGAATCCCAATGATTCACTATCATCTAGATGATGAATATCTCTTCTTATTTCTGCCCTGAGTAGTCCATCCTTATTTGAGACAGTGAGCCCTGGTCCTAGAAAACATCTATAAATCAGGGGAACCATTAGAGTCAAGCTCAATAGAAAGAATTTTGGACATTTCAATAAGATTACTTCTCATTCTTCTAAACTCAAAAGGGTATACAGGTCCCTCCTGGCTTACAAATGCCCAACGTATACACAGCCCATACATATGAACAAGCATTTGAGAGACCAGTGGTGTGGATCTCCCAGCTGCTGTGGGGCTACAGGCATCTTCTGCCCTGTGGGAACTCAGCTCGTAGCCACATTTCGAACTTGTGAACTGTTTGGGTTACGAACAGTTCTCAGGAATGGAAGCCTGCCGTAACCTGGGGAGGACCTGTAGCCCAGTCTACTGAATCTCTCCTCATTTGACAAACCCAAGGAGTCAATCTGGTGAACCTTTGCTGCACTTTTTCAAGTGCCAGCAGTTTTCTCTATTTCTCTTATTTGCTCATGACATGGAAAGAGGCCATTTGGTTTTATGACAATCTTCATGGTTAGCCATTTTCCAGCTGTGAGATATTATGATGATACCAGACATATGGGGTTCCACCCCAGCGGGCAATGGTAGAGGGGCACTGAGAAAGATATTTCTGATATTTATATTCCGATAAAGACTGTGACTATTATTCTAATCCCACTTTAGCACTCGTAGCCTTTGTGTTCACACTTATCACTCTCCAAATGACAATAAAGTAAATCTTGAATCTTGAATCTTGAAGGCTAATAATAATGGGGGACTATACTCCATATATAGACTGGGAAAACCAAATGAGCAGCAATAACTGGAAGGATGTATTAATGAAGTGTGTAAGATACAGATTTCCAGATCAGCATGTTCAGGAACCAATTTGGGAATTGCTATTTTAGATCTAATATTATGTACTTTGGGAAGGGTGAATTGGTGATCTGGTAGTTAAAGCATGTTTAGGGAAAAAAATAAAAAAGCACGAACTTGGAAAAGAACAATAGAATTGTACAGAGATAATGCAGATTTATGTTTTGACAAATCTTTGGAATTTTTTTGTGGTAACTAGTGGAGTAGATGAAAGTGAGTTGATGTGTTAATCTGGACTTTCAGAAGGTTTTTGATAATGTGCCAAACAAGAGATTATTAAACAAAAGTAGAGGGTATAGTGAACAGTAGCAAATTAACATAATAACTAGCATGTCTTCGGGATGTGGGAGGAAATTGGAGTACCTGGGTAAAACACACGTGGTCACAGGGAGATTATGCAAACTCCACAGAGGCAGCACCAGAGGTCTGAATCAAACAGGTCCCTGGAGCTGTACTATCTGCTGTACCACCATGCTGCTGTCATAACCTTGTGGTAATGATAGTCCCAAACTGTTGTTAGGGAATTCCAGAATTTTACCCCAGCAATGATGAATGAATTTTGATATATTTCCAAGCCAGGCTGGATATGAAATCCTATGTAGTCACCAACTTAACTCTAACACACATCTAATTATCTAAATAAAAAATATTGATCATATTGATACAATTCCTTACATGCATTGATAATCTATATTGATATTTCAGTGTCCTATTCATTTCATCATTTTTACTGCACTTAATTATATCCATGCCAAGACAGGTCTTTCCACCCAGCAAAGACTGTACTTATGGTTTAATGCATTTAAAGGCCAAATTTATACCTTCAGCATTCTGACTTGGAAATATATTGACTGCCCTTCATCATACAACATGCAGATGTGACCTGCTTTGTCATCTGAAAAACTGCAAATAGAGTTATGCATCTTTCTTTATAAAATATCTTTATTAGTCACATGTACATCTGTGAAGTGAATCTTTTGCGTAGTGTTCTGAGGGCAGGTCTCAAGTGACGCCACACTTCCGGCACCACTGTAGCGTGTTCACAACTGCCTAACCTGTACGTCTTTGGAATGTGGGAGGAAACCAGAGCACCCGGAGGAAACCCACGCAGACACAGGGAAAACGTTCAAACTCCTTACAGATAGTGGCCGGAATTGAACCTGGGTCGCTGGCGCTGTAAAGCATTATGCTAACCTCTACACTACTGTGCCTGCCCATAGTTATGTATGTAGTAGGCATGCCACCACTTCGCAGGTCCTGTTACCCTGCAGTTCAACAGATATCCCCCATTGATGCTAGATGCATTTTTCTCCAAAAAATGTATTGCAAACCAGGAAGTTTTGGACCTTTTCTAACATAATTTTGTAAATATCAAGTATCAGTAGCTGTTTCTTTCTCTTTAAATTTATTGAGAGTGCAGTAGATTTGTGCATTCTTCCTCTTCCAGTCAAACTTCTCAAAGATAAAGCATAATCTCTTCAACATTTGCCTGAGTTAATATGGTTCAAAAACTTATGAAGGCTGGTATTCTCGAAGAGTTGAATAGAACATACTATATATGTGCCATGGATGTTAAAATAAAGCCTTCATATTACAGATTTTTAATAAAGGAATTCAGTTATCTCACCAGACTTTTCCATGAGACACTCCAAAAATTCTGAACAATGACATTTTGAATGTTTCAGGAGGTAAGTTTGCCTACAGGGATGTGTAGATGCTATTTATGTTAACTTTTAGACAATGATTTAATGAAGTCCCACACAAAAACTGGTTTGCAATACTGAGGCCTGTGGAATTAAAGAATCAGTAGCTGAATGAACATGAAATTTGTAGAAAGCAACTCATGATTGTAAATGATTGTGTTTTAGGTTGGGGTTGATAAGAAGTGGTGCTTCTTGGGAATCAGTTCCAGGGATTTTGTTTTTTGATACCTATTGAAGAAGCAAACATGTGTATGCAGTTTAAAATTTCCAAATTTGCAGATGAATTAAACCTTGGGGGATCTTAATAGATTGCAAGATGACATAGATTGTCTGTCAGAATAGACAATTTAATACTGCTTGAAATTTAATGCAGAGATGTATGAAATGATGCACTTTGGCTGAAAGAATGACTGTATAGAGCGGTGCATCGCAGGAATCAATTCCATTTAATACTGCTTGATGGCACTGTTCTCAGGGTGTGCAAAAACATAGGAGATGGGTATATGTGTGCATAAATCTTTGAAAGTGGCAGGACACACTGCAAGAGTGGTTAGTATTAAGGAATTCATGAACAAGGGAACAGGGAGAATCTGTTGAACTTGTTTAGCACCAGTTTAGACACAACTAGAATGCTGCATCCAATTCTATTGCCTCCCTAGAGAGGGTGAAAGAATGTATTCTAGGATGGTACCAGGGTTGAAGCATTGCAAATAAAAGATTATGGAGACGTATAGTACAGAAACAGGTCCACAAAATCTATGCCGAGCATTAAGCACTCATCCATACCAATCCGACAGTAATCTCCATTTACCTATCAACTCCCTCCAGATTCTTTCATTCATCCACACACTAGGGGCAGTCTACAGTGGCCAATTAATCTATTAAGCTGCATATCAATTGGATGTGGAAGGGAACTAGAGCACCCAGCTGAAACCCATGAAGTCACAGAAAGGACGTAAATATTCCGCACATACAGCATCAGAGGTCAGGACTGAATATGGGTCGCTGAAGTTGTAAGGCAGCAGCTCTTCTAACTGCACCACCGTGCCGTCCCTAGAGAAGACGGGGTTCTTTTCCCTGAAATCAGAGTTGAAAAAAGATTTGATGGATATTATCAAGATAATGATTGTTTTAGGTAGGGTGAATAGAGGGAAGCTGTCTCAGTAGCAGATGGTTCAACGACCACGCGGGCAAGATGTAAAGTTCTGGGCAAAAGATACAAGTGGAGATATGAGGAAATAAAGATTCTCTGCTGAGGGTAATTATGGGACTGGAACCCACTTTCTATGATGGTGGTGTAATCAATCAGGAGTTTTGAAAGGGAAATGGATAAGCACTTGGGGAAAAATAATTTTCAAGTCTATGGGGCAGTAATAGAGGAATAGGACTAATGGGATTTCTCTACTAGGAGCAGATACAGACTAGATGAGTCAAATGGCCTTTTTTGATGTAATAATTTTATGATTCTCTATATGGACTTTTTCAAGCTCACCACTATATTCATTTTAATGTTCTGAAAATCACAGGCCAATGTGAGGAGAAAAAGTAAGTTCCACCCAGAAGGATAATTGTCTTCTGCTTTTGAGTGCATTTCAAGAAATTTTGGACCACCGTTTCATGACTTTCTTTTCTCTTACTTAATTTATAGATGTACACACAATCAGATCTCCCGCAGTTCTGCTCATAATATGTCAAATAATGTACAGCTTTAGGAGAAACTAGAATCAACATGGCAGGTAATACTCGTTGAGGATTTTTCAACAGAATGCTTTATTTTTATTAATGATAAGACAATGCATCACATCATGTAGAATTATAACATAAAGGGAAAGTCCCGTTAACTATTATGTGCAATTACTGAAGATTTTTGAAACGAAAACCATGATCAGTATAAGTCAGTCTGCAGTTCAGAATCTTGTTTGGCCAATTAAGGGAGTGGCTGATGAGGAAGATTTATGCTATTGGAAGGACAACGAATTAAGTATAAAGTGAAAGTATGGATAGTGTACTTTATCTTAACTGCATAAGAATAATGGTGTAAAGATTTTAAACTCTCTAAGACCTTTACCTAGTTTGGATCCATTAAAGGTTTATCCTTTGTATTCAGACAGCTTTTTTTTCCCTGAACTGAGAGACTGGAATCGTGAGATGGAGTAATACAGAATTCCCCAAACTAGAATAAATTTGGCTGTACTTGTCACCAGGGAATCTTTTGTCAATGATTGATTTGGAATTGGAGTGCGATTTACATGAGGACTCAAGAGAAAGCATTTGTTTTACACCAACCAAAGTAGTTTCTCACTTAACAGAACCTATTGAGTTTCTACAAACTGCAGCAAACTGAATTTCATGATCAAAACTACACTAATCTCCTGCTGAATGCAGGATTATGTCTCCAGCAAAATGCAATAAGTGCAATATAGTCATTTAATGTGAATTGGGTACATAAAGGCAGTCAATCCTTTAACAGCAGTGTGGTCTCCATTCTGGCAGAGGATATTGGTGTCATTGTATGCAGCTGATTAAGTGTGACTGAGACTTGGCTTGGGATTTCTGCATTCAGATATACCCAGAATGGAAATCCCAACATGGAGACACAAGAAATTCTGCAGATGATGGAAATCACAAACTTGCTTACAAGGCTAGGCTAGCATTGCATGGCAAAATTCAGACCAATATATCCATGTGTCACATACATTTACCTGTATTGTGCTTATGGTCTTTGCTGTCAAAATTATTGCATTTGGCTAAAACAGTGTTGTCATAGCAACACCAATGGTTGTCACAAAATTTGTATTGCACAACATTGCTCCACAGTATTTGTACACAGTTAGTTGGATAGATTTATCTCCAGGTTTCAAAACTGCTGTCAGTCTTTAGTCTTACTCATTTGTCTAAGATTTCACCTGCTTTCTGTGACTATGTTCACATGTGAGTGTGAAGTTGACTTTCCAATGATGGAAGACGTGACGGGCTTCTCCCATGGGTAGCTTGCCTTTGGTAGATGGCTGCTTATATTCTTCAAGGCAGGTCTGAGCCTGGTGGCATTTCCATGGGATTTTTGATGAACTCCTTGTTAGAAATATTGTTCCTGTCCCAGTAGTCCTGCAATTGAGCCTCACTGTTGATGATGGTGTGTTGGTATTTCCCACAGTGGCTTTCTTGACATTCAGGTCAGGGATGATTGTTGATAAATTTAAAAATCCAGTTCACACAAATGCATTTCAATGTTTGGATACTTGCAGTTCTCAACAGATAATGTAATGTCACACTGGCTCAGTACCTTTCAGACTAATTAATGTTATACAATGTTGGTCTAGTTTTCTTCCTTATTGTTCTATAAGCATGAAACTATATTGTACAAAAATACTTGATTCAATAAGGAGAAATTTTATGGAAACACCTAAAATTAATAAAAATCACTATGCATTACCCACTGTAAATAGACAATGGCAGCAGCTTCAATCACAGTAGATTGTGGAGAGGAAAAGCAGCAAGACTGACCAAGGAAAGTGATGTTACCAAAAATAGATGTGATGAAACAAGACCTGGAAATGGGAAATAACACAAGTGGAGTGACAGATTGATTTGAAATATTTTATTGAAAGATAATGAACATTGAATTCAGAAATATGCAAAATGATAATGGGACTCAGTACAAGTTCTTTTCAGCAAAGCAAAGGAAATAGGAGAGTAGGAACAGGAGAAGACGATGCCTGATCTACAATTCACATTTATATAGTGCTTCTCATGACCTGAGAATGTTCAAAATACCTTCGTGCACACCATAGTCCACAGGCAACGATATGTTAAATTACAAAATAGAGAACGTTTAGCAATATTGCAACATTTTTGTGTCTTATACGGAGGAATTTAATTAAAAACCTGGTTGCTAAATCAAATTGACTCATTTGTGTGCAGGTCATATATTTGTTTCTAGACCTCCATGCATGTGATGGGCAGTTTA
>JAUZTB010000017.1:38469935-38485466 GCA_034780895.1 Rhynchobatus australiae | reverse complement strand
CCTCTGTTCTCAAGGGTACTAAATTCCACACTCTAACCACTCTGCGGTAATTGGATAATTAGTGACCACATTATATTTATATTAGTTCAAATATTTTCTAACAGATTATTTCATAAAATTAAAGATATGTATCAAGCCACTTCAGAGAAAAGAGCCTTGTCTATTCAGTCTTTCCTGAAAGTCATTACCTCTTGGTTCTGTTATCACGTCAGGGTTTCTGTAATAGAATGGTAGATGATCCAAGGGCTGAAACCACACAAAGACTTTAGGAATCTTGGCCCTTTTCCCAGCTCTTCAGTAACATTGTTTTTGATCCATTCAAACTTATTGAAATCTTCACCACAGGAAAGTGTTGCAATATATTTAAAATAAAACTACCAATGACTAATTACCCAAAACATGGCTACAGCAAACAGAAAGGATATGATTCAGGCTGTATTTTAAACAGGAAAAGAACAGCACAAACTACTGAATTACCACAGAGATTCAAATTAAATTGAAAATTATTGTTGTACTGTAATGTTACACACTTTTTAATTAACACAGTCATAAAACAATACTTGGAATCTCCTCAATCACTCTGATAAAGCTAACCGAACATCCTGTTATGGTATCTCATTAGTAGTGGTGAGGATCCTGATAAAGCTCACAATTTTTTTGATAAATAAATTTGTTCCTTTTAGTCACCAGAGAAAACCACACGTCTTCCTGTGAAGTCCCTTTTCTACCCATTATATGACAAAAACCACAATGGCAGTTGGTGGTCGTAACAACATTTACAAATTTAGGAGAGAAGAGCTCGTCAGTGTTAAAATAAAACATCAGTGCTCATACTTTACGTTTTAAGATGATGCGCTTGGACCAAGCTGCCCGACTTCAACTCAGCCACCAGGTTCTGCTTTAACTACTCCCTTGTGATTTAACACATCATGAAAACCCCTCCCCTCGGTTACTGCTTCCTTACCCACCATTCTGTGCAAGCCTTTGGTACTACAACAACATTCCCACCACTGAGTCTCAGTTATAGAGACTGGATAAGGCGAGTTTGTTTTTCTTACACTGAAGGCGGCTGGGGGGGGGCATGGGTGGAGCCATTAAAGGGTAAACTTTTCCCCAGAGCAGAGGTATCCATAACCAGACGGCATAGGTTTCTGGTAAGGAGTAAGTGGTTTAGAAGGGACACAAGGACAATTTTGAATGCCAATCTCTGTTGATGGGAATGACAATCCCACAGCCTTACTTTATACCTATATGCACAAGTACATAAAGGCCTCCTGATATGTAAAATTGACTTCCTGTTGGCTGGCAAGTTTCCTTAGAAAGAAGATTCGCATTGTAGGCCATCAGTCTGTTGGCTGGTATGTTAGTTCTACCTCTTCACACACAAATTTCCTAGGTAAGATTAGCAAAACAGATCTACCATTTGTACTCATTCTATTGCAAACATAGAAATGAACTCAAAATCTGATTTTAAAAGTGCACACAAAATTCTTGGAGCTTGAAAAAAGGAAGCCCGTGTTAATACAGAAAGCCCAAGAATAAAAAAATATTGTGAATAATTTAACATATATTCTAATCCAGGGACTTGCGACCCAAGTTGTTTTAAAAGCACATCCATGCAAATTCTAAGGGCTGCTACTGCGACTTTAATTTCCTGCAATGCGACTTAACTGCCCCATCGGTGGCATTGTGGACCACTTGGAACTGACTCCCAGGACCTGTGCAATGCGTTACCTGTTCCAGAGCTGTCTGACAGGCCCTTTTGAGCTTCTTGTCTGTCTGCTGCAACATGCCTTTGTGAACTCTGAATGGCAGCATTGTCTAAGAATTTCATTTACTGTTGAATAAACTGTCAAATTGAGCAGCATGTTGAGATGACCCTTTTAGCTACAAATCTACCCAGCCTGAAATGCCGCTCGTAGCTTCAACAGCATCTGTCTGAACTCCATTTTACCATTACTACTGATTTCTTTCCCCCCAACTCTAATTTGTTCACTGTTTTCCAGCTCGGTCTTTACATTCTCTAACACTATTATGAAGACCTGCACCACAAGGCGCCAGCAATTTTCCAATTAGCTCTGCACCTCCATTGGCTGAATGCTCAACGCAAGCCGCAGTGAAGTTAAAACTCTCCGGGTGGAAAGTGCTAAACACTCAGTGACAGAACTGTATTTAACATAGTGAAACACAAGTATAATTAGCTAATATTTGACACATATTACAACTGGGCTCAGTCGAAGCTGACTGAAGTAGGTTCTTAAAAAGGAACAGAGGCAGAAGGAATTACAGAACATGGGAAATGGTGGGGAGATTAACATGCTAACCAGCAACATAACACGGCTATAGTATGAATGCTTCTTCCATGGCCTTAACCATCTTTATACCATCCACAAGGGAGATTGTTTGTGAATGAAGGGGAGAGTTTTATTGATGCACACATAATGAAGAAAGGGTCATTTAATATCAGACCCTGTTCTTCTCTGCTGGGTTTAAAAGACAAGAAAGAGTTAGGTTGTGATTACTTTGCTCTTAAATCAAGTATTATTCAGTCTCTCAGGGCCTATGGAATTGCATGAAAATACCAGACAGATGAACAAACTGTGGAAGACCAAAATATATGCCGCAGTGTTAAACGGTCAGGTTGGCTTCTGCCTGCAAAACAACTCTCTCTAGGTCTGATATGAATTAACTGAAAGTAATAAGGCATGCATATGTGTTTGAACAGCAACTAATGGTTAACATGAGGAAGTCCAGATTGGTCAGTAATGTACATGTGCATCATCTGCATCCAGGCATGTCAACTGCATGTATTATAAATTCACAAAACCATTCAACATGCTTAATAGCATAACTGCAGCTGCACAGTGATCACGTCTTAACTCAAGCTCTTGAATAAGACATCGAATATTAGGTTGGACATGGTTGAGGTGACTTCACAGAATACTTTAGTGTTCTGGAGCTCTCAAAAAGTGGGCACTCAACTCCAAAGTACCGATCATGCCTCCAAACACACAATGCCACATTCAAACCACAACCCAAAACATTCTGCCATCACCATGGCAACCAATGGCACTTGAAGCCATTGGAAGAAAGTTTCTGGTTTAGGAGGGGAAGTGCATTGTTGCACTCTCTTCCCTTGCTGTGTGCGAAGGGAAAGGAGAGACACATAGACGAGCTGCAAGACCTCTAAGCCATCGTTACTGGCACTGCACCCAAATCAGTATCATATTAGATACAATGTGTGGATCAGAATGGGGAGAGTAACAGGGCAGGAATATGACCAGTTTGCCACAAAACATGGATAGCCAACTATTCAAACTGGTGGTGGAGGGCATTGGGTGGTGGTGGTGATGATTGAAGACAAAGAGGGGAAAACCCCTTTGATGCTCATAATCCATCTGATAAACTACTCTGTTCCAAGTGAGCAGCTCACCCTCCAGAAACAGCCACGGGCTGAAGTAATCTGCCAACTCGCTGCTTTGCCGGTTGCACGAGCTCCAGTTACAAAACAGCAGGATCGAATGGATGGGGCTTGCAGTGCACGCCTGGACCAGGGACCAGGAACCAAGGGACGCAAGGGTAGAGCGGGGAAGTGATACAGAGGTAAAAGATCTGCTATAAATGGCAAATCCTCCAGGCTCCCCGGAAATAGTGAGGAAACCGTTGAAGGCACATTGAACTACAGCCAGAATGTTCCCCAGCCATCCAACTGGAAGAGGACTTCTGAATCCAGAGTGGAAAGTGTACCTCGAGTCCTCTGCAGCAGGATATGCAAGGAAAAGGAGCAGGAGTGGTGGGGATATCTCTACCCAGCTATTTGTTTCAGTGCTGGTCCAGTCATAAAACCATACAGCATGGAAACAGGCCCTTTAGCCCTTTGAATCCATGCCAACCATCAAGCATCCAAACACATTAATCTTACATTTATCTCATTTTAGTCCGCTCGTATTCTATCATTACCAGGTGATTGATAGACTCTTGGGAGGGGTGTTGATGGGAACATGGGGGAGAATAAATAGTGTAAAATGGTACTTGATGGTCAGTGCAAACTTGAAGGGCCAAAGGGCCTGTTTCCATGTTGTACAGGTCTTATGACTCACCTATTCCACACAGATGGCACCAGTGGTCGGGATTGAACCTGGATTACTGGAGCTGTGTGGTAGCAGGTCTGTCAGCTGCACCAATGCAAACCGCCAGCAGGAATCCGACTATACACAAAATAGTTCAAATTCACAATCATCTTTCTGGATCTGAAGCATCCAAATGTAAAGTCAGCAGTTCCAACCCTGTTCAATGAAAGGGTCAAGTATATTTGCCATCAGTTCTGCGCCAAGCCACTAGGTGGGAGCATTCCACTGTTCAGAAACAAGTGCCCCAAAAAAATCTATTTCTTTTGTACCCTTCCCTTTGAAGTACAATACTGATTCTTCCTGACAGGAATTTACCCTCTTCTGCTGTGCCACTGTGTTTGGAGGGGAAGTTATAACATTCATTAATGATATTGGTGAACTACTTGCCGGCAAGTGGAAACCAGAAATTATTTCAGGTTGAAGAAAGCTCACGATAAGAACACAAATGCCAGTTTCTGATACCTGTCCACTCATGGAAGGAACCCAACAACCGCCGTGACCTATAATTGCAGAGCAAACACAGCAGGTTGGCTAAATGAAACCTTGTAGCACCACCGGAATTCCCCGACAACATGTGCCAAACCTCATAGCAATGTTGCCTGGGAAAACTGCAGGGAGATGGCAGTAACTAGAACATACACTAAACAACATCTCCATCAGAGGCAGGCACCAAACTGGTGGGTGTGTTGAGCTGGAGGCAAACGCACTCTTCAATCCAAAGGACATGGGTAAAACACTCCAAACCCCACTGCAATAATGGCATCCGTTTATATAAAAGTAGGAAGGGAACTTCAAATCAATGTTACCAAACAAAAAGGGAGATATGGGGGCAGATGACCAAACAAATGGTCAAAAGGTTGGCTTTTAAGGAGAGTCTTGAAGGGGTAAAAACAAAAGAGAAGCAGTGAATTTTAAGGAATGTAATTCCAGAACTTAGGCTCAATGCAGCTGAAAGCAGAGCTGATGGCGAAGCAATTCAGAATCAGCAAGAGGCTAGTGTAAGTCGCACGCCATTTTGACATGAAAATATCTCAACAGCCCTTCGTTGTTGCTGGGTCTGGAACGGCAGCAGAAGGTGGCTATCTTCTCAAAGGGCAATAAATGCTTGACTTGCAGTGATGCCCAGATCCCCCCCCCCAAAAAAAAAAGAGGTATAGACAATTCAGAGGGTTCATGAGCTTGGAGGAGATTAGATATCAGGGGAGTTGAACCCATGGAGGGACTTGAGATACAATATGCTTAACTGGAAGCCAATGCAAGGCAGCACTCACAGAGGTGATGGGTGAACAGGGCTTGACAAGAGTCACGACCAAAGCATCAGAATTTTGGATGACATCAAGTTGATGGAGAATCAACCCATGAAGGTTGGTTGAAATAATCAGGTCCAGGAGGTACAGGCAGCCTGGATGGAGGTTTCGGCAGCAGAGGTGGTGAGAAAGGGGCAGAGATGGGCAATGGCTTTGGGGTGAAAAATCGGCAGAATCAACAATGGCACAGCTAGGCAGACTGAAGCTCACATCAGGGCAAGTCTGTCACTAAGGTTGTGAGCAGTCTGGTTTAATTGCGGACAAATGACAGAGCGTGAGAGATCAAAATGACGGCCAGGGAACTGGATATTTCCAAGTCAGAACGATGCACGACTTGGAGAGAAACCTGCAGGTAGCAGACTTCCCACACAACTGCTTGACCTTCCTGGTGATGGAGACTGCAGGTTTGAAAGATGCTGTCGGAGTAGCCTGGGCAAGTAACTGCAGTGCATTTGTCACAGCAGTGCAGGGAAAGAAAGTCTGAAAGGTGGATGGGATGCCAATCAAGCGGACTGTTTTGGTCTTCTATGCCTGGATGTTGCCTCACTCCTGCTCCACCTGGACTTTACTTTGAGCATCTGTGAATGGAATTGAACGTAAATGCAACTGTCGGCATACAGCCCCACTTCTAATGGAAGGCCGATCACTGAAGGAGGAGCTGAAGATGACTGGGCCTAGGACGCTGCCCTGAGGAGCTCTTGTAGTGACGTGGAAGGGTTGGGGTGAACGACGTCCAACAACCACCTTCTCCTGTGTGGGGCATGGCTCCAAACGGTGAGGTGCTTTCACCTTGACACTCATTGGCTTCAACGTTCCCAAGAGTTCTTAATGCCATTCCCACCAATTGCTGCCAAGGGGCACTGGAGTGCGGTGTGGATTGTTGTTTTTAAAAAAAAACAGCCAGATTTACTAAAGTCCTTCCAGGAAGGAAGCTGCTTTCCTTATTCGCCTGGTCTATGTGCACTTCCAGACCCCATTAATGCAGTTGTCTTTGCAAGAAGAATTGGCAAATGATGTCTACAGCCAGCGGACAAATAGATATGAAAAATAAATCTCACCTCTCCTCTGGATATCAGCTCTTTGGTCATGAGCCAAGTGGACCCCATGAAACCCAAACTGAGCAGAGAACAGGTTACTAACAATGCATAGCTATGTATAAAACCAGGTGACAATGGCATAAACCATGCAATGTGGAGCAGTATATACCGGGTCACGTGGAATGGTTTAATACAAATCATGTAGCAACAGTTTGCATAAAACCATATGACAATGATACACTCTTAACCACATGGCAATAGTAATAAAGCAAACCACGTGACGTAAGTACACATAACACCATGTGACCACAGTTAAAAAGAAACAAACCATGTGGCAACAGTGCAGACTAATGTGCATACCAAATCACATTTGAATAGTACAGATTAAAGCACTTGGCAATACTACACACCAGATTACACAAGAATTTTGCACCAAACCAGGGAGCAACGGCATAAATTAATAGCACAATTTGGCAAAGGCACTTGCCAACCTACACAGTTATATATCAAATGGCAACTCCGGACTGGAGCAATCCCTGCCCTTGCAACTGAGTACCTGAGTAAAGATTGCAGGTTGATTTGCAGCTTATTCTTAACCGAAAAGGAAAATATGGCCAAAATACTATTCTGCAATTAATGCCAGGAGCTCTTATGGTTAGACTAGAATGTTTGTCCAACGCTTAATGCGACTAAATGATTTCTGTCCTGCCGATGCCACACGGCTGTAGCTTTGCTACCTTTGTACAAGTTGCAAATTATAGAAATGAGTGGGGAAGTTTCAACAAGTACCGTCTATTTCTAACATGCTGAGAGCCTCAGAAACAAAATACCTGGCATTTTCGAGAAACATAGTTAACAATGACTCACAATGTCATAACACAGAATGGTAAACAGACGTACAGCGGAGAAGGGAACAACACTAACCTCAGAGTACTCTTTCATTTTCTGAGTGGTATCCTTTTCTTTTTTCACTTTTCTGTTTTGTTCATTTTTCCGTTTGGTTCCAGCTGCCTTCATCTTGCTTTCCGTCTCTTGGGAGCTGTTCTCCTGTTTCCGAGGTTTGACTGGAGGTAGAGGCTTGTCTTCTTCCCCTTTGATATATCTTTCATAGGGCAGGATCAGCCTGCAACAGCCGTGAAACACACTCGGTGAGAGAGAAGCTCAGTGAAAGCACGCTGCCGTTACATTGGCTCTGACCTTTATTACAGAAGCAAAACTAATGGCAGGCTTGGGAAGTGGAGGATGCTCTCTTTCAGAGGATCACACCAGACTACATCAACTAGGCAGGACTTGCAAAATACTTCGCATTCTCTGTGGTTTTCCTGCGTTTGGTCACCGGGAGGCGAAGCGATGGTGAAAATCAATATCCGAGGCCACAAGGCAGATTTCTGTTTGGTCAGCTCCAGCCCTCGGGAACAGAGTAAAATTTAAGTAAAGGAGATGGAGTGGAAGTGGGGGGTGGGGATGGGGATGTGATAGAAATGCAATTTGGTATCCAAGGACTGTGACTGCTAATGGGTCAGAGGATCAAAGTTCAACTAAAGCAATTATAAATATTAACTTGAGTCTCAACAAGTCTGTCAGAAATCTACTTTGCCCTTAAACCCGCTCAGTTTGAAACAGTGATATAATGCAACATTACTACAGCACTTCATCTGGGAAGCTACTGATTTTTTCTAACCTGCAAAAGCTAACAATGTAATCTTGCAAATATTTTATTTCCAGAGCATAGATATTACCAGCATGGGTGTTAGTGCACATTCTCCTTGCAGAGGGGGCCTGAACGAGCTTTTACTGCCAGGGAAATGGCAATTTGCCAGCGATAATGCTCCAGTTCAAGACCACGGGGTATATTTATCATTAGATGCCATTACAAGGAATGTTTAAATATCTTACAGCTGCTAAAACTGGAAAAAGTTCTTTCTGAGCACTGGAAACACACACAGATACCAAAATAGTGATTATCAGCCAAATTCCTGGTCTCTGTAGTAATGTTAAAGTAACGTTTATATAATGAATAACACATTAATGTAGTGGATGGGAATTTAGTTAAAACTGTGTTCCAGTAAATGTGAGATGAAAAAGAAACCCACATTTCTTGCAGTGATATTTGCCTCACAGACAGCACCAGGAAAATCTAATGAATAAAAAGTAGTGGCATATGAATGATGACAAACAAATGCAGGGGACTCCTTTTGCAGCTGAGAGGATGCTGAGCAAAGATGAGAAGTAAAGAGCACTAACCGAGTCCGCACCTCCAACACCTGAGAGTTAACAGTCAACAACAGCACTGCAAACTGGCACCGACCAAAGTGTTCATTGATGCTTGTACCCTGTTTGCCCAGCTACCAGACACAATGCCTGTCGCTAGCCGTTCTTCCCTTTATATAAGGGAATTAACAGTCTTTTGGAAACAATAATGCTCTACATTCATAATTGTCTGCGATTTAAATCAATTTGAGGTCATGTAATAAAAATTCTTGTTCCGTGTGAACATTCTTACGCAGAGCAGGGTCTGAACCAGAATGGAAATCTTAAATTCAGTGAGATCAGGCCTGACAAGATTAATGAGCCAACATTCTTTCTACTTTTCCATCTATGGAGATTTCTGAAAAGGTCTTTCTTTCCACCGTTTGTAATACAAGCCTATCTTCAAAATAAAAGAATAGCTCACTTTGTTTGCTAGCAAATTAGGTGCCTATGGTTACAACTTCCCTTTTAAATCTCTTTTAACAGTTCAGCTGGGACGCGAAACATTTAATTTTATTTTATTTTTCACAGAGCTCAAAAGCTGGCAGTGAGACAAGGGTAAAAATACATTTAGCACAGCTGGCTTGGAGACCTCTGCCAGCTGCAGGAAATCTAGAATTAAATGTTCCTTGTATCTGTAAAGTCATGACTAAGGTAAAATTGGAATCAAAACACAAGATTTGCTTGTTCCAGGCTATCAGTTTTGCTGTGGATATCCAGATTAATCTGTTGCTGCTTCTGAGAGTCAGGTCAGACTATAAATTAAGAAAAAAACGGGCAAAGGGAAAAGTCACAAAGTACAAACAGCAGAAGGCTCTTGGGATTTGATTTAAGCTTTAAAAATCTCCTTGAACCACTGGCTCTTAAATGGACAAACTTTGTTTACTGTTAATCCTGAATATTTGCCTTTGTACTGCATTCAGAGTACAATGTAAAGCAATATAAATGGGTCATTTCACAAATTGCCTCCCCATATTTAGAAGATTTGGTAAAAACAGCTAATTTTCTTCAACTATCAAAGCAAATTAACCAACTAGACCAAAGGGAGTTTGCCTATGGATAATAACGTATGCGCCTCTTTGGGTGGGGGAGGAGCTAGTTGAGGTTCAAAGGGTATTCCAAGTTATAACTTGAGACACATTCTATGCCTGATCTTTCAAAGATAGGCTTTGTTTAGATTTTTAAGTGAATGTGAACATTATTTCTTTTTCCTTCTGCTAAACATTTTATCTAGGAATTGGAGGAAACAGTCTAAACACTTACTGGCAAGGTTACAATGAAAACAACAGCTGAACACGATTCCAAAACTGTCAATATTCACTTTCCGCCTGTGCCTTTTCTACAGCACTCATTTTAAAGATTCGACACGGTTTTGCATTCTGACTACACCGAGTTGCAAGGAATTATCCTTCAGAGGTGCAAACATCGAAACTGGATTGATTTCAAGAGCTGATATTTGCTTGGTACAGACATGAGGTTTTATGTTAGAATGCGGTGATGGAATTTGGAGGGGGGGGGTGGTGAAATAAACAAAACATCATTTTTTCCGGTTGTGCAGCTAACCATGACAGCAGCTGAACAAACATGATATATGACTTCACATAAATAGCACAAACACTCATTAAATTCTCCATAGTCGTAAACTTTCCCTCTACCAGCCATTACACTAAGAATGCTGACAGTACACATCATATCATTATTTTGTTTTTTAGCTCCTGCTGAGCATCAAGAACAGAGCTCCGTTTGGTGAAAATTACTGTTCTACTGGTCCCTGCAACTGTTATTTTGTTGTTGCCTGAACTTATTACACAGCAACAGCTGTGTCCTTGTCATGTTGCACTATAATTCTCTTTTTGCATTGACATTTCATGAATAGCAACAGTAACAGGTTCAGCACATATTACGACAGCTATAAAATTGGATGGAAATAAATCTTTGCTGGCTGTGAAATCAATCAATTCAAGCTTTTTTTTTAATATTAAAAAAAAAGCTAAAGAATCACAGAGCCAGGAATTGATCAAAACTAATCTGACGCCTACTTTTAATGCGGCATTATTGTTTGCAAGTCTTAAAAATAAAATCAATTGCCTCACTTTATATAATGGACCACAGTGAAATAAAAATTATGGGAGATAATAGTATTATACAAAGTGACAATGCCACGTAGCCCAGGTAGAAACAGTTATGCAGTATAAAGGTAAAAAGTAATTGCCCGTAAATTCAGTAGTGCCATGCACACGACCAACAGGGTATGTTTCCAGGCATATATATGTTGCACAGAATTTTATTTAACAGAAGGCCATTCAGTCTAAGGCTGGTTTTCAAGAGCCTCTTTCCAGTTCCTCCTTATCCCTTCAGCATATTCTAATTCTTTCTCATCTACTAATCTAGTTTCCCATGTAAATGTATTTAGGCTGGTCGTCGCCATGAGGCAGAGAGGCCCCATGATCTGAGAAAATAAATTTTGCCTAAATTCTATTTTTGAATTTACCTGTGACTGGAATACGTTATGTAGATACATGTTTCCATTAGATAATGGCCTCTCAGTTTGGTCTCTCCCACCCCCACCTTTTCAACACCAATCCTTATCAATCCCCTTCAATATCTTAAATACCACCATTAATCTTCCCCTTCCCCCTCAGCATAGAGAAAGGTGCCCCACCCTGTTTAATTTGTGGCACTGTACAAGTTTAATTTGGTTTTATATCAGTGGGCCAACTATTGTACCATTTAGTAAAATTACATGTTAGTGCCAGTCTCCTTTCATCCTGCCATCTAATCCTATTATTAATCCTACATTGCACTGCATCATAAAACTCTCGCTTCCTGTCATGTGATACACAACTCTACAAACTATACACAGGACCATTAAAAGGTGCGACTTCTAAAACTTGCAATGAGACTGCTGATAAGCTCCGAAAATGTAATTTAAACTGGGCCTTATAATGAAATCAAGCTCCAGAACAATAAAAGATAAAGGGCAGTCTGGGATTCAGAACACTATGCTTAAGCTGATTGAGCTTGGCCCTCCTGTTTTATTATGTCATCTGATCTCTTCCAGTGAATTACTGTCCAGTAATTTGCTCCTAACCATTTGCTGTCTGTGTAGCTGCTGAGGTAACTGACCCCTTACAGGCCAACATCAAATAATGCCTCTATTCCCAGGAAACAAGCCTGCTTTCCTTCACACTCTTTCTGAAATAATGTTTTGGCTCAAAATACCATGTTAATTAGGGCAGCACATAAAACACAGGAAAAAGGTCCACTTGTCTGTGGCACACAAGGGAGCAAATTGGAAACTTTAACACAGCCATCTTTTTGGACATTGTGAAGCTTTCAAACAATTCTAGCTGATAACCAAATATTTGCGGGAGAGCACAAGGGCAAGATCCTGCACTCGAGGAAAATGTGTAACTCAGTACATTCTTCAATAGCAGTGGGACAACCTTCACCATAAGGACTTCCATAAAACCAAGGAGTCCTACCACTGCCTTCTTAAAGAGCAAGCAGGGATGGGCAATAAATGCCAGCTCTGCCAGCAAGATGCTGTGAACATAAACAAAACACACCAGACTCTAGCACTGCACTCAAGCTAAATAATTCAAGAGGAAAAACACAGGGATTTTGAATGCTGTTGTAATGTTAATACAGTAGCCCAACAGAAACATATCAATATACCGTTAGAATCTGTGTCCTGCAGCTTTTACTCCTCATGACCTGATTCCATTAACCTGCACAACACTACATTTGCAATTTTAAACTCAAGTGCAACTTTCAACTGGGGCAATCGCATTTCTGTCAGCATTGTTTAACCGCTCCCGCCAGATCAGAAAAAATTCACAACAAAATTGAAAAGTAGCAAGAAAATATCACGCATTAAAATATTTGTTGCCGACTAGAATTACCAAAAAAATTTTAAAGGAATGAACTATTCAAGTAATTTTTTCCAATTGGGAAATAGTATCTCTTCAACAACGTGCAGGGACAAAAATGACACAGTAACTACAGAGAAACAGTGGTGAGGTTAATCAATAGGGATACCATATCTAATGAAAGGCTGGCTTAGTGGAAATACACAATAGCTCAAATCTGTAATATATTCTGCTACTTGATCCCTATTTTACAAACAATCCATCAATCTGCAAAACAAGTTTGTCCTCAGGTGCGATGACTATAACTATGATAGAAAGAAGTCATAAATAAGTAAATAGAGTTTAGAATGTACTCAAGGACCCAGTGTGAATAAAATAGTACACAAGAGTTCCACACATCTCAATAGAAATATAGCATACACTATCAAAACGGTGTGTAATGGATCAGGTCAGGCATCGATCCAATTCACAAGGATAAAAAGCTAAACTCAAAAAAATAACTAACATCAGTTAGAAAATAAAGTTAAGATTTCAATAATGTGCTGCCCTTCTGTTGCACGGATGAGGTCATCTGGTTTGACAATTGTTGAACCTACCTGGACTTTGGACACTCAATATCAGCCTTTTGATCTATAGCAATATTAGTGAATCCATCAACTTTTTAGTAAACAAGAATCCCAGGAAACTTCCCAAAAAAAGAATCTGTTCATCCATGAATGCGACATTAAAAAATAATGCAAAACTCAGTCCAATAACTACAGGTATGCAAAATCCTGAGAGAGTAAAGAGCACACACCATCTGATTTCTGAGTTTTTAAAAAGAGTTGTGACTTTGACAATAAGTAAACTCAGAGATATTTTCCTGCAGTGCAGCAGTGCATTTTTTTTACTGATTCCTTACAGAGGTAAGGTTACTGTAATACGAGCAGAGCTGGATGGAATGCAATGCTGTTTTAAATTAGTCTGAGGAACTGTTTATTGAAGCAACTTGTGTTTCATCATTTTGAATTTGAATCCTACAAAATACCCAAATTGTTGTAGTCAGCAATTCATATTAATTTCTTGTTAGATCTTTCACTGCAGGTCTGGACCAAAGAGCAACAAAATGTTTAACTAGATGTAGCTTGGCATTTTGCCAATCACCATCTAACGTGTGAAAAAAAACAGATGACAATGAGTAATTTCATTGTTGTTATTTGTTAACCCTTTGTCAACTTTCCAGTATAGCAGTTTAAAAATATTTTCCTGAAGGCGAAATTATTTGATAAAATCACACAAGAATAGGAAAGAATTAAAATTTATAAACTCAGCAAATCCCAAAGTGTTTAACTGCTGTGGGTACATATTTGAAACAAGGTCATTGCTGTAATGCAGTGAAAGGTGGCAGACAATTTCTCTATAGCAAGATCCAATAAATTGCTATTTGTTAAATGACCACATTATGGTTTTTAAACTGGTGTCGGGTTAATAGTTTGGCCTGTATTTTGAATAAGCCCGTGTGATCTTTTATGTTCATCCAGAAGGAAGATTTCACCCAAAAAGTGACATCTTCAACAGATGATCACTGGCTTGGTGCTATGCTGAAATGTTAGCACAGAGCATGTGCTCAAGTGTCTGGAGCAAGTCTTGAACTCATGATCTTCTAAAGTAATTTATTAAAAGTGCCATCACTCATACTGCTGTCACCTTATCAAAGAAACAATATTCTCCGTCTGCCTACAGTGGATATGAATCCACATACAAGGTGCAAATTAATAGGTATGAACTGTAGCACTGAGTCTACTCAGTGATTCAGTAAGTCTGCTTTGGTGTCTTACTTTAGGAATACAAAGTCTGGAATAGGCAAGTTAGGCCCTCAAGCTTGTTTCAGCTTTCAGTGAAATCCTGGCTAATCCGTGACTAAACTCCATCAACCTGCCTTTACCCCCACATCCCCCAATAACTACAAAAAATATACCAACTTCAGATTTAACACATCTGAAAACAGTGTCAGGTTCCTCATGTATCCTGACAATACTCAGCCTTCCCTCACCAACACTTCTCATTTGCCCTGAATTACAAATGCCCCCATTCAATAGGAACTTCCCCACAATCAATTACTGGGAAGACTGAAGCCAGCATCTCCAGTCCACATCACAAACTCTCTTCCCTAACCTCCAGCTCCGTCCCTCTTCCCAACAGCTGTCTGAAACCAAACCCGATTGTTCAACTCTGGGAAACCCTCACCAAACCATCAATTTGTTTTCTCTTTCCACAAATGCTGCCTGACCTGCTGAATATTTCCAGCGTTTTCAGGTTTTTACTTCAGATTTCCAGCATCTGCAGGGTTTTTGATTTTTACTGATTGTTCACCATGCTGATGTTATGTTTGACCTCAGGTTGTGCTTCCCAGCTGCCATATCTGCCATCACCAACACTGCCTATTGCTATCTGTTAAGACTGCCCTACCTCACCAATCTCAGCTCATCTCCTGAAGAAATCCTCACTCACTCACAGCTTTGTCCATTTAAACTTGTCTATTTCAATACATAACTTGACAGGCTCCCTCTTTCTAGTCTCTAAAATCAATGTCACACAAATTCATAAACACTAACGAGCATCAAGTCCTGTTTACTCATCACCCGTGCTCGTTGAACTTCAGTCTCCTGATTGAGCAAGGGCCAACCTTAAAAATTCTCATCCTCGTTTTCAGTCCTTGCACGTCCCTGACCTTCTCCACTTCTGTAACCAGAGGAGGAAGTAAGCTGGTGCAGGCTGGCACAGGAAGTGGCTGGCACCATGACCTTTTGCTAAGAAATTTACATGCTAGTGGGAATTCACGTTACTTTCACCCCCTGCCTGCAACCCTCCTTTGATATCAGCATCACTCTAATTCTGGCTGCTCCATCATCCATGAAATTAATTGCTCCACCATTGGTGGCCATGTCCTCTGGTA
>JAUZTB010000017.1:38427894-38444845 GCA_034780895.1 Rhynchobatus australiae | reverse complement strand
CGTTGACCTGGGAGCAACCAACACTGAGCACTCGAGGGGCAACCAGGTCTTCCCAGTGCAGCGCTGACTGGGAATCCTATCAGCCAAGTCCCTTACTGACCAATCACCCTTTGATAGCCCCCTCTTCTATACACTGCATCAACATTCCCCACCACAGCATAACCTCCGTTCCTCCCACTGTACCACTCCTGCAACTCTGCATTTCTGAAGCTCCTTATTTCCCCTGGGGAGTTTAATTATTGCTTTCAATGTCCCTAGCAATTTGGTATCACGCTCAGAGTACATGTGCTTCCCATGTTACAAACTGTGTATGGACACCCGGTGCACTTGAATGACATTTGAGAGACCTGCAGGATGGATTTGCAAGCTGCTGCGGGGCTGCAGGCATCACCTGGCGGGTGGAATAGGGCATTTCCAAGTGCCTTCCCTCCATTCCCCCCCACCCGCCAACCTCTGAGGGGCTGGGTCGAGCTGAGACCACAGAGCAGACTTGCTCACCGAGTCAGTGAGCAATGGCTGGCAGCTGGTCTCCCCGCGCCTGCTCGCTCTGGCCACAGTGGTTCCTGTGGTCTCCTCCCACACGCCGTTTATGTTCGTTTCTGATTTACAAACAGTTCGGGTTACGAACAGTTCTAAGGAACCCTGTCGTACCCAGGGACTGCCTGTATACCAACTGACTGTAACTGACCTAAAAGGAGGGAAGGTGTCTTCTGGCGGGAATCCTGATCTAAATGCAATGTTGTTGTGTTTTATTTGACTCTCAAGATAAGCGATCACCAGATTTTCTGGTAAAGGCCATTATGTGGTTCCTGAATAATTAGGGAGGTATTAAGTACTCTGCATTTGACAGTGAACAGCCCTTATAACAGCCAGTGTTAGTTGGCTGGACCAACCTTACAGGATTTGATATCCTGGCGTCAAATTAAGGAGGTCCAATAGTTTTATTATTCATTTTGGTTGAGATACAAATAATAAAATGGATCAAATACAGGAAGTTCTATTGCACACTCCTGGGTTCATTTTAGGCAAGGTGTAAAATCCTTATTCAAAAGGAATCTACAATCTTTCACAGAATTCAGATTTCAATCTAGCATCATAATCTCAAAGCAACTAATCTTAATAATATGTTCCATCCGCCGTACCAGCCGGGATCTCCCGGTGGCCAGCCATTTCAATTCCAATTCCCACACTGATACATCTGTCCGCGGCCCCCACCACTGCCAGGTAAAGACCGAAGGCAAATTAGAGGAACGGCACCTCATATTCTACCTGGGTAGTCTCCAACCTGGCAGCATGAACATAAAATTCCCAAACTGCCTATAACTGCTCCCCCCAGTCCCTTTACCCCCATTTGTCTTTTTTCTCTCTCCTCTTGGTCCAACTGGCCCCCATCACCCTACGTCTTCCCCTCCCCACTTTCTCCATCTGCCCATCACCCACACACTCCTCCCACCAGTTCCCTTCCCTTTACTCCATGTTCCACCTTCCTCTCCCACCAGATTCCATCTTCAGCCCTTTGTCACTTCCACCTATCACCTCCCAGCTTCTTCTATCATTCCCACTCACCTGCCTCTCACTCCCCTCACCTAGATCCACCTATCACCTGCCAAGCTCTTGCTCCATCCCTTCCCTCTACCTTTTTACATTGGCTATCACTCCTCTTTCTTTCCAGTCCAGATGAAGGGTCTCAACCCAAAACGTCGACTGTTCATTTCCCTCAACAGATGCTGCCTGACCCGCTGAGTTCCTCCAGCACTGTGTGTTGCTCCAGATTCCAGCATTTGCAGTCTCATGTCTCTCTTAATAATTCCTACAATAAACAATTAACTGGTTGACATATTTCTGAAGCCTATAAAAGCAACTGATGCTGTCCTTTGCTTGCTTAAGTAATCTGTTGTGCTTGCATAGTAAGATTCTTACAGATTACCTAACAATTTGAGTTTGGGAAAACCCAATTCAAAATTGGTTCAACGTGAAGCTATATAAACTGAACACTAGACTCAAGCAAAAAAAAAATTACTGCTAAAATGTCTCATGCCTAGCCATCACCAACTTCCCACAGGGGATGAAATTTGACCTTGGTAGTACTGCAAAACAGGCAATAGCAAATCAACTATCCATGTTACACTCTGCCGAGTTTTATTTTCCACATTTTTTTTTATTATTATTAGCCTCAAAGGCAAGAGGCTGCAGGTTGAAGACTAGATAAGGAATTTACCAAATTAACAATGCATTTATGCAACACAATTAGCAGGGACAATTACTCCAACAAGCATCACAAAAACACAATTAGCCAAAAAATTCACCTTACTCAACATATAATTTATTCCATTCTCCCTCTGATGTTCCTCCTTTTACTGGACCACATAAGAAATCAGAACAAGTTACAAATAGTTGGACAGAAGAGTGTTTTTCAGAGCACCTTAAAATGAGGAGTGAGGAAGAAGAAAAATCCAGAATCTAGAGCCTAGACAACTTTATGTGTGGCCACCAAAAATGGAGCAGGAAGCATGACTGGCTTTGGTGCATTGTAAATATAATGCATTGGTATGACAGGACAATGAATGTTTTGATTTGTTGTTTTGATGACACTATGAATGCAAGGAAAGACATGTGTTGATTGTAATGTATTTCCTGTAGATATTTTCTATGAATAAAGTTTATTTTTGAAATAACAAAATAGTCAAGCAAATGGTGGCTGTTGTGCCAAAGCTGAGGAAACACATTTTCAAGAGAGCTATAAAGCTAAAGGGAGTTTAAAGAGCCAGGCCATAAAGCATTTGAACGCAAGGATGATATCTTAAACTCATGCTGTTGGTAGACCGATGGCTAATGAAGTTCAGTGGGCAGGATTTCGTGCAAGTACAGGCACATAATGATTGAATAAATTCTTTGGCATGGGCCAGAAATGCAACAGGCAACACTTTTGTTCATTGCACTAAAAATAAAACTAAAATAAAAATGTGTTCAAAAACAACTTTTAACAGTCTAGAACAAAATAATTTCAGTCTGTCTCAGGGCATTTTGAAACAAACTGATTTTAAAAAGAGCTCTTTAAGTAAACAGATACACTCTGTAAATGTCACAAAGAAAGAAGATGAGTGACACTTAATTTGTTTAGATCAATCAGGATATTAGAATTTCCTGCTCCACTTTGAACAGCATCATGGATCTTCCACACCAACTTAAAAAGTGTTACCTCAATACTGCAGTCAAGTGCCAATGAAGACCACGCGTCAAATCTCGGGATGGGGGTAGATTGGGGATGACGAGGAATATTGGACGGGGGATGGATTGTTGAAGCTTGAACGCATGACCTACAGTCTCCGAGGTGACCAAAAGGTCAGATCTTTTGTCAAGTCTATCACAATTAATACCTCAAAGATCTGGCCCCATGTTTTGTGGGCCTGGGATTTGTAGCCCGACTGTGCTTATGTTCCCTCCGACAGCTGTCACCACTTGAACCATAATTCATGGAGTCATGTTGCCAGTGGGGAGTAGTGCTGGAATGGAGCACAGGTCGGTAAATAAGCACTCAAGTGCTGCAGCCCTAGTTCCGGTGGCAGGACAGTGAATCTGGCCTCATGAGCAAATGATGACAGAGAGAGGAGGTTCTTTAGCCGGACATATTCTTGGAGGTTTTAATCACATGACCTCCTACCTCCCTATCCAGTCAAATGGTACTGCTTCGCATCTGCAATATTCTTCAAAAGAAAATAAAGCAAACAATTGTTTTTAACTTCCTTCCCTGCTCAGTCACAGCAACATCCTGGAGATTAATCTTTAATGTCTAAAAACACTTGATCGATCTTGGAAAGTTGGCAAACGAAATTAGTGCTAATGAGTGGCCTCCAGGTATGGGTAGTGGCTTGTTCCTATCAATAGGCATCTAACAATAAATCCTTAAAGCTTACTGATATTGGTTGGAACACGTCATCGCTTACAACAAATCTAGAATCAATTTTGAAAGAGAATATTTTCTAGACTCTACTCATCTATTTGAGTATAATTGGCCACAGGAGGCCTCCATATTAAAGTAGAGGCCTATATTATGATTAAGCCACTGAGGATGAGTCAAAGACCCATGTTATTCCAAATACTCCACATATCTCAGCATGCAATACAACAAACTAGCCAGCAACTGCTGTGATGTGGTTTTCATGAAACATTTATTCTTTAACTTCCTGTACACAGCTACTTATAATACAAAGAGAGGGGGAGGAGGGGGGAGAGAAGTTCTCTCTCCCCCCCCCCAACCAAGGATTTGATCACATTGCCCAGATCGACATTCCAGTGTCAATGGAGAATCATGCTGTCAGAAGTGCTCTCTTTCAAAAATGATCCAAGAACCCACTTACCTTCTCAGGTGAAAATGGATGAATAATTAGGTGAACTTTGTCCTCGTCTTATAATGTACTGTGCTGCAACTGCAAAAAACTAATTTTCATGGCATTTATACCCTGTACACATGTGCCTATGACAATAATAAACATGAAAACCTCACGGCACCACTGTGAAGAACAGCAAGAAGTTCTGCCTAGGCTCCTGCCCAACAATCAACATCACTAAAGCAAATGATATGGTCATTTACTGCACTTCTCTCTGTGGGGGCATGCTGTGTGTAAATCGGTTTCTTTGGCACCTTTAATTACAACATTGGTTATGCTTCAAAAGTTACTTCATTGGTCAGAACCCACTTTGGGGTTTCCCCAAGGGCATTAGCTTTTTCCTATTTCCAATAGAGCTTGCAAGAGCCATCTAACTGTATTGCAGTCTTTGCCACTATTAAGATCATAATATTTTACTGAGACCTCATGATAAAAATCTCCACAGGCACAAAGCCAGGCTGAATACACTTTGAACAGCTCCAGTTAAGGAAGTACCTACATTGGTTCAGAGTACGACGTTCACCAAAGCACTCAATTGCCCTCTAGTGTCAAACTTTCAACCCACATAACCAAAGAAGCCATTACTGATGATTATTTATTACTTCAAGGATTCAGATCCATCATGAGAAATCTGTCTCAGGTGAGATAGAAGCATAGTTTGGCATCTGGTCAAAATAATAAAAAAAAAGGCAATAACTTCCTTAGTGACTGATTAGCAAACAGTTACTTAGAATTGTAGAACTGTTATAGAACAGGAGGAGGAGGAGGATTTCAGCCTTTGGAACCAAGCCAGTTCTTTCCAGAGCCTCACTCCATCTCTACTGCCCCGCAATTTCGTTTTTAAACCTTCTAATTTTTCATGTCAGAGAGAGATACAGAGCAGAAACAGGCACTTCAGCCCACTGAGTTTGCACTGACCAGTGGGCACCCATTTTACACTAACCCACATTACATTTCTTATTCTCCCACCTTCTCATCAACTTTCTTTAGATTCTACCAACACACTCGGGGCAACTTGCCGTAGACAATTAACCTACCAACTCATTCATCTGCAAGACCTGGGAGGAAGCTGGAGCACCCAAAGGAAATCCACAGAATCACAGAAAGAACGTGCAAACACCGCACGAGACAAGTCAGGATTGAATGCTGGTTTTTGGCTCCGTAAGGTAGTGGCTCTACAAGCTGCAGCACTGTGGTGCCTGTAAATTCCCTTTCAAAATTCACTGAATCAGTATCCATCAACCTTCCACAGCTCCCAGCACATGTAACTGCTCGTGACATTATAAAAAGCTCTTCCTTACATCACCCCCAAAAATTATACACTTTAAATCCTTGTCCTCTGATCTCGGACCCCTTGCTTTTATGCTGTTTAAGTTATCGTCAGGCAGGTGGTACAGAAGACTGAAGTTCTACACCACTAGGTTCAGGAACAGCTATTTTCCTACAACCACCAGGTTCTTGAAACAACCTGCATAACCCTAACCCTACCTCAGCAATGGGACACCACGGACCACCTCTTGCACTACCATGGACTCGTTTCTGATTGTATTTACTTTTTATAGTGATGCCTTCCCCCCTTCACTGACTTGTATAATATATATTCTGTGTGTTGTCTGTACCAATGTGCCTGTGAAACTGCTGCAAGTTTTTTCATTGTACCTGTACCTTGCTGTACTTGTGCGCATGACAATAAACTTGACTTGATCTTCACCCCTCAAGATTTTGTGCACCCCTCTCATTATCCTCCAATTTTCTCGAGGTCCCCAAGCAGACCTATGAAGGTAGCTCTCTCCCCATACCCTAAGACTGAGTCCTGGATGCCATTCTTCATTTCTTGTCCACCACTGCATGTAAAGGAAAGCACTTAACAGCTGAAGTTAGCAACCCTGCGAAGAAAAAAATTGCACAACCTTTCTTACAATGCACCCAGGTGTCCTGGCTCCATCACCCCTTTGGAATTGTATTCTTGGCTTCATATCATCTTCCCTTGTTCCACTGCCAAAATGCATCATTTTGAAATTCTCTATATTAAATTTCATCTGCCACGTCTGTCCACTTCACCTGGCAATGTCCACCTGAAATGCATTATCCATCTTAATGCTTCCCACACTTCCAAACTTTACATCATCCACAAAATTCAGAAATCTTACGCTGCACCCCAGTGTCTAAGTCACTAACATATTAAAAAAACATGAAATGGTTCCAGTACTGAGCCCTGGCAAACAGCACAATCCAACTCCCTGCAGTCTCAAAAACAATGCTTTACCATGACCCTGCACGTTATCCCAGACGGTTTCATATTATTTCATATTAATGCCATCACCAATCCTTTTATTTCATGGGCTCCAATTTTGCGAGCCAGCCTTTTAGAAAATTTAACTTCACTTGTAACAAAATTAATTCATTCCCCAGATGTAGGAAAAGAACATTGTAAGATTAAATCAAAACAAGTCCTGATATCTGACAAAAAGCTCAGTTTTACAAATACTGTGGCCATGGTTTCATTCAAATGTATTTCTGAAGCCAAAGTATTTTTGCTCAATTACTGTTTTGAGAACGATGCCCCTTTCTGTTGACCTCCTGAAACCTCTCGACTTTCATCCCAGCTAAATCAGCAGAAGTAAAATAGCCAAGAGTCCCATTGACATAATGAAAATGCCAAAATGATTTTGGCAAGATTAATGACCTGGCTTGTTGAACACAATTATAATCACTGCTTCTTGCAAATTCTTACATTTTTCAATGAAAAGTAAACAAAACTGGCTTCGCCTTGCATTTCAGTTTTCTTCCAAATGAGAAATAATCTCAACCCCACCCTCCCTTTATTATATCCCAATCTAGATTACAGATTGCACACTTCAAACCCTAGTTACAGTGGAAGTATGCAAAAACAAAATTACTGTTGCACTCACGTTATTCAGTACCACTCAGAACAGACTGCAGAGAGCTTACAGGTTGGCAACTTGCACTGGAACTTTCATGACCCGAGCAGCAAATGCAAATTTATATTGAAGTCCAATGAGAGGCTGCAAGTGCAACTAAAATTATGCACTGCCTTTTTTTTTAAAAAGAAGCAATATTACACTGAGTAAATACCATATAAATACAACATTGCTTCATTTTCTGAAGTAGTTGGAAATGTCCAATAAGGTCAATAGAGCATATGGTTAGAAGAAACAACAAATGACTTATATACTGACTTACTGGAAAATAAACTATCAGCAATCTGTGGGTGATCTTTCCCTGATGTCACTCTCACGTATTTTCCAGTAAACTACTGCTAGCTGCTTCTACAAATTCTACAAATATACGCTGCTTCAAACTAGAACTTGGGTAGAAATGGAAAAATGTCATTATCACATCAGAAATTAATCAAAATTTGCTGCATCAACAACATTCTGGGAAATTCATTGTTTTGAACTGAGTTTATATCTATTCCCGCCCTCTCTGAAAATTAAATATCGTGTTATATCCAAGTTTTGTTAAATTAAAAAACTACTTTCTTATCCCTGTTATAATCTATTATAAAATGTATCCACTTCAAACACAAATCACACTACCCAAAGATACCAAGGACATCACTTAAATCCACCCGAGATCATTCTGGATTAAAAAAAAGGTGCCTGTTTCTCTTTAAAATTCATGAATTGACAGTAATACTTCTGCAGGTTTTTAAATTACATTTCAACAATTACAACTTGTTAACTGACTGTAACATAGCCATTAGAAGTGCAATCTGTTCATTGGTTTAGTAGCATAATATCACGTGTAATCTGTTCCTTATGATGGGTTAAATGGCTGAACACCCATTAAAAGTACACTCTGCAAATTGGCTAGGTTAAATATGCTTTGTAGCTATGATACCCTCGCTGTACTAGATGCTTGAATAACCCAAACATAATCTTCTCGCTGGCTGGGTTGAAGACCCATTACGAGTATTGGCAATCTTACTTGAGAATTGCCAATCAAGTTGTGAAAAATGTTCAGTTTCAAATGACTTTCTCCACTTCAGATACATATATTTTTTGTTTACAGATGTCACAACTGGAAATGGACAAAAAAAAATGGTTATTGAACACATCCTTCAGTCACAGAATGATTTTAAGTGGAATGCCTGCAAATTCATGCCGAGCTTCTAATATCATGAGTGAGGTGATATTAACACAGGTCTCTATGCTTCCAGTTCTACAGCTCTTGGCTCATTTCCCCTTTTTTGTATTGTGTGTGATTAAAATGGGCAGGCAAATCACACTGTTGACTCAGTTAAGTATATAACACTTGAGCTAACATTTGCTTACAAAACTTCAGTTTTAACTCACAGAAAGTAAAATACCAGATGCCGTGATTAATATCTTTTCAAATAGGTTTCAGGTTACACTTTAAGAATTCAGCTGCTGAGCTATCTTGGAAAAAAAAATTTGAAAAGCAGCATTTTTGCACTGACCCTGCATTAGGTCACAACAACTCTCATTTATTGCAATACACTTTAAACCTTGATCTGAAGGCCAGATGCAACGAAATAGAAATAGTACAACAGAAATTTATCTAATTCTATCAGTTTTAAACTTCAAGTGCTGTACAGGTGTTTTTTTTCCCCAAACTTGTAAGAATGCCTGATTTTAGGTTTCTTGATTCTTTAGGTAATGCAAAACTGAATTTTATTCCTTATCAAATCGCATTGAAGTCAATCACAGACAGACACAATTTCTCCATTCTCACCCCCCCCACCCCCCGATTCCTCCACTGATGTGCATAGGCGATATAAAACTTAAAAAAAATGAATGAGATAAACAGACATTGACTTAATTCCATCTGGTCTTGACAAATATTTTATTGCACGTTATTCATTCACAGACTGTGGGAAGTCACTGGCAAGGCCAGCATTTTCTTTTGCTTATCCCTTGTTTTCCTGACAAGGTGCTGACAACTGAGTGGCTGGCAAAACCACTTCAGAGGGACCTTAACAGTAAACCAGGGGCTGCACAAGGATAGCACAAATTCATGGTCTCTTTTACAATTATCAGCATATACTCACCATTAATCCAGGCCCCTAGATTACTAATCCAGCACCATAATCAGTGTGCTATTGCCATTTTAATCTACAATACTATGGTTCCACATTGGCCTCAAGTGCCACCTCAGAACCCACAAAACCGGAGGGGAAGCAAGCAAGTCACTGTCAACCTCAAGGGATTGCCCAAGAAAGGAGGATACTAGAACTGCCTGCTACATCTAGGTTTCCAGTGCCCTGGTAGGATACGTGGTAAATAGTGTCATTACATGATGCAAGGCTTACAGGAATGAACGGTTTTAAACACATTTATTCAGATCAAGAAAACAACAATAAGATAATTGACAGAGGATAATCACAGGGTGCCTTAATCGAATTGAACAGCAATCACCAGCACTATAATAGGAAGGTGATAAAATAAATCTGGTTCACCCTTGAGTATTCATCGTGACAATTTCCCATTGATTTGTCTTAATGGTTGCTTGCAGTAGGAGATTAAGTCAGATTCCTGAAGCCCATGATACAGGAGGGTTGCCAACCTTACCAAAGGTCAGCGGAGGGGTCTTTTGTGAGCACTTAGAATGTGATTTTGTACTGGGCTCAATAGGATTCCAAACTCTGCAGCCAAAACCTGAACCCCCTGCCCCCATGACTTCTGGGTTGGGGGTGGAGTCCTACCCACTACATCTCGACAAGCAATGGGTCACAATATGGGGATGTCGAGATTAGTTCTGCTGGAGTCAGCTTCCAATAGTGTCACATGAATTTCTGGGATTCCAGGAGAAAAATCTGGCTTTCTTCTGCCCAGTTCTTTTGTAAAATCTTTATACAACACTGGTTTGGGTACCAGAGTAGTGTCCAGTTCTGGGCACCGCACTTCAGGAAAAATGCAAAGGCCTAAGAGAGAGCAAAAAAACTTAATCTGGAAGGATTCCTAGGATGAGGGAGTTTAGTTCTGTGGGCAAACTTGGATTGTGCTCCCTGGACAAAGGCTGAGAGAGGATCTGTTAGCAGTATTTAAAACCATGAAGCATCCAGGGAGATTAGAGAGGGGAAATGCTTCCATAGATAGAAGGGTCAAGAATGAGCACACGGTTGGCAAAAAAATCAAAAGTGTGTTACTTTGAAAATTTTTTCTGTAGCAAGTGGTTGGGGTCTGGAATGCATTACCAGAAAAAGTAAAAGGAGTCCAGTTCAGTTCTGGTGTTCAAAAGAGAACTGGATTAGTTGAAGGGAAGGTACAAGTAGCATAATGGGGAAGAGGGCACGGGACTGGAAATGGCTGGATTGCACTTGCCTACAGCCAGCATAGATTTGATGGACCAAGTGGCCTCCAGTTACGTTGCAATCTGTGATGCTTCATCAATGTATGAACTGGTCTCTATAAAAATAGCTAAATGAGTTTAAAGAACAAGTTACATTCCAAAAAAAAAATCAATATTGAAGTTTATTTAATGAACTTTGTAAATACTCCACTGAATCTTCTTTCGATAACTCACCCAAATCTGGTTGTCTTGCGGCAAATGCAGCTTTAAAAAAAAGTGATGCAACCACGTAAAATAGTGCTGGCACAATAAGTACAGCTAGAGCACGCACTGTTAAGTTGAAAGATGAGATCATATTCAGAGAAATAGAAAAAAATCCTAAACTAGATGTATAATTAGAAAAAGCAGAATACTCATTTTCTAAGTAATTATCGAAATGCTTCAAAAACACACAGAACCCTTTGTAATGTATTTTGCTTGGCTAGATTCCCAAGTTAACTTGATGCTGCAAAGACTAAACATCTTTGGAGTTGAAGCTTTCCTTCAAGTCTCTACAGCTTTGTAGCAAGACTATAATTAAATGCAATTCAAAAATTATTTATATACCAAAAAAAAGGCAGTACAGTTTGAGTAGCCCCTCCTGTTTTCTATATTAAATAAGTTCCAGGAGTGGTTCTTGAAGCAAACCAAGGTTGGAGTATTTGGTTTCAGTTTTATCCAGACTTGAGTACAGAATCTGTTGTCCAAATTGAAGAGTCGTCTTATCTGCTCGTGTCTTTGATGAATCATTGAAAGTATAAAGTTACATGGCAAATTACATGGAAAACATTCATTCTAATCTCAAAATATTCATTATGACTCAATTCAAATTGCTCATAATAACACTGTTTAGACTTTTAACATTTAAAAGTTCTGAAGCAGTTATACTTTTTTGCTAATACAAGGGCTTTGAATAAAAAGAGTCAGAGTAGAAAGCTGAGTATTGCTAGCAATTTTTGTTTTCATTTATATTTCAAATTATCAGCACCTTAGCAAGTTGCTTTTGTGAAGTGCAGTCATGTTGTCAATTCACATTATTAGTGTCAGCAAACTATGACAATATTTTGTAAAAAGTGCTGATCTGATTGTTTAAAATGCTTCATTTCTTTTTCCAGTCTGGAACAAATCACCTGTCTTACAGTTGAACAGGAAGCCTTTACCCATCTTAATGTTCTCAGTTCCCACATCAGAAGCAAAACAATCTTTTTAGAAAATGCCACTAATTACATTGCCTCAAGTTCACTTTCAGTTTCCCCTCAGCAACCACCCCACCTAAAAGCAGCAGTGAAATAAAAAGCAGGGCACAAGTAACATGTGATTCAGATATTATTTTGGTCCTCCTGTGATTAAGTGACAAGAGACACCAAGAAATGATCCTGGAGTGTACAGTTATTACTCAGAGGTGATACATCAAGCAACTTGTATCAAAAGCACAGTTAGGAATGTGGTTACTAAAAGAAAATACTTCACATTCTGGTAACATTCTTAATTATTCCACAGCATGAAACCTTTCACTGAATTCCTAGTCTATCAGATAATGTAACTAGGACTAGAAAGCTTGGGACTTTGAGAAAGTATTTAATTGTTATCAAGCAGTGGTCTTCATGTATATTTCATTTTGTCAAGACCCTGGTGATTACTGATGCTTTCTTTTTGTGATTTAATGCTGCAAGAACACTGGTGTACAGACCAGACTCCACATGGTTTAGCTTTTTGTTTAAAATAGAAATTTAAATAGACTTTTTATTGAAACTGTCATCTGCTCCCCAGAGCCTCTCAAGTGGCTTAAAATGCTCACTAAAAGTTACATTTTAGTTAGGTAAAAAATTTTTGCTTGCATCAGCAGTGTACAGAAGGGGATTTTTTAAAAAATTCTCTTCCATTAGTCAAAATCAGTTGCAACATATTTTTGTCACCGTTCCTACAAATACTGAAAGAGAATATTTCTGTAAATTGACAATCTAAAACCATCAACAAACCCACATCTGTCAACAGAATCATTTTTGCTTTGCTCCAGCCACCCCATTTGGGAAAATTATCTTTTGCCCTGTATGGTGCAATGCTATGTAGTATTTCTTAAAAAAAACAACCATCAATTGTGCCTTATTTGGTCAGAAGGCTGTGGACTCAAGCCAGAAGCAAAAAGTCTAGGCCTTTGAATGTAGTAGTGAAGGTGTGTCACAGTGCTGGAAATCTCATTTCTTGAGCAAAGCATTAAATTACCTGCCCTCTCAATAAAAGACTCAACAATGATGTCTCAACAATGAGATCTCAAAGATGATTGGGGATTTTGTAGCAGTGCCCTGGCCAATGTTCATCCATCAACAAATCACCACTAAATATCTCTAGATTATCTGGCCGTTATCACCTCATTAGTTATAGGATCTTGCTGTGTGTAAATTGGCTGCCATGTTCCCAACATTCAAACATCCGTCACAACAGTGGCTTCACTTCTAAAGGTACTTGCTGTAAAGCAACCTGGGATGCCAAGTTTGTGGAAGAAGTGGAACATAAATGCAAATAAAAACAGAAAATACTGAAATGCTGTTTTTTTTTTAAAAAAAATTCAGATTTCCAGCTAAAAACCGTGACCTTGAAAACACATTCTGGAATTCCAACTTGAACTGTTCCAACACTCATTCTACCTCTCATATAACAATACCTGCATGTTATAAATTTTGACAAAGGGTCTTCAACCTGAAATATTAACCATTTATCTTTCTCTGATCTGCCGAGTATTTCCAGCATTTTCTGTTTTTGTTTCAGATACTGTGCATCACTTGTTTCTTATAATACCTGGCTCTGTTTGACTGAACTCTTAATCACACCTTCAATTATCTTTTTTGTTTACTCTGGCTATTTTGAATTGCATAGGGGCTTGGAAGGTATAACTTAAATGCAAATTATTGTCCATGTGCATCATAGGAACAGGGAAGAGGACTCTGATTTAACTTTTCCGCCAAACAACATCACTTTGAAAAATTAAGCACCCCTTATCTTAATAATACATGAGTGTCAGTCTACATGCAAGAGGATAGCCGAATCAATGGATGCAAATAAGGAGAGGTGCTTGTGCCAGAGGTCCCAAAACCATGTACTAAAGGTTAGTTAGAAGATATTTCTACATCCATGGACACTTTACTTTAATGCCCAGTCTTCTTCAGAGGTAATTCTTTGGAATTGAGGATGAGCACCTTCCAGTCCAGTTTTGTGGGTTCTGAGATGGCTGATGAGTGTTGGAAAGAGTGCACTCTTTCACAGCTGGGGCAGATGCTGGCTGACCAGGCAAGTGGGTGGGTGGTTTGTGAGGGGGCGTGCTCCATCCACTGGTCAGATGGAGCCTCCAGGTGCTCCTCATGCACGGACTGGAGCTTCTCAACACCATTCCAAATGCAGCTTCCCCTCTTTGAGCAGTCAGGGTGGAGAGATTTGCAGGACCTCGTAGGAACGTTACGGTTTCTCAAGGAGCTCTCTGATGTGCAAGCGATGATGGGAGTAAGACTCGAGTTTGGAAGGTTGGATCTAACAGTTAAGGTAGACTTGTTAAAAGCATTTGATGAGGCAGATCTAATCCCATGGGGTGGGAGGAGGGGAGGTGGAAATCAAAATTGATAGGAAATAATCTTAAGATCAAAAGCTATGCAGGTCACTTCGGGAGTGAAGCAAGGAAGCACACTTCCCCAACAAAAGGCGCTAGAATTCTGCTCTCCCCTCTCCAGAGGTCTGTGAATGCCAGTGGACAATTGAAACTTTCAAGATTGATGGAGATAAATTCTTGTTTGGTAAAGACATGGGGAAATCAGCTGCAAAGGGGGATAATGGGAGTAAAAGAAATGAATTCAGCCATACTCTGATAGAATAGTGGAATAGGTCTGATGGCCAACTGGCTACTCCTATTCCTTTGGTGGCTACGTTTTATATAGAAATGGGGGAGAAAGGACAGATACAGACCTGCGGCAGACTTGGATGTTGTTTAGCACCTTTTACAGTGAACTATTCAATGGCCAAACATGGACCGTGTGCATCTTAAATTCCTGCAGAATTTAACAGTTTTAGACTTGCTTCATCATTCCCCGCACTCACCCCTCCAGCCAACACACCCCCATCACCTAGTATGGATTATTAAAAGTTGAGTTATAAAACATATGGACTAATTGCAGAATGACAGCTGAAGGTCTATTAAGATAGCAGGGACACAGAACATCAAACAATGGTCTATTATTTCAGCTTGAATATCACTGTAACACACTGAACCAACAAACCCAGCGACCCTGTGACTAAAACTTACCGTAATTTGATTATGGAGCATTGTTCAATTTGTTACAGGCTCACAAACTCACAATCACAGACCTAGCTGAACTGAGCAAAACATAAATTAATCTTAGGGGTGGGAAGTTTTCATACTACAAATAAACCTGGACTAATATTTCAGTGTGCAGCTATCATCAGGAAGTGTTCTCCCAATTTGTGTGTTTTTAAAGTACAACACTATGAACAATTTGGTATCCTACACAAGCAGAAAGTAAACATGCCCTCTCTGGCGTCTATAAAGGCTATAATGAGGAGTTGACAGATATCGTATTTCAACTGCTTCAAGCTGCCATCTATTTTTAAGTCAAAGTTTCAACTGCTTTGTGCAAAATACCTGGGTCCAATTCTGCAGTGAATTGTCTGTGTCTTTAAAAAAAAGTGCTGAATTCCTGCAATACTGAAACATGACAAGGACTCTCTGGACTGATATTCTCCTCTAATCTTTTATTCCATCATCTCTGGGTTGCTGAAAAGGAAAGCATGATTTAGTGCTTTGAAATACTGCAAGAGGCAATTTAGATATCTGGTGTATACTCCCACCATATAAACACAATAAAGCAATTACACCTTGTGCCAAAAATCATTACGAAAAGTTTCATCTGGAGCCACTAATTTCTTTTTAAGTAGCCACGCCATTATTCACAAACAGAATTGATTTTATTCCCCCAAGGAGGAAAAGGACAAACATTGTTTTAAATGGGTTATGTTATGTGTGCTTTTTGTTTCTATAAATAGCACAGTAATCTCTTTATAATGCATTTCTGCATTGTACCACAAAGAAACGATCTTGTATTTTTTCTGAGAACTGAATAGCTTAATATCACAGCCTAAATCAATGTTTGTGCACCGTTGTTATAGCTGAATGCCAAATAACCAAAGACAATTTACAACATATGGTGCTTTTATTGTTGCATGTAACATAAAACATTAAGAAGTGATCTTTCCTGATTAAAACTCCACTAAGTAATAACAGAATAACACATTTCTCCTTCTGTGTATACAAAATAAGACACTAAGTACTGTACACCAAGTACATGCACAACTTGCATTTATCTTTAAGAAATAATTCATCAAGTTCCAAAAGGTAAGAGAACTTGACTTCCTTCTCTCCTCCCATGAAGTGTCCCCCACAGCCTGGCCACACTCTGGATTACAGCAAAATTATAATCAGAAACTTCTCCAGTATGTTGACAATATTTCTGCAGGATGAATCCGATGAAAGGGTTGCGAAAATAACTCCACTTAACCATGAGTTAACTTCCACTGGAATTTCTGGAAAAGTTCACATATTGCTTCTTTGAACTTTTGTCTGAACATGTGACAATCCCATGATCTCAACACTGTGCCAGTAGAAAGGATTGAGCAGAAGCTGGCTTGACCTTCTATCTAAATACCTTACCCCTTAATTAAAAAACCTGGGGTGCATTTGTAATCCAAGGCTCAGTCAGTTACACTTAACCATGGGCTGTGTATGATAAATAACATTTCTTAATAAAGAGATATGAATGATCTACTCGAGGGGTCTGCATAGTGGAGGAGCCAGATAACTCGTGCAAAGTTTTATTTTGGGAAAATTGATCTGTTTTGCATTGATGAGATAAGCCTGTGGTTCTGATTATCAATCCTGGTGATCATAGTCTGGAATTGATCCTGCAGTTTGACAGCTACAAACCACATCTTGTATCAGAATTTCGTCAGTATGGACTTTGTGAGCACAGCTTTTGTCCAAATAAAGTTCTTGCATTACAGATTGCTATTAACTATTTCACTGAAGGCAGCACACTGGGTGCAGCTAGTAGAGCTGCTGCCTCACAGCTCCAGTGACCCGGGTTCAATCCTGACCTCCGGTGCTGTATGTGTGGAGTTTGCACTTGCTCCTTGTGGGCTTTCCCATTTTCCTCCCACATCCTAAAAAAATGTGCAGGTTGGCTGGTTAG
>JAUZTB010000017.1:38379157-38389970 GCA_034780895.1 Rhynchobatus australiae | reverse complement strand
GCATGATAAATTTTTGGGTGGTGATTTACGAATTCTGTAAGAGTGACTTTGTGTTATCCGGGTGGCTGTAATGCCAGGGTAGCCTGTAATTTAATGATCCAGAACTTGCAGAGGCCCATCAGTCACTGTGCAGCAAGCCAACATCCAGCAGAGTCATGGGCCTATGACCTGCAAATACACGTCCGAGGAGTTGTGTATGAACAAGTGGATCAGGTTTACACAATGAAGGACCTCTCTTCTGGGCACTGTCACACAGGCCTGCAGAAAAGATGGATGTGGAATAGAAGGGGTGCTGGGCTTAAACACATTGGATTCCCTTGCCCAGTGCAGACCCAAAGAGAGATGGCAAGTAAACAGATTAGAGGGGGCTTATCCGAGCTCTGGGCTGGGACATACTCAAGGAGGTCGCCTTTAAATCTCACCACTGAAAACATGGTAGGACCGACTACCCAAAACAGTCATACTTCAGAACAATAGGACTCATTTCTTCTGGCAATGCAGTAAATGCGTTCTGCATGGGGAATGGCACTGCTAGTTCCACACATTAATGCAGAAGACAGCAGACCTTCACAAATGCAGTTTGTGACAGGAAGTGTCCATCTGAATTTCCAAACTTGTGTGACCCAACCCGAATACCAGAAGGATCGTGTTCCATTCTGGAAAACATTGAGTTTCACGGGGGCAATTTTAGGGGGCTGATTTTTTTTTGGCATTTATGTTTATATTTATAGTGGAAATATAGTAACATGCAGTAAATACAACAAGAAAATGTGCAATTTCTCAGTTTGCTGAAGCTATACCTGATTCTCTGCAAGACATTCCTGACAGATTTCTAGATTATTACACCAGTGTCATGTGTGCTGCAGAACATCTTCCTCACCTCATCCAAAGCTCTGCTGCCCATATTCCAATTGCTAAGGCACTAAAAACAACTTATTGGGGTTGAATTTCCAGGAATTTCCTTGAGTCAAAGGTAAGAGAATCTCAGTCAGTTGGCTATAACATCAACCACTAGCCAAGGTTTCCACCAATTTTTATTAAGGTTGCACTGACCAATTGGATCACCCCCTCAAGGAAATCTGCTGACAAACAGTTAGTCATGCCTTTTAACCTTCGATCATTTACAACTCCAATTAAAGCAATATTGATATTACAATTTTGCAAAATGAAAATACATTAAATTAATCTGTAGGAAGATCACACAAGCAAAAAGCACTTAGACTACCCAGTTCCAAATTTTCAGTATTAGAGCGAAGATGGCTGGACCTTTATCATATTTTCACATCTACAATACATTCTGTTCTTCATGTAGACTAGATGCAAATTAATACAGAATTGAATTTGATATGAGAGGCACACTTAAGCATGGCTAAAAAACAAGCTGCTGGAGGAACTCAGCAGGTCAGACAGCATCCGTAAAGGGAAATGTTTCGGGTCGAGACCCTTCATTTGGACTGGAGCACTGAAGTATATGGTTAAACTTAGAATTTTAAGCACAATTAATAAATAGCACACACAAAGTCAGCAGTGCAACACAAAAGTGTATTTATTTACTGAGGTAGCAGTAGGTTTGCTTGCATTTTCTTAATGAAGACTGCCAATATTATATTTAAGACAGTTAGGTGCAAGGCTTTCAAGTGCCAATGAAACACTCGATGCAACATTTTCAGATTTGTATTGGCAGATCTCCCCTGGTGTTGCTCATATGTAGTTTGGGATCTGAGGTATGGTTGTTCAGTTTAACAACTAATCAGTCCATTGTGTTTAAGGTCAATGCTCAATACTTCATGCTAATTGCAGTTGGTTATAAATTACCCAGGTTAATTGAGAGGTCATTAAACTGCTCAGAAATTTCAGTTACTGGGTTAATAACTAGCTTTCTTTATTACTATTAAGATCACCTTCCAACAAAACCAAATATACAAACTCAAAATTTTCTGCTCTGTGCACACATGCTTGAGTGCCTGTAGTGGGGGGAGGGGACATGCGAGGAAGGGATTTCCAGTTACTTTTGGCATGGGGTGGGTAGTGTAAGAATTGAGAGTCAAACCTCTTACTCTAGGACTCCTCTTTGTTGGCCACAATGCTTTACATTTTTGGGGCAAGCTGTGGGAGCATTTTCCCCATCTGAACTGCTACGTCAAAGAAACATCCCCAAGGTTATTGGCTAATCCAGAAATTCATCTTCTTTCCCCATGGGCTCCACAGGTTCAGAAGGAACTTCTAAGCCAACAGCCGACATGAGATCACTGATCTTTACTGGAATAGGCATCAACTCCAAGTAGAATGGAGTACACTCCTCCACAGCCACGATTACTCCATTGAAAGCAGAAGATGCAAAGGGCACCGAGATTCAGCTCCCTGCCAGAGACCACACCCTGGTTTACTGTGAATAATATTCCTGCATTCATAAGACAATGTGTCTTTAAGTACTGCCTACAATTACAATATAAAAATAAGCAAACATTTCCTCTGTACTATAATACTTTGTCACATCCAAGCATTGTACAGAGTTATTCTTCAAAAGATCAATATTTTGCACACACATTAGATGCAGGGTGCCCAGCTTCTCCAAGTTAGCCTCTATATGAACCAAGTATTTATGTGACAGCAATTAAACCTTGTAGGCTGAAACAGTGACACCTATTTTTACATGAGATAATGCCCAATCTTCCAAAGCAATGAATCCTCTGACTCACTGTTGATAGTTCCATGGGAGGCTTTCTGGTAATATTACCCACTGATTGCTCACAGTCTATTGGAGATTATATCCTGCTTTTAAAGGGGGTAAAGAGTATTATTTCATTGACTGTATTATTCTTCTGCTAAGGGGAAGCAATACCCCTTAAAGCAGCAAAATGTAATAAGGCTGCTTTCCTCAGGTCAACTGGAGACTCACTGCCCTTAGCAAAGCCTTGGCATAATTAGAAATCGGATTTTCTTTCCCTCAGTAATGCATGCAACTGCTGAAGTCATGTGGGAAATATTTTCTGCTGGTAGGCAGTTTTTTTCTGGATATTGGAAAGTAACAGCTCTTGTCCTTGCTTAATTTTTTCCACTAAAAAGCCTAACAAATCTACTAACATGCAGCTTTTGAGGAAAGCTCACTAGCCAGCAAGTTCCTAGAAATGCCAGCTGTCCTGGGTTTGGGTAAAAGGAAACAAATTGGAAATGACTGGACCTCAATTGTTTCATTTAAAAATATGCTACTTGGTCAATAACAATAGATGCAGCTCAAAAGTGAAAGAGACATCTATAGACTGATCTTTTACAGACACGCTGTTTGTGAGCACATCCACAGTCTCAAAAGGTTTAATACTAGCTGTAACAAACAATGATAAGGCTTCCAACTAATGAGAATCCCATAAATTTAACTTAAAACTAATACTGGACTCCAATTTTCTGATCTACTTATTCAATTTCCAATAAACTACGTAGAAGATTGGTCATGCACCACCAATCCAAAATTGATTTACTATGTCACACATTTCAAAACTGGTTTTGCTAGTACAACAAGCTGAACTTTGTGAACCAACCGAGACAAAGACTCATTTGTACATTTAGCAAATATACACCAACTTGTATGGCAGCTCATCAAAACAGCAGTTTAAGAGATGGACCCTGACTCTTAAAAGCCATTAGATTACTGGCTGTAGAACCAGAACTGATACACTACTTTAAATGGGCCTTTTCAGCTCACTGGATTGTTGTTTTTCCTCATCTTTGTTACAAAATACAACTATTTTGGGTATGGGGCTGGTAGAAGCATTGAAATAAAAGCATCGCTATTGACAGGACCCAGCACCACACAAGTGTAGAAATCAGCAAAAGAAAGGAAGGAATAACAATCTTAAAGGAGGTTTTGGTCAACCATTTCTGAAACATTGTTGCCTATTTTGGATTATTACTTATAGTGGATCATTATTCAGGGTGGATGGGGAAAGAAGTGTACAACAATCTTTACCTGCATCTTTAATGTGTATGTTAAATATACCCCTCTGGAAGTAGAATGATATAAAATCCTTGCAAGTCCTGCACCTTCAGGCTCTACAGATGCAACTGTTTATTTCTCACAGGTAATGTAAGTTAATAATGCAGACTTCTGCTGTTCATGGACAGAAACCAGTCAGCCAAAACCTTTAAATCCCTCTTCACTCCTGCTCATTATCAGAATGGGTTACAACTGATGTATGAACCTTTAGTTTCTTCATAACCTGCAAGTGACTAAAATACAAAGATCTGTTTTCACCAAAAGGCATTATCAAACCTTCAATATTTTTCTGACAACGTATAGTGTAAAATTCACTTTAAAGCAAAACTAATCAGAGACTTGTTTCACAATATGAATTAGATATTTATATTCCCTATAATTTCTTTAAAAATTTACATGAGTGACATGTTTTCCAAGTAGTTAAAACATAATGTTATTAAATTATGAACCTGGTGATTTACAAACCTTGATTGTTTGATCTTTTTTTTAAAATCTGCACTACCATCAGTGAGGGAAAATCAGTGATCGGTATTATTTTAAGTAGGTCATTCTGCAAATTAAAACGTAACAGGTAAAAGGGAAAGATCGTTTGAAAATAAACACTAGTGATTTATCCACAATGTACCCATGCTCTTTCAATTTTTTTTCAGTGCAAGATGTCAAAAAGAGTTGGTAGAAACTTCAGAATTGTGCTCCCTAGAGACACCTGCTGAACATTATATTGCATTGCATGTGACAGTTGACATAGCAAAGCTGAAGGATAAATGTTGACAGAAAATCAGGGCCAAAAAGGTAAGAGAGAAAGAGAGAGACAGACAGTCGCAGATTCAGATGGATAACATTTTTGATACCAACCAAAGATTATATAAAACCAGAAAATCAAACATTTTAAAGGATGACCTCACATTTATTTTTCCTTGCATGTCTAATAACATTAAACTTGCAACCCTAAAGAAGAACATCAATGACACAAAAACATCATAAATGTCATAACAGTTGAAAATAGCCAATGCCAAATTGCAAGCCATTAAATTCCACCAGACTCTCAGCAACTTCAATGAGAATATACACATCTGTTCAGTATCAACTGAACCTAAAATTGAATCAAAAGATAATAGGAATAAAGGGCTTTCAAATTAGAATTATGAGCTCAAACAGAAAACAATGTAAATAAAATAATTACCAAGGTCAGCCTTTTCTTTTAACACATCCTTGAAACTGAGGCCACTGTTGAGGGTGCATTGTCTGTAGTGATGCAAGGTTTCCTTTTGTCCATTGATCCTCAGCTCCTTTCTCTTTGAGGGTTTCAGTGACACAGCCCCAAGGCCTCGTGTCCACGTGCTGAAATCTGAGCATGTCCATTTCATCAGGTCATCCAGCTTCACAACTACTTTCTCCGAAACAGCTACAACTTCATCCTGTAAACAGTACCAGGAAATTTAAAGAAGTAATAAGACCTTGCTGATCTGTAATGGTGCGCAGTGGCTTCTTTCACATTTCAGACAATAGAGTTCTCAATTTACTTAGTTATACATATCACAACTATCTTTAAATATAATCTATTGATGTTTCTGAAGTCATTATCCAATTGTATCATTAGATAGAAACATGGAACTGAACTGCACAGGAGACCATTCGATTTGTCAGGTTTGTCTCAAGAAAAGTTAGTCATAGTACCCTGTTTTCCTGAAAGCCCAGCACTTTTTCCCCCCCTTTCTAAATATTTATTCCCTATTGGACGTTGCTATTCAATTTATTTACACTGCCCTTTGAGGCAATACATTCCAGATCATGACAATTTATTCCATTTGTTGAAACAAAAAAGTTGCTTCATTGCTTCCCTGGTTGTCATTTCAAATGATATTAAACCTGTGCCTGCTTGTTACCAACACTCCTGTGCTATTCTTCAGCTGACAGAATGCACAAGTAGCCTGCTATCAGATACATGCAAACGGAATTGGTAATAAACCATCCAGAAGTTTACTAAAGCAGCTCTGATAACTTTCCTTCTAATCTTTCTTTATTTCTCTGGAAAGCTTCTCCGTGTCCACAACATGGCTGACCACAGAGATGATGAACTATTGTATCACTTTTAAGCATAATCTATTGGCTCATCAGGACAGTAGGCTACAATTCTACATAATCAATTGCGTTAGGTCTTTCCTTCCGCATTACCAGTTTACTGAGAATATTTATCTCTGAGAGATAATGAGCTCAGCAAAACTGAAAGGGTAATGGCTCCAAATGAATATTCTATGAATCACTTGAAAGTAAAATCAGAAGGACAAAATTCTGACATTAAAAAAAAATCAGATGCAAACACTCATATAAAGATTCAACTAATTAACATAATTAACATTTGTGCAATCTTAATGTCAATTGTTTGTGGGATAGTTTGAGTTTTGCATTAATATGATTGAAGAAGTTTCAAAAAGACATGGCACCAGAATGTTAAGGATTCCAAATGTTCTGCACTGCCTTGTTAATTTTGTTTAAACCTTTGAGATCCTTTCTAGTCTTGCGACTTAATTCTTCCATGCAACACAAATCATTTTCTGTAAATTTCTAACATGTCTCCACGATTATAAAGCTGAACTAGAAAAACATTGAAAGGAACATACTCAATGTTTGCATTTGTCATTGGAATAATAAAATTTATTTTAACCATAATTTGTGTGCTGCCACCACAAATAACAAAGTGCTCAAACAGATTTGTACCAATCCACTTTAAATTTCGCAGCTTCCTCAAATTCTTCCGTTTCTTTCCCTCCAAATAATCCACATTCTCTATCCAATAGTGAAATATATAGTTGAACATGCTGTAAATTATATGGAAACCTCTCCCTGTTAAGAAAATAAAGCTCTAAGTACACATTTATTGGTAATGAAACAATAACATTTTCACAAACTGATGCTGGTATCTGTTTTATAAAGCTCAAATGCAGGAAACAAACAAAGGCATTTTATAGCTTTTGTAATCCATTTTGAAATCTTGTGTTGTTGGGTGTTTTGTTCAAATTCTCCTTTATACATACTGCCTTGATGAACACATCTGTTAACTGTGTAGGCAGAAATGCTGTAATATGAGAATGTGAAAACAATCACTTTCCAAAGTTCATCAAATCAACTTCAATGCTAGAATTTCCAGATGCTTGCCCAAATTTAGAATCATACAGAGTATAAGCTTCTATCTGAAAAGTATCTCATGCCCAAAATCAGAGCTCATCTTGCCCCCCCCCACCCCATAATTACTTAGGTAGTTTAGTATAAAATTATAAAGTCCTCAGATACAAAGAAGGAAACAAAATTAACAGAATGTAAATATTTATTAGTGGCTGTAAATTGTAAGGTTGAAGCAATTGCTTGATATAACAGACCTTACAAAAGACTTCTAAAACCACCAAACATTTTGCTATTTTTAGTGAAAACACCAATATTCATCTTTTAGAAAAAGCAATAAAGTAATTATCTAGCATAATTTATAATTTTCAAGTAATATTACAGGAAAATGTCATAAAATACAAGTAAACAGTGTAATAAAATGCTGCTTACAGTTAGCAGTGAAATTGTATGCAATCATCCATATAATAATCTTAGTTAATGTATGGTTTGGTCTGTTCAACCCTTTGATAAAACAGCTACCAAAAGAAAGAAAATCTGTCATGCTGAGAATGTTTCAGTCTGTTGCCTCATGAGGTCAAAGAAAGAATTCCTCAGGTCAGAACAGATTAGTACACCTGCTTTGCTGTCTATTGAATTACTGACCTCGCAACATGAGAAATGATGCCTATAGGAATGAGAAAGCCCTTTATGTAAAGTGGCTATCTAGTAACTCATGTTCTTTTTTAAAAAAAAGAGACCTGCAGATTTTCAATTTTATTCTTATTCCAAATTCAATTAACAAAAAGCTCAATGAAGGAATGTTATAAATCTACATTAACATTTAGATTCTAACACTAATGTTACATTGAGCATGAATGACAAATATGCATTTGGAACTGTAAATTGTACCACTGACTTTATGAATGATCCTAAAATGTACTCTCATTCCCACAATGATTTATTTGGCCTGCAATAAAATTGTAATTTTCTTGTTCCTTGATTGCACACTGTTTTCTGAAAAATGCCACGTTTAGAAAAGAGTATGGTAAAAATTTAAAAACTGACAAAAAAAAATCAAAATTTATCAATCATCCCATTTTCTTTTCATCTCCATTGTTGCCTCCAAGACAGCATTTTTCCCCAACTATCCAAACAACCACTTCAATCCCCCATCTTAAAAAATGAATACTCTTCAGAACCATTGTGTCTGAAGTTCTGATAGGCACTGTATTCTTCTTTCATGCTGTGCAATGAATGGCAGTGTGCATAACCAAAGGAGTCTTCGGCACCAACTCTGGTCCTGCTCTCACCCAATTTAGCAGGGTGAATGTTGATGCTAAAGTGCCCAAAATATTTTATTTTCTCCTCTCTTGCTTAACTATCAAGGGCAGGAGCCTTCCAACTCCAAGTGGCTGACTTAGGACAGACAAGGAGATAAAATTCTATACAAGTTCATTTTATGCAGATGAATTGTTCCTATGAACATGCCCTCTTTTTCCATTGCAAACCTGCCACAACTGCTCAAATGACAAGAACTTTAAAGGCACAGGAGAAGGCCTTTCAGCCCATCAAGCACTGGAAAATCTCTTCTCTATACAGACACCTATGTTTCAACTGCCTCTGTAACTTGTGCTGGAGAATGGAGAGGTCTGAACTTCAGCCTTACTAGAATGAGCAGTGAACCTCCAGGCCAGATAGATCAATCTATTCTCAATAATTGTTATCTATCTTGTTTTGCTGGTACTAACCGGCCTTGGGGATTTAGGATTCCTACTATAGCCTTTCCCAAACCTCCAGCCCAAGGCTTCAAAAGGGGTACTGGGCTGTGGAAGTTCAATATTGTTTGCAATTTGGACAAGCGTGGTATTGGAAGCATTTGATCAGGCTCCTGAAGTTTGAGTTCTGATGAAGGGTCCTGAACCTGAAATGTTAACTTTTTCCTCTTTCTGCAGTTGCAATGCGTCCAGCAGAAATTTTCCAACATTTCCTGTTTTTATTTCAGATTTCCAGTGTAAAAAAAAATCAAACCGAACTGCATGTTAATCTTTGGTATGTGTGTCATGTACCTCCTTGCTTATGACCTATTTTCATCAGCTCAGCAATTAAGGACTGATAATGCTGCCTCAACTAAAACCACTCATCACTGCAGCACCAGCATTACATTTTGCTCTTTTCATTTACAAGGAATTAAAAACCATAAGACAACAAATCTTGCACTGACCGCCCAAATAATCCTTGCACCTTTACTTACAAACTTGGAAACATGCCAGAATGCTGACTTTAATCTGGATTGATGCTAGAAGAAATTTTTGAACTGATATCATACAGAATGATGTACTCTTAAAAGAACATTGTGTAACCTTTGAAACCCAGTCATCTCACAGTTAAAGTCAGCAATGAACTTCAAACAGTAATTAGAGCCCTACTATTGAATTCACAGTACTATTAGAGGACAGAATAACTCAAAGAGTATTTGGTAACTGGAACCTAATTTAAAGAAGTCAGATGCTTGGCACTGAAGTTTTACTTCCCCTCAACCAACCCCCCCCACCCCACTTCTTTTACTGAACAATCATTTTATTTTTTTCCCTGAAAGCAGCTTTTAAGACCTCTTTAAATTACCCATGCCAGCAGCAGAGTTAGGAAAGTATTTTTAACAAATGTTAAAATTCACTCCAAGGTATTTATTTTCCTGATACCTCCACCAGGCCAACTTATAGTCATAAAATATTACAACATTGCTCTCCAGTTTTAATTCATGTCATTATTTCCTCTCCTATATTATATTTAAAAATTGCTTAAATATATATATCTTTAGTTACTGCCTTCACAGTGACTGACCCACTTTAAAATCAGCCTTGCCATGTAGGCAATGCTGCTTGCTAGATTTGAATTTTGAAGTAGACAAGTGACTCTTGGGGGGGAAAAAGGATATTGCTGTTTTCCTATTACTATATTCAAAACAGATGACATTATTCAAATAATTGGCACATTAAATGAAAAAGCCCATGATGCTCTCAGAATCAGAACAGTGCTTGTGAACAGAAGAAATGCAAAACTTGGAAAAATATGTTGCCAAAAATATACTGCAGTGTATTTCACAGATTTGCATAATTGTATTCATTATATCTGATCCCTCTGGGGAGTGGGACATTAATATACTGTACAGTGAAGATGAACCACAATTTATTCAGCTTTACTGGAATAGTTTGCCATTATTAATGCTGCATACTTATGCCAAATTTTAATATGCAGGCACAATTAGCATCTTATGATTCACAGCACAGCAACAAAAAGGTGGATTAGAGTTGAAATAGAAGGTAATTGTTCTGCGACAAATAGTCTATTTAAAAAAAATCTGAAAAGGAGCATACAATTGCAATCTATTAGAGAATCTTACTGCGTAGGAGTCCATTCATCCCCTACTGCCTGCGCCAGCTCTTTCAGAGCTATCCTTTTAGAGTCATAGAGTAATACAGCACAGAAACAGGCCCTTCAGCCCAAATCGTCCATGCCAACCAAGACGCCCATCTAAGCTAGTCCCATTTGCCAGTGTTTGGCCCATATCCCTCTAAACCTTTCCTATACGTGTACCTGCCCAAAGTGCATTTTAAATGTTATTATTGTACCTGCCTCAACCACTTCCTCTGGCAGCTCATTCCATATACCCACCACTATCTGCAGGAAGTGACACCTTGGGTCCCTTTTAAATCTCTCCCC
>JAUZTB010000017.1:38085332-38096204 GCA_034780895.1 Rhynchobatus australiae | reverse complement strand
GACATGCTCTCCAATCCAGGCAGCATCCTGGTAAATCTCCTCTGCACCCTCTCTAAAGCTTCCATATCCTTCCTATAATGAGTGCGACCAGAACTGAATACAGTACTCCAAGTGTGGTCTATTCAGAGCTGCAACATAACCTGGTGGCACTTGAACTCAATATCCCGACTAATGAAGGCCAACACACCATACGCCTTCTTAACAACGTTACCAACCTGCACGGCAACCTTGAGGGATTTATGGACTAAGACCCCAAGATCCTTCTGTTCCTCCACACTAAGAGTCCTGCCATTAACATTGTCTTCCATTCTCTTCAAGTCTCAGGATAATTCAAACTCTCGCATTCCTTGTCACATCTCATAGCCCACTATTCACTCCTGCATAACTAAGGTCATAGAACAGTACAGCATAGGAACAGTCCCTGCGATCATCCAAACTCTATATACAAGGGAAGATGACTTTATCTGTTTTCCCTTCAGCTGATCAGATCAAGCAAAGCGGTCATTTACCTGCATTACAGGGATTCCCAAAGTGCAAGAATTTATGACTGCGCATATGTTCTCATGGGATGTCCCTGGCAGTCTCTTGTCTGCTGGGTATAGCCTTAGAGGATCTCCATAGCTCGCTTGCATTATAATCACAGTTCTTCATCAGCCTCTCCAGGCCCTTCTAACTTTTGGGAGAAAACTCCCAGTCTTCTCCCATTAACACAGTAACTGTTCTGTTTCAACAGTCCTCTGTAACTGGAGAATGTATTGTGGAAAACACAAGGCATTGGATTGTAGCTCGAAGGTCGTACCTGCTATATCAAATATCAACAGCTGCAGTGTGGTATTACATAGGGAATCCTGACAATGCGAATTGTGAACTTGAACTGAAGGTTTTTTTTTCCTCATTAAGAGGATTTTCACAGTGTTAAGATGATCTACAACACTCTTGAGACCAAAAAAAACTTACTTTTTATTTTAATATTTGACAAATTAGATGTAATTCAATAATGTAAAAGTTTAAATTCTACAGACCTTGATTCCAACAATCCTTGCTCTTTGATGGGTCGTATTTTTTTCCTTATTACTGGCAGTTTGGTCGTATCAATCACTTTTGTTTCACCATTATTGTATGTGAATTCAAGAGTTCCATTCCATTCTCCTTGTGCTCTGCATACAATTGTGTTTGTAGGATTATGCTTTACTTCAGCTGTAACTCTACAAGAAGAAAATGGAAATAAAAGGATGAAGTAAAAAGGGAAGTAAACTGTTGATCTACAACTCTAACAAAAATAATTAAAGAGTTTCAAATTTAAAACTTTATTCCTGTGTTTTAATTCCACTATGGTCTTTCTCTTCCTTTTCTCTGTATTCTCTTACATTCAACAGTATTAATTTATACCTCCAACTCTGGTCTCTGAAACATCTTGAAGCTGGCCTGCACCCAGTTGCACAACCCGAAGTAAATGTTCACTGCACACATCAAGCCATGCCTATTGCAACATGCTGCTGCTGTTTACTTATACAAGCAAATGTTTCCACAGCTCCCACCAACAGTTGTTATCATGTTAAGATTACTTATGAAATCATAAAGTAGAATATTTTGCTGCAGCAATCTAATTCTACCTGTCCAGACAACCGCCGATATTTCCAACTCATTGTGTTATAATGGATATTATTTTTTTTTAATTAAATTTTAAAAAATATTTTATTTACAGCATGGTAACAGGCCCTTCTGGCCCAACGAGTCCACACCGCCCATTTTTTAAACCCCAAATTAACCTACCCGTACGTCTTTGGAATGTGGGAAGAAACCGGAGCACCCGGAGAAAACCCACACAGACACGGGAGAACATACAAACTCCTTACAGGCAGCGGCGGGAACCAAACCCGGGTCGCTGGCGCTGTAATAGCGTTGTGCTAACCACTACGCTATCGTGCCACCCTACATTCTGTAATGAAACAACACACCTTTTAATTGCAACAAACAGGGTGCCGAAGGAACTCAGTGGATCAGACAGCATCTGTGGAGCGAAACGGACAATCAGTGTTTCAAGTCGAGACTCTTCATCTCGGCTGATGAATTGAAACATCAACTGTCCATTTCCCTCCACAGATGCTGCCTTCCTCCAGCATCTTGTTTGTTGCTCCAGATTCCAGCATCTGCAGCCTCTTGTGCCTACACTTTTTGTCTTACCATGCTGCAGCCTCTTTGATCCAAACATATAGATTCAGTTTAAAGTAATCCTCTGGTTTCTGCTCATCACTAAACAAAACATCTTGCTCTCTACAGGAGGCAAGATTTGCTATTGTCTTCTGGTCAATTTTCGGCCAGCAATTTTGTTTTTTTTACCCTTGCACACCATCTCCTTTTGGACTCTCACGATTTCACTTTCTTCTTCTACCTCCAAAATATTGTTCACTTTAAAAAAAAACCTGTCCATTTGTTTGATACATAAACCAAATGATCTTGAGTTCAATTCTGCATGTCAAGACTCTCAGTACAGACAGTTAGACCAACCACATTGTCACCTTTCTTTTCAACTGTGAAATAACTAATCTTGTTGTCTGCAATAGTCTACTAATATATCAATGTTGCAGTTCCTTACTGCCATGGCTTCTGTTATACATTCGCACTGGTGCACATGGAGGCTTTACACAAATAAGATTCCATGTAATCATTGCAAGAAAACGCCATGAAAAATTGTTTTTGTTGCTACAAATTCAACTAGGCGAGAGTTACCATTGTCCTTCAAAAATCCCAGGTGTAAACTACCTGCTATCTCGTTACTGTTAAATCGTATTGCTTTATAAATGTAATATATAAAAAGAGAGGTGGTTTATATATAAATGTAATATATAAAAAGAGATTTGCAAGGCAGAACATTACAAATTCTGCCTTGATGATTCTGATGCAGGGTCACGACCTGCAGCATCATCTAGCCCTTTACCTCCACAGATGCTGCTTGACCAGCTGAGTTCCTCTGGCAATTTTTTTTTGCATTCCATTGATATCTAACTGGAAATTAAGCACATTTAACAAGCTATGCTTGTCACAATGCTGAACAAAAGCAAGCTCACAGAGAACCCAAATGCAACACACTGGTACAGGACTGGAGTCAGGATACTTCCTCAGGACCAAACACCAGCAGCAGCTGGAAGGAATCTTACCTCAGAGATCTGAGTAGGAATCCCAACACAAACTGAATCTTCAAACAGGAATAGAGAACACATAACTCCTCCAGAGCAGACCACTCTAAGCAGCCAGAGTCAAAGTACACCCAAAGGTTGACCAATACTCTGACAACTAGTGCCAGAGAAACCCAGGTACTTATGCTAGGCCCCTGATGGGGTTCAGGTATGTGTCATTATGCAAACAGTCCAGCATGGAATCCATGTGCTATACAACAAGCATCTAAGGAGCCAAATTGAGGGCCAGAACCCAGAACCATGACACAGACCACTCCAATATCACCTCCCAAACCCACAATATGTACCATAAGAGCAGCAGGCACATGGAAACACCAGCACCTGTGGGTTCCCCTCCAAGACACTCACCAACCTGACTTGAAAGTATATCATCAGTCCTTCATCGTCACTGGGTCTAAATCTTGGAACTCCCTACTTAACATCATTATTGGAGTGCCTTCAGCAGAAGATTGCAGTGGTTCAAAAAGGCACGGCTGACCATGACCTTCTCAAAGGCAACTGGGGTGGGCAACAAATGCTGACCTTGCCAGGAATACCCAGATCTTAAAAATAAGTTAAAAAAATAATTCCTGCATGTATCCCATGAGGTTATCATCTCTTACAAATTATATCACTGTAAATATTTCAGAACTAGGGTGATGTCCTGGAGAGTTCCAATTGCCTGAGGAGACTCGGGAACAATTTCACAGTTTCTTCCCCACTTGGCTAGTATTTCCATTGATCCTTTGTCTTTGTCTTAAGATCACAAGATTTTAGGTGAGGTGGGGAGTGGATATATTGTGACATAAACAATTCATCGAACAGAGTGGATGAAAAGAGGCTTGGTCTGCCATTATTTTTCATCGGCTGTAAAGGGTGTTATGTAAATCAAATCTTTTTCTTTCACTGCATCATTACTACCTTTGTTTGCCACTAATATCACAATAATAAATGAATGACCTAATGGGAAAGAAAATGACATAATGGGATGTGGAATGAAACCAAAGCCCCCCAAGGGAGACCTCTCAGAAAGAGAAAATGCAAACAGGCAGCACCTGAGGTCAGGTCACTGGAGCTCTGAAACAGCAATACCAGTTGTTGTGCCACAGTGTCACCTGACTGCATAAGAATAATGAGAAGATAAATTAACACTGTGAAGTAGAATGGCCACTTCTAGCATTTGAAATGTAATCCACTGAGAGTTAGGCAACTGAAGCCTTTCCTCATCTATTATCCCAATGTTGAAGTTGTTTCAGACTCACAAAAGCTCACAGTTCCATATTCTGATGGGCAGGTCTCTTATCTCATAGACACCCTTAATTTGTCATGGTTCTGGCCCTCAGTTTGGCTCCTTTAATGCCTTGTTGTCCAGCACATGAATTCCATGCTGGACTGATTATATAACGACACTTACCTGACCCCCGTCAGGGGCCTAGCATAAGTACCTGAGTTTCTCTAGCACTAGTTGCCAGAGTATTGGTCTACCTTTGGCTTCTAGCTGCTTAGAGTTGTCTACTCTAGAGAAGTCCTGTGTTTGCTATTCCTTTCTGCAGATCCAGTTTGTGTTGGGATTCTTCCTCAGATCTCTGAGGCAAGGTTCCTTCCAGTTGCTGCCTGTATTTTGTCCAGAGGAAATATCCTGACTTCAGTCTTGTATCAGTGTGCTGCATGTGGGTTCTCTGTGAGCTTGCTCTTTGATCATAATTAAGTTTAAAATATTAATTTTGGACACATTCTTTGCTCACTCAAACAATGTAAAATTCAGTCATATTAAGATTGCTGCTACTAGGGTCACCTTTATGATGAGGTCCTATCACATTGCATAATATCAGGTCCAGTATAGGCTGTACTTTGATTGGCTCTAGAATATTTTATTCTAAAAAACTATCCTAAAAACAGTCTATAATCTCATGTGGGCTACCTTTTCCTATCTGGTTTGCAATCTTCAGGGGGACTTTAACCTACATGTAGATTAAAATCCCCGTAAGGAGAAAATGCTTTGGCAGTGGACTGTTTCATCTCAATGTAAGACTACTTATGCTTAGAGAAGCATACTTTCCTTCTGCTACATCACACAGTGGCATTAATAGCTGAAGGAAAGCATACAGATAGTAAAACAATAAAAAAACTGCGGATGTTAGAAATCTGAAATGAAAGCAGAAAAGTTCTGGAAACTCTTAAAAGGTCAGGCAGTATTTATGAGAAAAAAATAAAGTTAATGTTTCTGGTCAATGACCTATCAACTTAACTAGGAAAAGCTCTTCCTGGCCTCCATAATACCTGCCTTTGTAAATTATTTCCTCTCCTGTGCAATATTCCAATCCTTAGAAAACTGACTTTAGTATCATCCTCATCAAAAAAAAATCCTCAAATTTTTGCTCTTGCAAGGGACCTCTTCGTCTCCAACCTCCCTTTCATCTCCAAAGTCACCTGCAAAATCTGTGCCCTTTTTTCACACATCTCCAAGTTTTAATCTCTCCAATCAGATTTCCACCTCTTGTCATAAGACTGAAACTATCCCAAATTAAAGTCAATAAATAATGACTGCTATAGCTGTGATGATGATTCATCATCTTACTGTATTCAGGGTTGATTGAATTCTTCTTCATTGATTCCTTTTCCTTGTTCTTCTCAATGGGGACGTGTTTGCTTGGTTCCATGCTTCCCAATTATTCTATGCTGGCATCATATGCTTCACTGGGTCTCCTTCCACTACTCACTCACAGCCAAAATATCTTCAGCAATGGTTTCCTTCCTCTTTTCCTAGTTACTCCTGGGATTCTCAGACAGCTGCACTTAGCCCTGTCCTCTTTTTTTTGTCCCTTGGTAGCATCATCCAGACACACAGGATCATGCTCCCCTGATCTGTTGACCATACCCAGCTCCATCTCAATTTTTTCAAGAAATTCTCTTAACCCATCCTCTGCTCCTTAATTGTCATTTTGGCTTTCCAGTGTCCAGTCCAACATTTCCACTGCTAAATATTGGGAAATTGAAAGTCATCTCCTGCAGCCCCTATTACGATCTCTGTACTTTTACTGCAGATTTCATCCCACTCTTCAATTTCAAATTGATACCAAAACATTTGTATCCAGGTAGCCTATTTGACGTCAAGCTGGTCCAAAAGAATGATCGATCTGGTAACATCTATCTCCACCCATTCTTCAGCCTAAGGTCTACCAAAACCTTCATTTATGCTGTTGTCATTCCCAGACTTGGTTTTTCCAGTGTGTTCCTTTCAATGTATCAATCATCTACCATCCATAAACTTCAGCTCATTTAAACTGTGTCTCAATCCTAATCTGCAGCAAGCCCCATTCTCCCATCATTCCTGACTCACATCGGCCCTCAGTGCTCTTTCCTTATGTCTCTCCAAAAGTCTTTTGAACTTTAGCTGCTCCAAAAAAAAGCTCCTTCTTTAGATTGCTACCTTCTGTTATATTCATCTTCTCTGAATAAACTTATGTTGCGTTTTCCACATTAAGGGCACCATGTAAATGCAAATTGTTGTGATCGGGTTCCACAGATCTGTCAGTAAATAGGATTGCTGATTAATGGAGCAGGACTGTTGTCCTAATGTTAGATTAGAAGGATGATATGTTTCATGAAAAAGGAGGCTCAGGTGATCTAAAGTTGCACAACAACATTCATGGAGTTAATTATAAACAGATCCTCTGATGACTTATTCTTGAATCACGTTAAGATATTAAACTGTTTGCTGCTAACTGTCATGCAAGAGTGAAACCAAAAACCACAGTGTTTTGGTTTTGTGTTTTTAAACTATGACCAGTTCATATAATGCTCTGCATTTTATTCCCTAACTGATGCTTTGACCCTGTAATGTCCTTAACTTACTGCTACACTAATATCCCTTCTCAAAGTTTAAGATATGTCTGAGAAAAATGTTGAATGGGGACAACATAGCCACAATGATGCCTAGCCTAAATATGACTGATGTTTTCTTTTCAACAGTTTAGCCCAACTCAACCAATTCACTATTCTAGCATTCCCAGTTTAAAGAGTTTTCATAACTGTAACTTAATATTGCCCTCACCCCAACCAATATTATCAAGGGCTAATCGGGTGTTTGAATTATGTTTTTTTGTGACTGCAGTTTTGGAATTAACCTGAACGGAAATTAAGGCTGCATCATTGTTGCTGACAGTCAGAAATTGGGTTGCTTTGTATCTGCCTCCAGCCCAAAGCTAGTGATGATGAGATCTTCCAAATGTGCCTGTTCTGCTGCAAGACGGATGTAAAATGGCCACACGTTAGAGTCTTTACTTTTATTCGAATGATATGCAGAGGCGGTGTAACCTTTCAAATATGAATGTGCAGGTTTGAGTAAGGAACTGAATAATAGACGACGCCCAGAATGACTAACTTTTCAGATGCAATAGTGCAATAATGTAAGCTCAGAAATAAAAGAAACTGACAATTTCAATTTGTGCAAGAAAAAGAGCAAAAAATCCTTCAATAGGGACCGTTGTTTTATAGTCAGCAGGGACTAGCTATTGACGTCAGCTGAGGAACTGATGTTGTCCCAGACCACATACTCATTGCCCTCAGCTTCGAGTAAAGAAGAAATGGCAAGATGGAACAGGCTGCACTAACACAAGAGCAAACAGCCTTCTAAAATATTTCTGGTCTACACTGCGATGTAAATATTTCCTTTGGCAATAGGGTGAATTGAGATAACTTGTCACAAGGTGCTGTGCACTTGCATATTGATCAGTTCCCAGTGTATTTATATCCCGGCATATTTATATTACTGGATACTTATCTCAGTGCAGTTTGTCCTAATGTCCGTGAAGTGCATGGTACAAAAGATACTGAAAAGTGCTATTATATGGAAGAGTAAATGTTTTGAGAATAGTATTAAAATTAATTAAGTCATTCTTGGGGTGATTTGTGTACACGGGGACGCGCTCTGAAACTGGATAATCGTTAGGGCAATTTCGTGATGTGGGGATTCGCGCTTCTCACGGTCAGAGTATTGTCTTTCCAACGCCATTCACACGTAAATAATTTAGGCATCATCTGGATCGTGTGGAACAATGCCATTCTGCCAGGATCACAAGACAGATTCCTTCAATTGAGAAAAAAACAACATTTTTTTTTCAGGTGACTCTCCTCCGGGAGTCTGCACACGCCGGTCAGTCTGGCGCTCGGGAACTCGTTCTTCCAGTTTATGGTTAGAACAAACATTAATCAAATCTGACTGGGGCAGAGGGATTAGGTATCTTCCACGCAACCAAGGTAAAGAAACGTGCAAGGAGGGAGACTGGGACTGGGAAGGGGAACTTGGTTGCCTCTCGCTTTCCCAGGAGGTGAAGGTGATTGAATTTCTGTTATCATCATGGCTTCAGCTTCTTTCCAACTTACAGGTTAATACACAGCGTGTAGTAAATCTGCCTCCTGAGCTTTCCGAGGGGGCATCGCGCCGATTTCATGCCAGTTTAAGGCTGGTTTCAATAAGGCACCATTACCACTTCACAGAAAGGCTCGAGGTGGGATAATTAATACAGCCTGTTAATTGACATATCCGAATGAACATAATTCGAGATCGTAATATTATCATCCATCAAAGTGTGGCATTCGAAGCCCTCTGGTGCCAATTAATCAAAGAAAGCCCTAACCGGAATGGGAACCATGTGATCACAGCTTCTCTGAAGCCGTCAGGAGAAGGTAGATGAGACAGGCAGCCAGTGGCTGTTACCCCAAGATGAGTTCATTCTGGGCCTGAGAAAGGTTTGTTATAGACGGAGCCAAGAATATATCCACTGAGAGGTCCTCTCACCACTAAAGGTGAAAAGTGTGCGTCTGAAGTCTCAGCCAAAAATTGAGGGGCATGTCCTCACCTCTTGTGACTTCTCATTAAAAGGGATTATTTTACTCCAAGTATGCAAACAGATCAGTATCCTTAAATACACTGGGATTCCCAGACCAGATCTGGTTTAGTTACGTTATGCTCTGTACAGCATTATTTATCAGCATTTGTTTTTTCCCAGTTTTTCTCGAACCATCAGATACCTCTCAGACAGAGGCAACAACTCTGCACAGTGCTTTAAGCAGTCTCATCGAAAACGTGCACAGATGTCCTAACCGCCTGCTGATACACCTCAACATCGGAAAGGAGCTGAGAAGTTAATCAACATTTTCTGAAGCTAGGTATCCTTTTGGATCACCAACAGAGATTAAATAAATTAGGTTTGGTCTAGTTGCAATTGTTAGCCAACTCGTTAAGGCTTCATCGTTGGAAGATGACCTCACATTACTCCTGGCAAGCAACCATAGCATTAATTGATTTGACGTAGATTGGGTTTGTGCTATAAATTCTGAACTGGTGCAATGTGAAACTTGCATTGACTTTATTGAAAATGTATACTATAATGTACACTTAAGGTTAATAATGGATGAATTTACTTCATTGTCCACATTATACATCACGTCTTTTTTTGCTGTCATTTTTGCATAAGAACAAAAGGAAAAAGGAGCAGGATTAGGCCATTTGGATCTTCAAACCTAATCCTCCATTCATCAAGATCATGGCTGATCTTATATCTAAATACCATCTGCCTTCATTATCCTGACATCCCTGATCAATCTAGTATCCAGAAATCTATCAATCTCTGCTTTGAGTGAACTCAATGACTGAACCTTCTTAGCCCTATGGGGTAGAGAACTCCAGAGATGCACCACCCTTTGTGTGAAGAAATTTATCCTCGGCTCAGCTCTAAATGGCTTACACTTTATTCCAGGCCTGAGGATTCTGGTTCTCGGTTCCTCAGCCAGGGGAAACAGACTTCCTGTATCCAGCTTGTGAGCCATAAAGGATTTTGTGAGTTTCAATGAATTTTACTCTCATCTTTCTAAACTTAAGAGAATGCAGGCCCAGCATACTCAATCCTCATGGGGCGAACCCACCATTCCTGGAACTAGTCAAGATGACACAAACATTGGTAGTGTCACTGAGAGTGAGGATGATAATCATAGGCTGCAAGGTGATGTTGATCAGTTGGTAAAATGAGAAGAGCAATGACAGATGTAATTTAATCCTGACAAGTGTGAGTGATGCACTTTGGGAGGACAAATAAGGGTAGGACATACAGAATGAATGGCAGAGCCTTAAGAAGTATTGAGGAAAAGAGGGGCCTCAGCGTACAAGCTCCTGAAGGTGCAAGGACAGCTAGATAAGGTGGTGAAGGGATACTTGCCTTCAATAACCAGGGCATAGAACATAGGAGAGGGTAGGTTATGGTACAACTTCATAAAATATCGGTTAGGCCACAGCTGGAGTACTACATGCACACTAGGAAGGATATGATTGTACTGGAGAGGGTGCAGTGGAGATTCACCAGGAAGTTACCTGGGATAGAGCATTTCAATTATAAAGAGAGATTGGAAAGGCTGGGTTTGTTTCCCTTGGACCAGAGGAGGCTGAGGGCTACCTATTACAGACATATTATCATAATATAAAATTACGAGGGGTATAGATAGGTAGTAAAAAACTTTTCCCTATAGCAGAGGTGTCTAAAACTAGAGGGCATAGGTTTAAGGTAAGGTAAGGTAAGGGGTAGGAGGGATCTGAGGAAGAATTTTTTTCATCCAGAAGCTATTTGGAATTTGGAATGCACGGTCTAAAGAGGGTGATGGAGAAGTTGTTCTGAAAACATTTAAAAAACATCTAGATAAG
>JAUZTB010000017.1:37528901-37541036 GCA_034780895.1 Rhynchobatus australiae | reverse complement strand
ATAGATTGGGTAGACAGTCAGAATCTTTTTTCCCAGGCTAGAAATTTCAAATACCAGAGGACATGCTACTAAGGTTAGAGGGGGAAAGTTTAAAGGCAATGTAAGGGGCAAATTTTTTTTAGGCAGAGGGTGGTAGGTGCCTGGAATGGGTTACTGGGGTAGTAGTGGAAGCAGGCAGTTTGCTGGAGTTTAAGAGGCTGTTAAATAGACACATGAATGTGAAGGGAATGGAGGGATGTGGATGATGCACAGGAAGAGGACATTTAGTATAAATTAGCATCAAGATGGGCGCAACATCGTGGGCTGAATGGCCTATTCTGTACTGTTCTATTTTAACTTGGTTTCTGCTGCCTTCTGTGGTAGACAATTCCACAGGTTCACACTCTCTGGGTGAAGAAATTTCTCCTGATCTTTGGTCTAAATGGCAGACCCTGAGGCTGTGACCTGTGGTTCTGGACTCTTCAGCCATTGGGAACATACTCCCTGATCTCGTCCTGTTGCCCAATCGCTCACCGTTCAGGTAACCTCTGTTTCAATTTTAAGAACCAAAGTGCACACCTTTAATTATGCATTAAACTGCATCTGGCATGCATTTGCCTACTCGCCCAACTTGTCTGAATCACATCACAGCCTCTCTGCATCCTCCTCACCAATCACACAACCCGCCTCCGCACCTTTGCGTTGTCTGCAAACTTGGAGATGTTCATTTAGTTAAGTCAACTAAACCATTGACGTATAGTGTGAATAGTTGGAACCCAATCACCGATCCTTGTGGCACCTACTAGTTACTGCTTGCTGCCCAGATAAAGACCCATTTATTCCGACTCTGTTTCCTATCTGTCTACTAATTCTCAATTCATTACCCCAAGTCACACGTGCTTTAATTTTGCACACTAACTGCTCATCTGGAACTTTATCAAAAGCCTTCTAAATACCAAATACATCACATTGACTATTTTTCCATCATCTACCAGTTACATCCTCCAAAAACTCCATGTTCAGCATGACTCCCTTTAATAAACCCATGTAGACACAGTTCTGTCCACAGTGCTTTCCAAGTTCTTCTCTTATTACATCTTTAATAACAGACTTCAGCAGCATTTTCCCATTACTAACATTAGATTTACTAGTCTGTAATTCTAAGTTTTTGCCTTCCTCTTCTAAATAGTGGGATTACATTTGCCATTCTCCAATCTGTAGGAACTGCTTTCGAGTCTAAGCAGTTTTGGAATGCATCCACTCTTTTCAGGGCACTTCTTTTAGGACTCTGAGATATAAATTATCAGGCTCTCGAGATTTGTTGGCCTGTAGCCCCATTAATTTCCTGGCACTCTTTCTTTCCCAGTACTGAATTCCTTCAGTTCCTCCATCCCTCCGGATCTTTGATTCCCTGAAGTATTTGGGAGGTTATTTGTATCCTCTTTATGAAGGCAGAACTAAAGTATGAGTGTATTGTTCTGCCATTTCTTTGTTCAAATTTATAATTTCCTCCATTTCTGAACATAGAATACTTGGAGTAAAGCTCCAGTAATCAACTACCTAACCATTTGGAAATCGCGATGGTTCGGCATCTGGCTCACCAGGTGGTGTTTGCAATTTTCATTCACCTGGACTCTGGTTGCCATGTCCCCCATCCACTCACCGGGCCCATTCCCTGCCCTCCCTACTCGCTAGAGCTCCAGATTCCACACTCCCTGTCCACTCACTGGGGCCCTGATTCCTGTGCTCTCTGTTCATTCACTGGGGCTCTAAGTCCCAAACACCGTGTTCACTCGCAGGATCCCCAGACCCCCACTGCCTTTAAACTCACCTGGTTCTGTTGGCTGCACTCCCTCGAAACTTGCACACCCTTTTTTACAAAAAAGTGTTGAAGTATTAATAAAAGAACATCTGATTGTCTGGAAAATCTGCCAGTCATCACCGAAGTCCCAAGCATGTCGGACAAATGGAGTTTTACTAATTTGTTTTCATTAAGTTTTCATCTTTTTAAATATTGATAGAAGTTTTTATGTTGCTTGCACACCTGTTCTCATACTTCATTGTTGCCCTCTTAATCAATCTTTTTGTTCTCCTTGGATGAATTCTAAACCGCTCCTGACCCTCAGTACTGCTTCTTTTTCTAGCAATTTTCTATGCCTCCTCTTTGGTCCAAGGCTGTCCATAATTTCCTCTTTACCCTACTCCTCAGCTATGCCGTCGATAACTGTTCACCATTCCCCTTTCGATCTCTTCACTATCTGATTATCACTGTGTGCGCTACACCAGTGGGACTGTTCCCCTATTTCCTTACTGCTTAGGAGGCTATCTGTCCAATTGAGTCTTTGGAGGTTCCTAGTATTTTCCCATCAGTTTATTCCCCCACTAATCTCTCAGTAAGAAATTCTCTCTCATATATCCATCAGCTCCCCTCAATTTTCCTGCCCCTGGTCTACTTTGGGGGTAATCTGTAACGGCCAATTAACCAGCAGCTGGCCCACCTTTAGGATGTGGGAGAAAACTGGAGCTTCCAGGGGAAAGCCAAGGGGGGGGGGGTGGGGGGAGAGGGGGAGAGAGAGAGAGATCAAAGAGAGAACAAACTCTACACAAACAACATCAGAGATCAGGATCAAACCCGGATCACTGGAGCTATGCAGCAGCATCACCAACTGCTGTGTCCCTGTGCCAGCCCTTCCATAAATGCCCCTCCTTGAGCATTCAAGGTCAACCATCTTTACTGCTAGTTAACATTCTTCAGTTACTTTTGCCCCTTGGAATATACTCTGTCCTTGGATTCTTGTCGCACTTTTCCATCCTGAAGCCAGGCAAGTTCTCCCCCTTTTACACCTACATGAACTGCAGCCTTCTCCCCTGCTGTATTCACATCACTACATGATTCTACAATTCTAAGAGGCATCTAGATGAGTGCTTGAATCGCCTAGGTATTGAAGGCCACAGGCTAAGTGCTGGATGATGATATTAATATGGATGGGTGCCCACTGGAAAACGTGGATGTGACGGGCTAAGTGGCCTGTTTCCGTGCTGTATGACTTCATGACACCTCCTGGGTTTCTGCTGAAGCCACATATAGCATCCATGTGACTTGGCTGCAAAGAAGATCACACTGCCATTACCATCTCTGTGGACTTGTTCCCTGCTTGCACCTTGGAATTGTGTCTGCTTTTTTAAGCTTCTTCTCTATATTTCCAGCTATTCCACATGCTCTCTCAAATGTCAAGTTCATATGTTAAATAGTTTTGCTCAAGTTCTGTCATGCGCCATTCTACACACTAAGCTATCCTGCAACACCTAATCTAAAATAAAGCCTGGAAATTCCACCTTTTTTCCAGTGCCTTAAGCCTACTCACATTTTCTCTAAGTCATGTCCTCCAGCTTCTAGTTGCATGTGCTGGATATAAATGTCCCTTCAATGTTTTGACTATGTCCTCGATTGAATCCAAGCTCATGGCATGAGTGGACTTGCCAACTCCTTGTGTATCTCCAGTCTTAATGATATTGCTTTCCTCTCGCTTATCACTGTGTTTCTCTTTGTTCCCCCTTAAGACGGCAGCAGCATCATGCACAGTCTGGAAAATTTTCACTTATTCCAAATGCAGGACAAATGGCTGAGTCTCCTCGCTAATTTATTCAATGTGTTCCCTGCTTGTCATCATCATTGCCTTATTTAGAGAACCCTCTTATTGTCTTTGCATTAGGTCATTGATCTTTTACTCCCTTGAGCAGCAACCTCCCAAAATTGATGCTACTGAAGAGCCTGTAGGATTTTGTTTTGTGTTCCTGCCTATACAAACAAATAAGAGGTAGAGCTCTAGGCAGTTGTTGAAGAACTGAATATGGTTGAAGGCATGGTGTGGAAAAGAGGTATTCAATATCATGGAACATTGGCAGCGGTACCGAGACAGGGAATATATCATTGGGACAGATGCCACCAGAAATGGCTGGAATCAAAGTTTTGGCAGAAAGAATGAATACAGCAATTACATGAATTACATGAACGAGTTAACAGTGGAAGGCTCAGGAGGATGGGAACATAAATAAGGGGAAGAATATGGAGAAAAAGTATGTTAGGCACTGCAAGTGAAGGAAAAACTGAAGGAGAGGTTTTTAACTACAATTTAGAAATTTTGTAGTAATCATTCCTTATGGATTTTGATTTATTTCATATTATTAATTGAATTTAAATTCCACAACTGCCCTGGTGGGATTTTATCTTGGGTTTCTAGACCATTTGCCATCATCAACCAAAGCACCAAAGTCAAATATTGCAAAGTTGCTTCCTGCTCGGTCAACCTTGCAAATTCCTCCTTACAAACTTGTGGGGACAGGTATCCAAAGTAGGAGTGCTGTCCCTCAGACAAGTCAAGTGACATTCTAATGTAGTCAGCCTCACAGGATCAGATCTGACATGTGCACATGACTCCAATCACCATCCATGGGTACGTTCTGTTTTGCTGGCAGGGCAGTCCCAGTAAAGCCAAGGAGGAGAAGCCATGCCACCCATCAGCATCAACTCCAGAACCCATGAACAGAAAACCCTGGCTGGTGGAAAAAGAACTTGTACTAGGAGATGGGATTTAGGGCTAGTTAAACCATATAAGGAACCCGAAGCATGGGTGGAAAAATAGGCATGATGCTCAGGCTGTTCTAAGTTGCTTAGTTTCTTTCCCCCAATAAATAAATCCAGCTGTTTTTGTTGAGGTTCCTGAACTTCCACTTAAATTGAATGCACATTTATGTGAATCTGATTTTAGTAGTAAGCTACTTAGCCATTGTAAATATCCAAAGATGTATTCTTCCTAGTTTGAAATCTACAGTTGTGCTGCAAAATGTCTCAGATGGCAATACAAGATTTCATTAGGATGATGAACTATCACTTTTTGGAGAACTATTGTATGGAGTGACACCAGGAAAATATATGGGGGAGTTATTGGAAGCATCTCCCCTAGAAAGATAGCATCAGTGCCTACTACAATCCTGCACCACTGCTGAAGCCCTCTATTGCATTAGAAACGCTGTCTAACGATGCTCTACCTGATCCTCTTATGACTTTCCTTGTTTGCTGCCAATGTTCTATGTGTGGTGGACCTCAAGGTCTCTCTGGCAGCAGTATGAGCTCTGAAGAAATGCAGTGGACTGCACTTAAGATGTGTATCACTCTAGGATTTTGATGAATTACAGTTACAAGGGGCTACACATGACAGCAAACGTGAGTAATGTACAGCTCCACAGCAGTCAACGTACAGGACACTGTGCATGGTACCATTTGACTCCATAGGACACGATTCTTATTTTGTTTACAACCCTGAGAGGTCTGAATCCATGGACTCTGATGCTAAAGAATGGAGGTGAAGTAATTCTCCGAACAGCAAGGCCTTATCACTACATTATTGCCATTATGTATTTATGAACATCAGAAGCAGGAAGATTCAGTAAGAGCATGGCTGATCCTGTGCCTCACAATCTGCTTTCCAGTTTTACTCCCATATCCTCTAATTTCCTTGGTGTTCAATGATCTATGGCTCTCAGCTTTGAATAAACTCGAGTGAGCATCCAAAGCACTCTGAAGTAAAGCATTCCAAAGATATACAACCGGCTGCGTCAAGAAATTTCTCCTCCTCTTTGTCCTAATTGACCATCCCCATACTCTAATACTATTCCTTCTAGTAGAAACACTATGGGTAAAAGAAATTATTCATTCCAGTAGAAACACTCTGTTTCTCTGTCAGTTCCCCTCAGAAGTGACTATGCCTCACTGAAATCACCCATTATTTCTAAACTTCAGTATCAACCAAACTTAATCTTTTCACAGGAATTAATGTAGTTTGTGTATCAAGGCAAGTATATCCTCCTTTAGGTTTGGAAACCAGAGCTACACATCGTACTTCAAAAGCGATCTCAACAAACACCTGTAAAATCTCAGCAAGATTTCCTTATTTAGAAATTCAAAGCTCTGGCAAGGAAGGCAATCATGGCTTTTGTATTTCAAAATGCTTGGTGTACTGCCTCTTTATTTTCTGTATCTCATGAACCACATATCAAGATCCCTTTGTATGTGGATATTTACTAACTTATCATGGTTAGTGAGCTTCTATATTTCTGATCAAGGTGCATAATTTCATATCTTCCTACCATTTTACTCTTTATATTCCACCTTCTTATCCACTCAGTCTTTCCATAAATCTTTGTAGATTTTTTGCACCTTCTTAATAGCTCACTTTTCCATCCAGCTTTGCACCATCAGTAAACTTGGTGGTGTTAAAATTCAAAAGCAAAAAACTGCTGATGCTGAAAATCTGAAATAAAAACAAAAGACGGTGAAACATTAGGCAGATTAGGCCACATCTATGGGGAGAGAAAAAAACCAGGTTAATGTTTCAGGTCAATGACCTTTCTCTACAGATACTGCCTAATCTGCTGAGTTTTTCCAGGAGGTTGTGTTTTTATATTTGATTTTGTCTTTTACTCTAACGTTAATTGTGAATTACTGGGGGTCTAGGACTAATCTTTATAGCACCTCACTAGTAATTGCTCTCAACTAGAAAAGTACCCATTTATTCTTACTCATCCATTCTAATATGTTATACCTAATTCAGTGCGCTGTTATTTTACATAGCAAATGTTTTTTGAAAATCCATATACACTACACCCATTGCTTTCCTCTCATTTATGCTCTGGTTACAGTCTCAAAAATTACTCAATTTGTCAAACATGATTTCCTTCTCATAAAACCAGGCTCACAGGCAAATCGTATGACGACTATCCATGCGCTCTATTATCATGTCCTTAGTGGTGGAATTCAGCATTTTCATTACACTAATCTATGACCAACTAGTCCATCATTCTCAATTATTTCTCTCCCTGTATCCTTAAATGGCAATGTTACCTTTAAATCTGCATGGACTTTTCAAAAAGCTAGGGAATTTTGGAAGATCAATAATACATTTATTTTAGAACCAAAGGGAGTAAGCCATCAGATCCAGGAGATGTGTCTGGTTTTAGCCATTTTAATTTCTCCAGGACCTTCTATTTACTGTAGATCCTCATTGTCATAGACCTCTGCTTCCTGTTCACTCCCACGACGTACACAGTATTTTCTGCAATGAGACTGATGCAAAATATTTGTTTAATGCTTCAGCAAGTTCTTTTCTCTCTATTGTAATTCCTCTTGTAATTGTCACTGTAGGGCCCATCATTTGTTTTGATATCTTTTACAATAACTTCAGAGGTACATACAATTTCTAAAAAATATATTTCTTGCTAATTTAGTCCCAGTCTATCATCTCTCACTTTATCAGTCTCTTGGATCTGATAATCAACTCTGTTGGATGCTTAACGAGATGGCTACAGAACTGTTTTACTGATGATCTTCCAAAATTCCCTCGACTTTGGAACTGTCTCTGAAGGTTTAATGGTAGCAAACGTAACTGCTACTTAAAAATACAAGGAGAGAAAAAAATTGGAATGATGGAGTAGTTGCTGCTTCCTGAAACTCTCCAAATCTTCAGGCTTCCCACTCTTTTGGGCAATATGAGACTCTTCTTTTGATCTGATTGCACCTTTCACCTCAAAAGTTAGCTCTGAATGGATCACTTTTCTCAGAGTCTTGTAAATGTTTCTTTACAGTCTTAATTTTTTAATCTACACTGGCCAATGCATCCATAATTGGCTTTATTTAAGTTGAAGAATCAAATTTCTGACTGAGTTTACTCTCTTTTGACAACATTCAACTGTATTGTTATCACTGTTCTCTAGGGGAAGTGATTGTTAATTCACCCTCTCTCATTACAGAAGATATAGTCAAGAGAACCTGTTTCATTGCTGGTTCCATGGCATATTGCTCCAGAAAACTGTCCCAAATGAACTTGATTAACTTGTTCTTCAACTCCCTTTGCCAATTTGATTTGCTAAGTTCTCTCAACAGCAATTTGCTGCTTTTAGGGGGCCTGTAAACCATTCTAACCAATGTCCTTTGTCTGTTGTTAGCTCTTTTCCCTGTCCATACTGATCTTCCTTCCTACTGTTCAGGGCCAATATCATTTCTTACTAGTTATGTAGTACTTTTTTCTGAGCTTTCCCCTCTCTCTTTCCATTTTACTTGTCCCTTCTAAACTTCAGATCCCCTTCTCGGGTGAACTCCGGGACAATTTGTGATTATACAGCACCATTCACAGGAAAGTGTACAAAAGAGGTAAGATGAGGTGCTTTTTTCACTAGGATGAATGAGTTTGTTAGAGATTGGGCAAGTCGCCTTAAAATGCTGTCTTTTTCTGTAGTCCTGAGATCAGCTGTCAATTCATCACAGATACCTAGTGAAACAAAAGGAGGAACATATGTTAGACCTTTGGCACCTCTTCAGATTGTACTTGTGCCTCAGCACACTTTGTCTTGCGCTCATGTCTGAGTGTGAGAGTGCATACAGACGAAGAAATAATCTTAGCTTGGGACAACTTCCTGGCTTCACCTGCTTTCCGTGAAGCATTGCTTCAGTGCTCTCGTGATTTTTGACGGCTTTGGTATCCAGCGGTGTAGAATCGAGGAACAGTTCCCTTGTAACTTTTTTTATAAGCCAATTTGCCAGTTTAGCAGGGAATGGAGATGAGAACTAGGAAGTTTTAGGAGCAGGTACACGAGCACTCACGTGCCCAGTATGCGTTCTTGCAAGAATAAATGATTTGGCGTCGTGCAGCCGGCCTCATTGGAAAACTGTTCATGGGGAATGCTTTGAAGATAAAAGTGCAATAAGTATTTCATTTGAAGCTTGCAGCTGTAATTAATGAATGAAAAGAAGTATATGACTGCTTTGTAACCAAAGTCTACACTTTTTTTGAGGGCCACCCACAGCGTGTGCAGTTTGTTTTGGCAAATTCCTTTGAAACTAAAATGTTTTTTTAGGTATCTGGTTCCCCACTTCCCACTGCAATTCATGCAGGTTGTTATAAACGCTTGGGAGGGGGCTGCTATATGGGTGTAGCTCCTACGGCAGCAGATCCAGCACAACCCCAGTTGGTGTGTCGGTTCCATTACGTGGTGCATCTCTTTAGAAGTTGTATCCAGTACCCTAATGCTAATTGCACCAGTTTAGTCAGTTTACATTTTTGCACCTGTGGGGGAAATTCTCTTGCTTTCCAGTATCCAAGCTTCAAGCACTCTCACCCTGAATTTACATTGTGTTAAATCATTAGTTTCTGATGCATAATCTGGAGCTCTGTGCGAGGTGCTAAATTATGATAGGAACTTCTGTGCACTCTGCCCATCATCTAAGTGATTGTTGCAAAAATTTCATCCCTTCCACAAAATCAAAATCTACCAAGAACAATTTGTTTTAATGTACCTTTTAGTTCATGTCAATTCATGTTCAATATAACGTGATTCTTGCCTGGCATCAGGGAAAAATGTGTCAGCTCTCCAGAAGGCGATCAGAGAAGTGGAACTTGTGTCGTTGAGGCTGTGTCCTTTCTAAAAGAAAAATAAAGAACCTTTACACCATGGACCCTAGGATATCCCAGAAGGCTTTATAGCCAAAATAAACACTCATGCAGTATAGTCACTCCCATTACATAGGAAACCCAGCAGATAATTTACACAGCGCAAGATTCCACAAATGAAAAAGTGAGAAATGATCAAATATTATGCTTTACTAATTCCAAGTAAAGAATAAACATTTCAGGGTTCTCCCTCGTGTGCAGGTAATTTATTTCAATAAAGCACTGGGATCTTTTGCATTCATTAGAGAGAGACTGGGCTATTGATTTAAATTCTCATTTGAAAGGCAGTATTTTCAAAGTACAGAACTCCCTCAGAATCAGTATCTCACTGGAGATTATATAATATAATCTTTAAGGAGTTGCTGAACTACAATTGAGTCAGTGCCCACTAACTATGATCATTCACTGTAGCTAACAGTGGGATAGGTGTGTGCAGAGGGTGTGGAGGCACAATGATGAACGTGCAGGGATTCGGGAATGGTTGCAATCAGACTTTGTGCCTATCAAACAAACACCACAAATATTTTAATAACCAACTGATTAAAATACAACTATAAACCTGATGTTCCTAAAATTTAATATAACTATAAAAAAAATGAAGTCCTTTAAGATGTAATAAGTCTGTAAATTGACCAGCTTTTGGGAAAATCACATTTTCAACCAAGTTTGGTGGTGTCAAGGGGAGAAGGATCTGCCCATCCAACAGCAGTCTCAGCATTTTGTGGAGCCTCACTGCATCTATCCGACTATGGGAAAATAACAAGTACTTGCATTTATTTAGTAACTTAAAATAAAATGTCTACATGGCTAGATAGAATGTCGCCAGGAACAGAGTTAGGGAGGTTAGAAGAAAACATGGTTTGAGCGAGATTAGTTTTGAGAAGCATTTTAATGAGGAAAGATAGCAGGAGAAATTTAGAGATAATCTGAGAGATTTGGACCCAAACAGCTGAAAGTTATGCCACCAATTACGAGATGAAAGTGGAGGAATTCTACCAACATAAAATTCTGCTGCCTGCATCTTACACTGCGTCACCAATATCCTGTCTGATCTATAATGCCCAACCAGCAATAATTTGACCTTTAAGGTTCTCATGTTTTGGATATCCCTCTCTCTCCCTAATGAAGTAATGTCCAGCTCTACAACCCTCCAAAGAATCCAGACGTCACTGTGCTCCTCCATTTTGTGCTCAATGACCAAGACCGCAAACCCAGCACTGACTTGTAATTACTGAGCTGGAGTGATGCTGACCCTCCTGTAAGCATTAGAAGCACGAACTACCCACACTGGGCACCCCAAAACACTGAAGTACTCTCAATTCAGGATAAAATGTCGGCACAACATTGTGGGCCAAAGGGCCTGTACTGTGCTGTGCTGTGCTGTTCTATGTTCTAATTATGCTTCTGCAAAATCCTTCAAATCCAGTGGTAGGACAGGTGAACTAATGTCAGTGTTGTCTCCCAACACAACATTGCTAACGTCAAGACTACGATTATGCTCAACTACCTTGGGCAGGCAGGACAGGACACTAGACTCCTGAAGAAAGCACTGAGCTCCCTCAATGTAAGTAATCTCCAGGAGGGCAACAATAAGGCTTCAAGGGTCTACTGAAAACCTCCTTGAAACAAAATGCAGCATTCTTACCAACCGTAGGAAATCCCAGCTCATCCAAGAAAGCTCCAAAGCACCTTGAGGTTCCCTTTAGGGAGCACTGGGGCCAGTTGTAAACCGCAAAAGCAGGGTGCAGTTACACAACCAACCACCCACCCAGCTGCTCTATTGAGCTCCACCTGCGGCAGAGTCCGCAGATCCTGTGCAGGATCCGTTCGTTACCTCAGAATCTTAGTGAAAGCAAGTCAGCCTCCAACTTAAGGGACCGCTACTGAGACAAGTATAACGTAAAGCCAGGATTGGTGTTGAAGGTTGATGATGGTCCTGTGGATTCTTGCAATGTGCAATATGTTCTTTACAAAAAAAAAGTCAGGTAGAAGTTTTGTTGGAGATTTGTTAAAGAAAATATTTAAACATTATCAGTGTGCTCTCGTCTGAAAATCGGGTTTGATTTGTACCTGGGTCCTCAGAGCACGACTTTCACCCAAAAGACTTCAGCGGTTTAAAGATTCTCCATTTCCTCTCTCTGTTCCTTAACTTCGGCTGTGCAGCACTTTCCCAAGCTCTAGGTTCGGTTCAGCGCTGACTAATGCAGCAAATATTTACAGTAGGACTGGGGTTTCGGCTTTCGCACAATGCGAGCTGCTGCCTTTTTCAAGCCACCTTCCCCATGAGCCTGGACCCCCCGAGCCCCCCTGCACTGGAGCTCCCGCTCCCCGCTTGTGGTGCAGATGCTCTTTGTGAAATGCAATGGGATGGGTCAGGCTGCTCTTGTGCGCTGAGCCACACCTCCCAACCATTCATTTGCGAAAAAAAAACTCTCTGCTGCATTCCGTTCCCTTGTCAGTGGGTTTTTTTTTGCTTTTGCGGGAGGGGGCCTTGCGTTTCCAGCAGGGGATTCCGGGAGCCTCCCGATGGCGGGCGGAGGGGAAGTGGATTCTTTAAGCCAGCTCCGTCTCCGGGTCTTTTCGCCCCGCGCTGCATGATCGGCTCCGGGACCGCTCGCCTGTTTCTGTGACCACCGAAACTGTTGCCGTGAGA
>JAUZTB010000017.1:37399601-37410019 GCA_034780895.1 Rhynchobatus australiae | reverse complement strand
TCCCTGAACCTGGTGGTGTGGGGACTTCAGGCTTCTGTACCTCCTGCCCGATGGGAGCTGCGAGAAGATGGCACGGCTCAGATGGTGGGGATCCTCCGTGATAGATGCCTCCTTCTTGTCCCGAGCTCTGTCACCAGGGCGGACGGGGGAAAGGTTCAAGGATATGAAGCAATGCCCCATCCCCACTGACCCCTGGGGATCTCCGTCCCACCACCGCTCACCGTGGAGAAGGAACGTTGGGGATGGGGTTGAGAACCTGGAGACCGTGCACCAGGAGCTCACAGGGACCCTGTGTAAGTGGCGGAAGGAGCGCACCCCCTCACACACTGCCCATGCACCCCGTCAGACACCTCCTGCCCCGCCTGTGGATCGGTCTGTGGTCCCCACATCGGCCTCATCAGTCACCTCAGGACCCACTGACCCAGGGTGGGAGCAAGTCCCTCTCAACCCCCAGCAACTGCCTGGGGAGGGGAAGAAGTTGAGTGGCAGAGACAAGTAAACCCAGATTAATTTTTATAACGCACTGAAGAATAAATTAAGCTACTTGTCATGGGGGATGACAGATGTTTTTAATAATCCAAGAGACAGGAAAGACAGACTGGCAGCTCGGTGTGACGATGGGAGGGGTTGGTCATGTTCTGGGAGCTTGGGCTGGCTCCTGCAGAGCAAGCCCTCCCTCTGCCCAACATTGTCCTCCTTCTCAGAAAGGACTCTCACCTCTTCGAGGGCAAAACACGAGAAAGTAGGAGCAGGAGTAGGCCACTCAGCCCCTCGAACCTGCCCCACCTTTCAACAGGATCATGACTCCTCTGTGCCAGTTCCCCAATCCCCCAATCTTTCAAACAGTTATCCCTCCCTCCTCCTTAACTCTCCCCAAGTGATCCAGCTTCCAAAACCCATGGGCTGTAGAATTCTAGAGATTCCACCCCCCCCCATGAAAGTGGGCTCACAGGTAGACAGGGCGGTGAAGAAGTCATTTGGCACGCTGGCCTTCATCAGTCAGGGCACTGAGTGTAGCAGTTGGGACGTTATGTTGCAGTTGTACAAGATGCTGGTGAAGTTGCATTTGGAATATTGTCTTCTGTTTTGGTCACCCTGCTGTAGGAAAGATGCCATTAAGCTGCAAAGAGTGCAGAGGAGATTTACGAGAATGTTGCCGGGATTCGAGGGACTGAGGTACGGAGAGAGGTTGAGCAGGTTGGACTTCACTGCTTGGGAGCGTAGAAGAATGAGGGGTGACCTTATGGAGGTGTATAAAACTATGAGGGGCATAGACAGGGTGAATGCACCGTCTTTCATCCCCCAGGGTCGGGAGATCAAGAACTAGAGGGCACAGGTTTAAGGTTTGAGGGGAGAGAATTAATAGGAACCCGAGGGGCAACTTCTTCACCCAGAGGGTGGTGGGTGTGTGGAACGAGCTGTCAGAGGGAGTGGTAGAGGAGGGTACAATGACAACATTTAAAAGACACTTGGACAGGTCCATGGATAGGAAAGGTTTGGTGGGATATGGACCCAACACTGGCAAATGGGACTGGATTCGATGGGCATCTAGGTTGGCAGTTGGGCTGAAGGCCTGCTTCTGTGCTGTTTGACTCTGTGAGGTACATTAAAGGCGAGAGAGGGGAAAGTTCAAAGGAGATGTGTGGGGCAAGTTTTTTTACACAGATAGCGGTGGGTGCCTGGAACGGGCTGCCAGGGGTGGGGGTGGAGGCAGATACGATAGAGGGGGTTAAGAGGCTTTAGACAAGTCCATGACTATGGAGGGAATGGAGGGATTTGGACCATGTGCAGGCAGAAAGGATTAGTTTAGATAGACATTTAATTACTGGTCAACATAGTGGGCCAAAGTCCCCATTCCTGTCCTGTACTGTTCTGTGATCTACGTTCCATGAATCGGAGACTGTGTGTTACTTCAAACTGGCCTGTGAGTGTCGGTGCCTCTGGTAATGCAGCACTCCCTCAATACTGTGCTGCAAGCTCAAGCCGAGACTTTGTGCTCTCATCTCTGGAGTGGGACTTGACCCCACAACCTTGTTGAAGGTACGACGCTCTAAGCCACACCCTTACCCCCAGGCCTTGTCGGGATTGGGGGTGCCTGCTGATCTGGCTTTGAGTCACCAAGGCGGGAGTGTTCTGGTGGGGCTGGGCATACCTGCCTCGGAGCAGAGAGATTTAATCGAGGTGTATCACCAGTAGGGGCCTGGTCAGGGTGAACACAATGGACCTGTGTCCAACAGCGATCAGTAGCTCGAAGCAGGGGGAGGACATTCAGCCCCTCAGCCCTGGTCACTGGAGCTGGGAGGCAGTGAGTGCTCCTTGCCCGCCGCGTCTGATGGATGGTGAGTCTGGGTACTCCTGGGAGGAGGGGGGTTGGTCGGCGGGGAGGTTAGCAAGCTGCTGGTAGTTGGAGGTTGGAGCAGTGTTGTAACTGGCAATTCTCGCTGGGAGGGAGACCGAGAGGCTGTTGCCTCAGGGTGGGGAGACGAATCAGAACCAGGTTTATCATCGCTGACTGAGATACTTGAAGTCTGTTGCTTTGCAGCAGCGAATGACTATTAGCAGTAGTGTAGCGGTCAGTGTGACGCTATTACAGCGCCTGCGACCCGGGTTCAATCCCAGCCGCTGTCTGTAAGGAGTCTGTACATTCTCCCCGTGCTGCGTGGGTTTCCTCCGGGTGCTCCGGTTTCCCCCCACATTCCAGAGACGTACGGGCTAGGAAGTTGTGGGCGTGCTATGTTGGCGCCGGAAACGTGGCGACACTTGCGGGCTGCCCCCAGAACAGTCTCAGTAACGGAAAAAGACGCATTGCACTGTGTTTCAATGTACATGTGACTAATAAATAAATATCTTAAGTAAATATCTTTCTAAAAAAAAAGTGCAAAACAAAAGGAATAACGAGGCAGTGTTCACGGGTTCATGGACCGTTCAGGAATCTGATGGCGGAGGGGAAGAAGCTGTTCGTGAATCGTTGAGTGTGGGTCTTCAGGCTCCTGTACCTCCTCCCCAATGGCAGTAACGAGAAGAGGGCACGTCCCGGGTGGTGAGGGTCCTTAGTGATGGATACCGCTGCCTTAAGGCACTGCCTCATGAAGGTGTCCTCGATGGTGGGGAGGGTTGTGGCAGTGATGTAAATACTGTCTAAAAACATCTGTGGACATCTGTTGTGAAGTAGCACACCACATGTCACTGTTATTCAACAGAATCTCAATGTGTGCACATGAAGACTCAGATACAGTAGCATGCTCTACGTTTAAAGATTGGTAATTAGAGTCATACAGCACAGAAACAGGCCCTTCAGCCCAGCTAGTATCTACTGACCAAGATTCCCATCAAAGCTCGTCCCATTTGCCTGCATTTGGCCCATATTCCTCTAAGCCTTTCCTGTCCAAGTTCCTTTTATAGTTGTTAATGTACCTGCCTCACCCACTTCCTCTGGCAGCTTGTTCCATACACTCACCACCCTCTGTGTGAAGAAGTTGCCCCTCAGGCCCTTTTTAAATCTCTCCCCTCTCTCCTTAACCCTGTGCCCTCTGGTTTTTGTTCCACAACCCTTGGAAAAAGACTGTGTGCATTCACCCTGTCTATGCCCCTCATGATGTTATAAACCTCTGTAAGGCCATTGCCTGATAATCTCCTACTCTCCAAGGAAAAAAGTCCCAGCCTGCCCAACCTCTTCCTTTAACTTGGGCCCTCGAGTCCTGGCATTGATCCAGCATCTATTGGCATTCCTGGATGAACGCAATACTCCTCATCTAGCCTCCATCAACCTGTAGAAACACTTCCTCCAGTACCTTCTCAGCTCCCTTTAATACCACAAGGACCAATAAACTCACGTCTAAGTTGCAGCAATATAACTTTGGTCTGTGGGATTTAACCCCTTGTTTGATTTAATTCAACTTTGTATCCAGACTTTTAATTGGACCACCCTAATTTATCTGCACCCTGTTTAGATCGGGACCAAACCGGTGGCGTGATCAGCTCACACCAACGCAGTGCCTGGAAATCTACGCACAGAGACACGGCTACAGGCTCCCCGTATACAGGGAGGACAAAATCTTGTTCAGAGGGCAGGAGTTTCTCCTCTCGGAATTTGGTGCGTACGTTCGTTCTTGTTTTTGGTTTAATGTCTTGAGTTTGTGAGATCACACAACGTCAGCGGGAACTGTTCCAAATTAATGCATCTGAGGGGAATGAGTGGCGACAGAGTGCTGCCCCTCAGTTCCAGAGTCCCCGGTTCGATCCTGACCTCCAGCACTATCTGTGTGCAGCTTACATGGGGTTTCTCCCACATCGCACAGAATCATGCAGTCATACAGCACAGAAACAGGCCCTTCAGCCCAACTCGTCTGTGCTGACCAAGATGCCCATCTAAGCCAGTCACATTTACCTGTGTTTGGCCCATATCCCTCTAAACCTTTCCTATCCATCTACCTGTCTAAATATCTTTTAAATATTGTTATTGTACCTGCCTCACCACTTCCTCTGGTGGCTTGTTCCATTTACAAGATCAGATTTCTTCATCAGTCACATGTACATTGAAACACACAGTGAGACGCATCTTTTGCGTAGAGTGTTCTGGGGGCAGCCCGCAAGTGTCGCCACGCTTCCAGCGCCAAAATAGCACACCCACAACTTCCTAACCCGTACGTCTTTGGAATGTGGGAGGAAACCGGAGCACCCGGAGGAAACCCATGCATACACGGGGACAACGTACAAACTCCTTACAGACAGCAGCGGGAATCGAACCCGGGTCACCGGTGCTGTAATAGCATTATGCTAACTCTTCACTAATAGTGATAATTTGCAGACGCAAATTTAAATAGGCATAATTATTGGTGGCAAATTTGTTTCTGGAGATGGATACACAGCTTAAACTAAATAAACACTTCTTTAGACTGTGGAAGAGGATTAATATCACAAAATCTGCAAGTTCCATAAAACCACAACATAAGTAGCGTGGCATCAATAATTTCTTAAAGCTCTAATTCAGTTCTATATAAGTAAAATTGTGTCTGAGAAAGAACACTCGATATTCAATAGCTTATATGTTGTCCCCCCTCTCAATCTTCAACAGCTTTAAGGTGAATTTTTTCATGTCAGTAAATTCAGTCACAAAGTTGACATGTGAAGTTGCAACACTTCCTGCAATGCACATACACATACTGATGGGGTTGTAACAGGCGAACACACACTCACCCCATATCAAGGCTGCACCATGGAAGAACGGCAGGTTTCTTTCCCTAAAGAGCAGGAAGATTTTTACTTCAATCCAACAAAATCACAGTCACTTTTACTAATGCTTGTTTCAAGGCTTTCTTTAAACACAACTGAAATTCTGTATAGGATTTGGATAAATGTTGCTCTTATCATTCGCTTGGCCAGTTTCAAAGCAGAAGATGTTAGAAGTGGTATTATGTTTTTGAAAATTAAGGGCAAGAAGGCTCATTTGATAGGATGTGCCTCTGAGAATCTGGCACTTGGTTCACATGCTTGATTATAAACACTCTCTGTATTATAAAATTAATCAAAATTCACTCAGAATTGCATCCAGCCAGGTGTACTGACCCTTCAATGGTGGGTAACATAGTGGTTTATAATATGATGTTGTAAACCACCCTTCCTAAGATACTGTTGTGTGAACTACAGCCGATGTCCTCATTCTGTTCTGACATCCGTCATCTAGTGAGCTTCCAAGTATTTTGTTTCTTCACAAGCATTCTGGGGCAAGAATCCAGTTCTCCTGACCTTGAAATATTGCACCTGACCTGCAGTCAAACCACACTCCAGCATAACTGCCGCACCCTGAGCTGCAGAGAACTAACCTCCGAGCAACCCTACTGACCTCAGGTCATCAGCGAGGACTTTGTACCTCTGGGAAGATGCCCAACCCATTCTAACTGTAAGGCTCACTTCAATGGGGAAGGCCATCAACCCGAACATTAATTTTTTCTCACTCCACGGATGCTGAGCATTGCCAGCAATTTGTCTGTAATTGCAGATTTCCATCATCTGCAGTTTATGGTTTTGTTTAGGATGTTATTTTGCCTTTCTCAATCTGTAATAGTGAATCAAAGATCCCCACCATCCAGGCCATTCTACCTTCTTGCAGCTACCATCGGGCAGGAGGTACAGAAGCCTGAAGTCCCGCACCAACAGGTTCAGGAACAGCTACTTCCCTTCAACCATTTACTTCTTGAATCAACCAGCACAACCCTAATCACCTTGGTTTAGCAACACTATGACGACTTTGATCACTTTGCACTAAAATGGATTTTTTTTCTAATTGTCTTTTTGTAATTGTGTTCTTTCTTGTAAAAATTATGTTTAATTTATGTTTTTTCTTGCAAATGCTGCTTATGTGATACCATGTGCCTGTGATGCTGCTGCAAGTAAGTTTTTCATTGCACCTGTACAGACATGTACTGGTGCATATGACAATAAACTTGACATTGACGTGGAATAATTGTGCCATTGATAATATTTGTATCAGAGCACAATTCACCTGAAATATTCTTGCTTAGTTAAAGCGCTTGTTTTCTTCACCTGTGCTTCTCTCCTCTATCTGCCAGTCTCAAGAGGTACATTCCAGAATGTTGCCTTTTCAACGTGTAAAGATTTCTTAATATTCAGTCACATGTGATACCTTTCATTGCAGGCAGAGGCAGATGTCACTGAGGTAAAGGGCTGGTTCAAGCTTCAATGTTGGAATTGCCATCCATGCACTGAGAGCACCTTCAATTTCCGTGTCTGCACTCTGCAACCTGGCAATTGCATCCAATCCCCTGCCCCACCTAACTTCCCTTCCCACTTCCCTCCCCACTTTGCTGCAGGACCCACTACAGAATCTGGCAATCTGCATCCTTCCCTTTGGCTTTACAGCAGCCACAAGCAGCAACTCCTTCCTTTCGATAATATTGCCAACCTTCAGCGGAACGACGAAGTATCCAGTGTTCAGTGGTGGTAACACCGTGAACTAGTAATCCACGAGTCCTGTTCTGCCCAAGTTCAAATCCCACCACGTCGGCTGTGGAATGTAAATTCTGTTAATAATGCAGAATTAAAGCAAGACTATCAAGATGATCACAAAACTGTTGCAATAATCTATTTGGTTTAGTAATGTCCTTTGATGGAGGAAATCTGCCATCCTCGCTGGTCTGGTGACTCTGACTCTGGACCCACCAATGAGATTGGCTCTGAAATAGCTTCACAAGCCACTCAGCTCATGGGAAATTAGGAATGAGCAATAAATGTTGGTGACACAGGGGACTGCAGATGCTGGAATCTGGAGGAGAAAACAAACTGCTGGAGGAATTCAGGCAGCATCTATGGAGGGAAGTGGACAGTTAAGACCCTTCATCTGGACTGATAGAGTAGAGGGGAGATAGTTAATACAAAGCGGTGAGGGGAAAGGGTGAGGCAGGAGTTAGCAGGTGATAGGTGGATCCAGGCGAGGAGGGGGTGATAGGCAGGTGGAGGAGGGAAGGGTGGGAATGGTGACAGAGGCTGGGAGGTGATCGGTGGAGGCAACAAAGGGCTGAAGATGAAGGAATCTGATATGAAAGGAAGGTGGAGCATGGAACCAAATGAGGGAGGTGGGGTGGTTAGATGGGAAAAGTGGAGGAAGGGGACCCAGTGGGAGAAGTGTGTGGGTGATGGGCAGATGGAGAGGGGGGAGGTGGCCTTGCTGTGACACCAAGATCCCAAAAAACTGATTTGTTTTTCTTCATTTCACTTTATAATAATGATGATAATAAGTCCACATGTATGCATTTTTAGCTAAAATTATTTTACTTTAGTTAGTTTTAAATTATTCTTAGTTTTTTTATGATTTGGTTCAAGTCAGCCTTGAGGCAGCCTGAGGCCTAGTGACCAGTTGCAGCCTCCTCTGCCTTCTGGAAGGTAATGGAGTGGAGGCCTCCAATCAATGGATCCCACAGGTTAGCGCAGCTTCCGGGGCAAACGTGCGGGGTGGGCTGAAACAGATAAGATCAGACCTATTACAAAGTTGTTGTGGCCTGAGTCCAATATTATTTGCATCTGTGATACATGGAGGGGCAGAGTTGGGTGTGGAAGCCCCTCGAACAATGAAAAGGACGTATCACCCTAGGGGGCCACACGAGTGGCATGGTGCTATGTTTATTTGTTTTTCTTTTTTAAAAAAGAAGTTTACACTTCTGAATGTAACGACCGTGAATGTAAAAGTTTTTTTGCACTGTTTCTTCCTTTGTATATAATTTTTTATCATGAATAAAGTTTATTTTTGAAATAAAAAGAAATATTGCATCTATGGTATGCACTTCCCTATTATCGTGATGCACACTGCCCTTTAAGTGCAGTGAGTGCTGCATTTATAGTTCAATACCAGCCAGAATAAAGCACCACTTGATCAGCAGCCTGTCCATTACCTTTCAAATCCACCCCCCTTCACTGCTGGTGCACCGACCATAGGCTGCACTGAAGCGAACTGTTAGGGCTTCTCAAGACTCAACCACTCGGGACACAAATCAGCAGGTGTATGGGAATGCCATCACCTCCAAATTATCCTTCAAGTTACCTATTTGCACTGTTCCTTCAAGGACACTGGACTAAGATGATGGAAGTCACTACACATTTTCAAGTGTGAAGCAGCTTCAAGATTTCAAAGGAATAAAATTGAAAAGCTAGTGAAAAAAAAAGTGATCTTTTTCAGAGCCCAAGGGAGCCAATCGGCAAGTAAATTGTCTTGTAGAAGTCAGCAAGTTAAAGTGAAAATGTCGAAGGAGACTCCTCTTGTTAAACTGGGGACTCCTCTCATCAAACACACAATCCTCCTCCTACTCCTTCCCTCTACAACTCACTCCGTAAGAACTGCATTCACTTGGCTCCACCCTTTCTCTATCTGCATGTGTCAGAGCATCTTCACCAATAGTTCTTCTTGACCCACTATCTCCAAGACCTTGGGATTCCCACAGCCTCCTCCCTTTGATCCTTTTCTTCATCCACGTTCTCAGGATGAACCAGAATATTTGCAAATTCAGTATTGTATTTTGATCATTAACCACCATTATAACCTTATGTCCTCTTTATCACATGGACCACCCAGTGTCCCTGTTTGCTTTCATGATAGCCTCAGACCACCCACTCTGAAATACACCTGCCAGTTTCCTGCTCCATTCTCAGAGGTACCAGAGATAAGCCACCAGACCAGTTCCAGTGCAGTATAATACACCAGGGTGGAGGCAATTAGGATGATGGCAACAATTAAATGCAATAATTGTGTTGACTACAGATAGGAATACCAAACTATAGTGAAATGTTACTGGATAAGTTAATCATAATTTTGGCTAATATATTTAGTTCAAATCCCAGCACAACAGCTGGGGAATTTAAATTCAGTTTATCAATTAAATCTGGAATAAAAAGCACATAATAGTAATGTTGACCTTGGAAACACTGGATTATAATAAACATGCATTTGCTTCACTTGTGTCCTTGAGAGAAGGAATTAAGCCTTGCCTCTCCATCCTGCTATGACTCCAATCCCGGAGAAATATGGTTGACTCAGAAATGCCCTTGAAAAACAAACAGTTACATTAAATCACAATAAAATAAAGAATAAAGCTGGAGCTGGATATGTGCGAGGTAAAGACAAATCCAGACCAGTCAACCCTCCAAAGGCTTCTTCACTAACACCCGGGGATGTACCTGGATTGGAGAGCTGTGCCATAGACTAAACATATAACAGACTAACTTACACAATAGTCATACCCTTCAACCAGTGCCACAGATATTTCCTTCATTATCAATGGGTGAGCAGTGCAGAATGATTGCTTGCTTGACATTTCCTCTGAAATTCTTGTAGTCTGATGGCTTGGAGAAGCAAGTCTCTTGTTGCATCCACCTGCACTGGCAATGGAACTGTACTCCTCAATGCTGAACATTGCTTAGAAGCAGCATTGAAGGGCACACAATGTACTCTGGTTAGGGCACTTCGAGGGCGATCATCAAGTGGTCCACTCCCACCATCACTACTTCACTGGTCGAGTCCTGAAGGACATCAGGATAGCTGTCTGACTGAGTGGCCTGAGAGACAAACCTAATTGAGCTTGTTCCCTTGCTTCTTTGTCCCAGGTGCATCCATGTCATGATTGTATTTGAAATCACAGCAACACAATCTATTTTCACGTTGAGGATTCCACCATGTGGTGTAGCAGTACCACTGCATTAGTTGCAATAGATTCAGAACCAATCTGGCAGTTCAAAAGTGGGCCTTTATGAGGCGCTGTGGGCCAGCAGCAGTAGAGCTGAACTTCATCACAGTCTATAACCTTGTGTATTGGCATATAACCTCTTTCCACAAGATTCAAGATTTCTTTATTTGTCATTGTACTGTTGCAGGACAACAACACAACCAAATTACGATGGCACTCCCTTGCCTA
>JAUZTB010000017.1:37323606-37338174 GCA_034780895.1 Rhynchobatus australiae | reverse complement strand
CTATGTTTGGATTAGGCAGGATGTTAAAATATCTGATATCACAAAACTGAATGTGTCTTCTTCAAACACACACTTTTTCTGAATTTTACAGAAACTAAATCTGCTATACTTTTATTTATCTATCACCGACTTTATCATTTCTTGTTCAGCACATTATACATCTGTTCCACTTAGGAACTGGGAAGAGGAGTTAATTCCAAACCAGCAAGTTTGCTGTGTCACTTTAAGATTCACACACAGCTTTTGCCCTTAACCTCAGTCAGGCTGGGTTCCTAGAATACAACTGTGGCGAGTAACCAACCCACTCACGGGAGGCAGGTGGCTCATTTAAATTGTTTAATTTGATTACACTCCACAGAATTTACACCCAGTTGGATGGGTTGCTCAAATCTTGGAGCCCGAAAGCTGTAGGAAATTGAGGGTTGCAGGATCCAACCGGCAAGCACGGTAGCATAGCAGTTAGCATAATGCTATTACAGTGCCAGTGACGCGGGTTCAATTCCCCCCACTGTCTGTAAGGAGTTAGTACGTTCTCCGTGTCTGTGTAGGTTTCCACCCACATTCCAAAGATGCAAGGGTTAGGAAGTTGTGGGCATGCTATGTTGGCGCCGGAAGCGTGGCGACACTTGCAGGCTACCCCCAGAACACTAAGCAAAAGATGTGTTTTGATGTACATGTGACTAATAAAGATCTGCTCTAAAGTGCTTTCCTTGCACTGCGCAAGGGACAACAGATGAAGGATTGCCACATTCCTCCTCCCAATATCACCACTCTCCCATCCCCAGCAAACCAACTATCAATAACTACCCCACTCACCCCCATTCTGCCCAACACCCCACTATTGATCAGATTAAACTTGATCATATTTGTCAGATGCTTCAGAATTCCCTGTTGAAAATGATATAGTACATGGCTTACCACAATGCTCAAGAGATCTGACTTATTGCTTTTACAAGAACAATACCAGCTTTTGAATTTGTGCTTGATCTAATCAATCACTTCCATGGCAATTCCGAGATGTACAGAAGGGATACTTTCCTGGAAAACACCAAGTGAAATTTTATAAACCAAAAAAGCTGAGTAAAATGTATTAAGGGTTTTCAGCACAGTGTATTCATTCATGTAGAGAGTGGTGCACTAATTATAAAAAAAAGCACGACTTCATAAGTCAGAAATCCATAGAGTCAATGGCAATACAGTGAAAATTCACCCATCAAATGCTTGTGAATCAAGTATCCGCTGTACTGGAATTTGATTACCATTTAACATACTTTATAATATTTATCTAACATTATTGCATTTTAACCAGGCTACAATACATTTCTTTTATTTAGGAAGTCGGAAGAAGTTAGTCCAAACCAACAAGCTTTCCCTGTCACTTTACCTCCCAACACTGACCATCTCCCCAATCTCAGGTTGGGCTCCTAGAACACTCAGAATATAACTGATGGAAATTTATGAAGAAGCTAAGACCTATCAGCACTTAGCTCAGAAGACTAGTGCACCGAACTTCTCAAATTGTAGGCAGGATCAACAATGGAAAGAGATGAGCATCTACACAAAGCACAATGGAGGGGGCAAAATGATCACAAATGATCCATGGCCAAACCCCACAGGGCTAGGAATGCCTCACATACAACTACAAAAATCAGTGGTGCTGTACCACTGAAGACTGGGTTACCCAGACTGGAGTAGTCTTTTCTGGGTGCTGTAGTGCTCGTCAAGAAATTGTCTCTTCACTTTTGTGGCTGGAATATCATTCTTGTCTCATTTTATTCTCCATCAAAACTTTCCTAAATATGCCAAAAATGATTTTCTTCTGAAGCAAGATATTCAAACTCATGAGTCTGGGAAATGACATTTGATTGACTCAGAGCGATCAACTTTTACTAACCCAATATACCACAAAACCACGCTCTTTAAAGCACCAGCACTCAAACTGCCTCTGTTGTCCTCACGAAGATCAGCGAGGTGACCTCCTATGACCTTGATAGCATTGTTCATGGAGATAGCTTGAGGATCATTCCAGGCAGCTGATCATGATCTGCCATGTTGCATTTTGCTTCTTTCTGCTGCATTAGGGAGGTCAACCATGCTCCATACTCAATGAGGGAAGATTAATCTACTGATCCTTTAGCCCAAAGGAGCAGGGAGAACGAGCGCAACACCTCCTCAGAATGCAGGCATTCGGAACTTGCGTTCGTGACCTTACAGACTTCCCTGGCAACCTCTCTTCAGGAGCTCCTGGCTCTGACCTGGAGGAACATTGTGTATTTCGGCCCAGTTTTACACAGAGAAACCTGACGAGGTCAACCTCAGAAATGAAGCTCTTGCTCTTAGTGCAACTTTGCAAGCAGCATTAGCCTGACCTTCAAAATGGCTTTAAAAGATATACAAATGGCCTGGAGCAGTTGAGAACCACTATCCCTTCACACCATCCCCCAAATAAAACCTAGCAACTTCATCCTGAAATATTCAGTTGGCCCCAGGCTGAAATTTTCTCCCCTGGGAACAGTTCCAGATTTCTACTACTGTTTGTGCAAAGTGTTTTCTGACGCTGGACCAACAGAGCCTAATGAGATTCTAACCCTGTCTCTTTTCATACTTTCTGATGACACAGGAGGCCACTCACCCTACTGAGTATATGTGAAATCCTTGCCTCTGATCGGAAAGTCGAGAGGAGCTTCTCTCTAAAGCATTTTGTGTTCCCAGGAGAACCATCAGAGGAGGTACGCCATGCACAATCAGAGAATATCCCCAGAAGTGGGTTTGAATCAAAGCTCAGAATCTGCTGGGACCCCCTACACAAAGGCTGGACTCTGCCAAGGCAGCACTCTGTCTCTCCCGTCCGGAGGAAAGATCCTGCCAGTAAGTTGGACACAGTTGGGAAACCCCCATCCCCCTCCATCCTCCAAACACTAGGGGCCAGGCTCTTTCACTCCTGGCTCCCACAGTCTTGAAGTACAGCATTAGAGGATGCAGCAAGTGGTGGCAGAACTTATCTGGACCTAACCTGCCCACATTCAGGGCTGCAGGTAACAGGCTCCAACTCCTGCTGCTGGAGGTAGGGGAAAGCGGCATGTGGGTGGTGCAGAGAGTGCAGGGTTAAATCTCCCACAAGCACAGAGTCCAGGCTCATTGAAATCTGGGCTTCAGCTCAATTTACCATGCAATCCCCAGAGCTGAATCAGGGCAGCATCCCATCCCTCCCTTTTTCTCTTTGCATGGGTGCCGACATCCTGAGTATTTGTCATTGCCTTTCAGGTTTTCTGCAGCTGCAGTGTTTTATGTCACAATAAGTTTTTTTTTGTTCCTCTGCCACCTGCTCTCATTTGCCTTCTACTTCCACTTATTCCAGACAGAGCAGTTGCATTTTAACAAGTCTTCAGCGCTCTCTCCCAGCCAGCATTGCCTTCATTCTGATTCAGTTTCCCTTCTTCACTGTATCAAAACATTCTCTTCTCTCCATCCATCTTCCTTCTATTCAACTTGTTTGATTGCTAACATTTTCTGGTTAAAACTCACCATTGAGACAGTAAATCTGTTTTTCTGCAGATGCTTCATAACAAGCTGAGTGTTTCTTTTTTACGGTCCTGGCACAGTTCCGCTTCAATTAACAAATTCTGTATCCTTATGGACCTTATTATTGCTGGGTACCTCTTAGGAGCTTTAAAAATGCAAGCAGAAATAAACTAAGTTCAACTAGTTGCTAAAATGGGTATTCGTAACCTCGAACATTCTTTTGCATGTAGATCTTCTGTCAGATTTTTGTCACTACACACATTCTTGATGCTTTCATTTTTCATTCCAGCAAGTTACTAAATTTGGATTTCTATCTGCCCATTTTGATTCTCAGTTACAAAATTAGTCTTCCATTGATTACTCATTTCAAAATTTACAGATACAGAGAAAATGGCACAGTATTTAGAAGAAGAACGTCACATGAGGGAAGAAAATCTGAGACTCCAACGTAAACTGCAAAGGGAAATGGAAAGGAGAGAAGCACTCTGCAGGCAGCTGTCTGAAAGCGAGTCCAGCTTGGAAATGGACGATGAAAGGTTTGTGAATTGGAAGTTGTCTCCAAAGGTGTTTGTTTTTACACTTGAGCAAACCCAGAGAAAACCAGTCACTTGTTTTAAAAGTAAGATTTTTGAGGGTGAAAAACTATATATGCCACAATAAGAAAATGAGCAGTTCTGTACAAAATTGTGGATTAACATTCGTTTGCATATGAATTATGATGCTAATCAATTTAAACCTAGGAAATGAAATTCATAAATATACAGCTGGCTATATAAATTTTATTGTTTCCTGTGCTAAATCTTGTCTTTTTTTTGTATCTGGCCTTGCACTTAGGAGCTTCAGCTGCTGAAAATGGTCCTGTACTATCTATGCTATAAGATCTGATTGGGGAAAATACATTTTGTAGATCTTGTTTTGATTATTTTAAAATATTTGATTTGTCTATTTTGCCTTCTCTACAAATGTTTTCCAAGCCATTAATAATGTTACAAGATTGATCACTTGATATTAGAATTATAGTGAAATGAGCCACTTGTTCCTCTGATCTTTGCCTTGGCCATGAAAGAAAGGAAAGTGATGTTCTCAAACTGAAGTGGTCATTTCAACTGTCTATATATTTTTGTCCTTTCCTTTGCTAAATTCCCAAACTACAACTTTGCTCAACTAGCTTCTTCCATCAAAGATACTTAAATGTCCTCTTTCCCTAAGCTGAATTGTCTATCTTCCATCAACATTTGGTCATTATTATTATCCCTCAATTTAAAAACAGTAAACAATCCTTCACTGTTCTAACTACAAACTTAATGCTTCATCATTGCTGGATCAGAATCCTGCAAGTCCCTACTGAAGAACACTGTAGGAACATCATTGCTGGTAGGACAGTACTTCAGGTAGACTGTTTGCCTTGACACTTGCCAGTCTGTGCTTGGAAGTCTGCCAGCTTTATTTTTTGCCTATTCTTTAGTTAATGGGCATTAACTTTTCCCTATTTTCCTGTGGGGAAAACCTGAGCTATAAGTTGTATCAATTTAGTTTACCCAAATGATTCTGGGTATAAATGAAACATTCTGATGCAGATAGTCACCCGGCATGGAAACGGGGCCCATCTGCTCAACTGGTCCATGCCGACCAAGATTCCCATCTAAGCTTGATGTATCTTGGATGTGTGTATTTTGGATATAATTGTTATTTTGCACAGTTACTAAGTCTAAATGTTTGCTTTCCAGATACTTCAATGAGATGTCTGCCCAAGGACTCAGACCTCGCACTGTATCCAGCCCTATCCCCTACACACCATCTCCAAGTTCCAGCAGGCCTATATCTCCTGGCATGTATTATACTCTCCATTTATGATCACTGGAACAATGAAACTATAGTATCCTCTTCCCTGCTAGTAGTGTATTTTGATAAATAGAGAATGATAGATTTTCAGAGAAACTCACCCCATTGGCCAAGTGGGTAGAAGAATTACCAGGTGAAACATGAGATGTGGAAAGCTGAAGATTGTCAGTTCAATGCATATTTTCTGTTCAATTTGTAGTCACTGCTGAGTTTGTTCAGGATAGGTTGGGCTGTTTGTATTCATTACATGATGGATAAACAATTGATTTTGAGTTCCCTAACTTCTGTAACTGTCATCAATGGCTGTAAAAACTTGATGTTTAATTTTGTGATGTACCTAAGGTTTGCTATTATCTGACATTACACTGTTGCCATATAATGGAGTTTATAATCTGGGAGAGGAGAAAGTTCTTGAGTGAATCTAGCTGTGAATATTGGCATTAATATTCACAGCCACTTTTCTGGTTAAAGGATGTGTTGGGCCCAGGTTAGATCCCCTGAGATGTTGACACCCAGAAACTTGAAGCTGCTTACCCTTTCCACCGCTGACCCCACAATGAGGACTGGTGTGTGTTCTCCCAACTTCCCCTTCCTGCAATCACCAATCAATTCCTCGGTATTGCTGACATTGAGTGCAAGGTTGTATGGTGTTTAAGCTATGCTTAACCACACACTCATGAGAGCAGAGCAATGGACTAGCACGCATCCTTGAGCTGCAGCTGTGTTGATTGGTAGCACGTCAGAGATTTTATTACCCATCCGCACTGACCGTAGTCTGCAAATAAAGTTGAGGATTCAGTTGCAGAGGGAAGTGCAGCGGCCAAGGTTTTGAAGCTTGGTGATTAGTACTGAGGGGATGATAGTGTTGAATGCCAAGCTACACAGCAAACAGCAGCCTGACGTATGTTTTAAAATATTTAAATTTAAAATATTGTTAGTGTATTGTAAATTTGTCACGGCACCCTGGGGAGTGGGAGGGGAGAAATCTCATGTTATTTTCAGAAAACATGTTCAAGTGAAGTGAGTTCATGCTATAAACAATATTTTGATTTTAAACTGGAAAGGAAAATGATCAGACCTATTATATGTTATTTATAGGTCTATCTTATGCAAGTCACAGTGTTGGCTTTACACCACCCACTACCTTGACACGTGCTGGAATGTCCTATTACACCTCACCTGGTCTTCACGTACAGCATATGGGAACTTCTCATGGCATTGCGGTAAGAAGTGACGAATAACAAATATTTATACATTAATGAAGTTTTGTGTTTGAAGTAAGGGTAAAATATGATCACCATTTTGAATTGTGAAAGGTTGTGTAAAAAGACTCAGGTTAAACATCAAATCTTTGATACACTATTACAGGTTGAAACTGTTTAGTTTGGCACACTTGGGAGCTGATTGGTGTCATCCCATTGGAAATCCAGGCAATAGAAATTGCCCAGATTGTCTTCCCTTCAGCAGGCGAACTGAAAGGGAAGACGCTCCCTGGGTCATGAAAGAGTTCCGAAAACTATCCGTAACCTGAAGCTTCCATGGGTGGAAAATACTGTCAACGGAGATTGCAAAGACCACAGAATGTTGGACTCGAATTTCAACCTGTGGTAGAAACAATCATTTGAAGCCTTACTTGCATTTGTCTGAATTTGAACTTTGCTTGAAAAATCATGAAGCTTGAGGGGAGAAGTGCTGGATGGGCAAGTTAAGGGTGAATTCAAAGCTCTGTTCTGAAAACTGAAGTGTTTAAAAACTTAGCCAAGAAGATAAGTAGGATGCAGTCTCAGTTAAATTGTTCACAGAATCAAGCAGCAGAGAAAACAATCGGATCGACGTGACTTCAAACAACGCAGATGTGAATTTTTCAATGTTGGCAGAAAATGGAACGAAACTAATGTATGAACTGTATTTGCAACTGTTTATTATCTTGGAGAATAGGATGTTCCTGAACTATGAAACTCTGGCACTCAGTAGATTCTTACAAAAAAAGGTTTTGTGTGAAATATATAGCATGTTGCTCAGTCATTGACTTGGGGATGAGGTTGCTACTTACAACTATTATCCAGATGATGAGGACATTCCTACTTCACTAATTCTGGAGTTCAGTAGATTCTGCTTTCTCAGCTTTTGCTGCTTGTTTCTTGGCTAATTAAGACATGATAAACTGAATAAACTCCTGCAAGCTCCTACCTTTTATGGGAGCATGAAAACCAATTATGTTGCCCTGGCTGATTCCAGGTATCCATGGCTTAAAGGATTAATAACTCAAATGGTTCATAGAAAGATAATGTAAAGAAGGACAGCTGTCCAAAAGCTACATTTCTGAACTCTATCAACTTGACATACATTTTAGACAATATATGTGAGCTCCATGGGGAAAATGCAGTTGATCTGTTTCAGTACATAGGGCCAGAATTTGCTGGAAAATATTCCAAGCCAAACTCCATTACCAATCCCAGCTACCACCAACCCACCCCACCCCTTTTTAAAAGGTCCATTCAGTTGAATGGAGAGGAATGATTGCAAGGGAAAAAATTAAGTGTTTAACATCTCAATTGCCAGAAAATGTTTTTGTGGTTTAATCTTCATCTTGTAAAATCTTTTTCATCCTTTAATGTTTTTAAATGATTTAATAGTTTTCAAGCATTTCTGTAGTTCAGAAGCATTGAAAGCTATTGATTTGCAAAGCCTGGGATGCATTACATTTCAAACTTTCTTTTCAGTTGTTTCACTGGGGCTTCCGGCATACCCATATAATGCCACTGCATCATACAAGGCTCTAACATTAATGATAGGAGAGCACTTGCTAGTAGACTGACATGTGAGGGTGGGGTGGTTCAGTATGTCAGTAGTAAGTGCTGCTGACAAAACTCTGGCCCTTTAATTGACCAACCAATAGAAAATGAGCACTATTGTATTAGCATCTCAAATTCTAGATAATTTACGGTATGTATCTTCAGCTGCACAGTCAAGATTTATCAAGCTTAATGTGTCCAGATTTGCAATTGACTGTATCTACTTTTTTATAATTAATTCTGTGGGATAACCTTTTTAATGTGGGGTTGCTTTTCAGTAACTTTGAACTGTTTGATTCTAAAAACACCTGAACCTTATGTGCATCTATTTGTTTTTCAGAGACCTTCCCCAAGAAGGAGCAACAGCCCTGATAAATTTAAACGCCCAACACCTCCACCCTCCCCAAACACACAGACAGTGGTTCAGCTGCCACCACCGCCACCTCCACCATCCCAACCAGCCCATTCCCAGCCTTCAACGTATCCTCCTCCTCCTCCTCAGCCATAGAGTGCACGTGCTGTGAAGCAGCTGATCTGGAGTGGACTGATGACATAAAAAGCAGTTTACTAAAGCCAAAGGCTTAACTGGCATCTTTTGGATTTGACTTATTTGCACTGAGATTATATAGGCTTCACCGCTAACTGTGTTGTAAATGTTTGTCTGAAGGGCAGCCAGTGTTTGTCCACAACACTAATTACTACATTTTGTCAGTGTTGACTGGAACTTCATGCAGAATCTTCATTTTGTTGCTGAGTATCTGCCACATCCATTTGGTAATAATACATGATTTGAATGTTCTGTCGGTCAGGGAGCTCCAAAGCTTCTTTCCACAGATTTGTAAAAAGAAAAGACCTTTCCAATTATTTCATTACAGAATTTTGCAGTACAAGCATGATGTGTCTTGTTTTCTAGACTGTGTTTATGCTTCAATGTTAATGCTTTAGTGTCTTGTTGGGTTTTGCCAAGCATTTACAGAATTAGCACTACATTTTGAAACAAAATAATGGGGAAACATTTTAACTGTATCATTCAAATGCATCCAGCACTATCACTGAATCTAATGTTTACCAGTGGTATGATTTATGTCCACATAAGCAGCATATAAGCTTAATGCAGATTCAGTATTGAATTTCTGTGATGTGCTGTGACTGCTGTTTTTTCTTAAGAAAACAAGGATTCCAGGGTCTAGTTCTGGCAAATCTATACCATTTGGCAGGGGTTATTTCTAAATTTAATCATTTTGATTTATCATAGATCAGGCTTATGGCAAAATGAAATATAACCTTTTTGCATTTCAATCTAAGATCAACATATTTTGATGTAAACTGTAACCTGCATAGGTTTAATGTCTGTGGGCTTTGTAGATAGTAAATCATTAGACGAACAAGCTGGCGTGTTTCGAGCGAACGTTGTCTGCTGTAAAATACTTGCTTTTGACGACAAGTAATCATCAGCTGAAATATTGAGTCCTGCAAATTTATGTTTAAAAGAACAAAGTTTGTCTTTGCTGCCAACTCAGCTTTTCGGATGGGTTTGAAGAGAATTTAGAAAACTGTTTTGAGCAGACATTTTTTTTGTGGTGTAATCTGCTAACCCAGGTGGAAACTTTACAGTTTTCAAGGTATAATGCTGTCATAACCAAATAATTCTGTACTGCTTGGTAGATATGGGACAGGCTGCGGAGTGCACAAGTTCTTGGCTGTAATGAAAGCTTCAATAATACATGAGCCGGTACACTGTATAACAGGGAGAAACCGTAAATACAGTTTTCCGTTCCTCCAACAAAAATAAATTGTTTGGTTTGGCTTTGCAGCAGCATTAATAATGTAAGAGTCCTTTTTTGCTTTTTCAAAAAAAAACCCTTGTGTTGGGAAGAGGGGTGAGAAGGGAATGAGTGACCACCAGTGGATCTTATAATCCATCTACTTTGAGGCATTGTTTATAGGAAACGTGAATCTTTTAGTTTAATCTGTGTACTAGATGGTTATGATTCACCAAAGGCTTTGCATACTGAGCCACCCAAACCACAAAGGTACGAAGTTTAATCTCTGGGCTATGCTGAGGTACCTGCTCATAACTAAAGTAACATTAGTAGCTGTGTTTGGTTTAGCATCCAACTGGGAAAAATTGGTTTGATTCCATGCTGCTAATTATTCTTTATTGAGGTATTGTCAATGGAAATTGGGTGGGATTAAGATTTGAGTTCATTTGTGATCTCTTTGTGTCCCAGCACTCCTGCTTTATTACCATCATCCTCCAATGGAAAGTTCCCTGAAAACCACACACTAAGAAGACCTCTAAGCTTTCAGGAAGTGAGTAGAATATTATTGAAGTAATAGGTACTCTTTGCCCAACTAGTTTTATGCTGCTACTCAACCTGAAATGTATGTTCAAATTTGGCATGAATCTGCTGCCCTTGAACATAGCAAAATCTAGCCATTTAGTTATTGGGGCATATTCGTTCATTGAATTACATTGTATGTCTTAAATCCTTTTACCCAACTTATTTGCACATTCTTTGATTAAATTTTTGACAGCATTGTTATTTAATTTCTAAAGCTACAATGGCTCTTTGCCAGAGATTTCAAGGTTTCCACAAACCCTTTATGAAGGAGTGCTTCTTGACATCTCAAAACTCAACTGTTAACTTTATGCCCCACTATTCTGACTCATCACAGCAGGTACAGTTTATCTCTTTCAAAATCTGTGTATGCCTCCTGTTAGATCACTCCTTAATATTCTGCCACAGGTGAATAAAAACTTAGTCTATTCACTTGCATAACTTCGCCTCAATTCAGTACCCAGAATTGAAGAAATTACCCAATTGTGGTCTAATAATCTTAAATCTAACTTTCAACATAACTTTCACTCCTTTGTAGTCAAATTCACTATGTTCCCATAACTTGGTTTTGCTTCCACTATTGAGTTAAAAGTATCATTATGCTGAGATGTCATAGAAAGAACTTCAATCAAATTCTGTTGTTTTTGTCTGTTTCTTTTACAAACAATGGTGTTCATAAACTCTGCTGAACCCACTGATATTTTGTGGGTAAACTAATACTGACAATCTTGGTTTTTACTTCTAAAAGAGTAGTGATTGAAGACCCAAGGAGTCATCTCTGTGCAAGTTTTCAATATGGAATGAGTTGGATCGTTGCTGCTTTGAGTTGCTGATATAAATTCACCCTGTTCAGATCAACACTGAAGTCGGGGTGGGAAAATAGGCATTGGGTATGCCTACATTTTAGGCAGTCTGTGCTCCTCACTATAAATTGCACACATCTGTGGGCCAAGATGGGCTGGGTGCCATGTTAGTGAAAGGTTTAGTTCACAAACAGTGAACAATCTAAAGACTGCCCAGATAATGATACCCATCATTATGCAATGCTAATTTGACACCAGAGCTACTTGTTGGAACCCAACGTTCTAGCTAACATCTACGTTTATCCTTGCATGGCTGGACACTTTTGCATCAGTGGGCTGTTATTAGTGGGCCCTAATACTTTGATTATCCTTTGACTGTTGCAGTGGTTCTGCATGCAAAAGTCTACAGGAGGTGATATGGTAGGTGCTGAAAGACTTTGTTCTGACTTCTGCATGAACCATCTCCTGGGAATGCATTTATAGACTTTCCCCTGGAAATCTAGTGTAAGTGAGGTAAAAGAGCAGAGGTCATCCTGAGAATAGCAAGCTGTTGGAAGAGGCATGAGCATTTGGCAAAGGGTGGATGGGTGTGTGGAAGATGGATTATTATAAGCCTGAAGTCCGATCTGTCCATAGTATTCAGGAAGCGAGGAACAATATGTTGACTATGCTTCAATAAAGTTCCTCACTAAAATCTGCCAACTATTCCAGCCATAATCACAACCTTGAAACGGCAATGGCTGCATTTCCAATGACAGCTAAGATGACTAGCAATGAATTTGTATGAAACATGCAGTGCTTAAATTTGGTTGTAGTTTGCCATGATTTGCAGTCTGTGACATTGGGTGCTACATTGAATCCATAGGTATCAAACTGACTTGGGCGCCACTTGCACATTGGAATGACTGGGGTTCATTGTATAGAAGGCGTTTTGTCATGTTGGTACTGCCTTTTTAATACTGCAGGTTTTTCAATTTACCAAGTGTTTCATTGTGCAAACCTGTCAGCTGCCTTTAGGCTAACTCAGTTTTCTGTAGCTACTCACCAGTAGAGCTTGTCATTTACCACCAGAAAACTGTGGTCCTTATCACCTGGCTGCAGCCCACTTGTAAGTGATGTTTTGCCAGGTGCATATTCCATCTCTGCCATCCTTCATTAGTTTCTGAGTTGGTGGTTAATTGTGAGATTGACTGCTGGCAAGTCTGCATTTTCAGGATCTTGATTATTTTTTTTCTGCTACTCCCTGACTTGGGTATTTGAAATTAAACAGATGGGAAGAGTGAAAGTAATCTGTATTTATTTGCACTAGCTTCACTTGTAAATTGGAATGTGTGGGTTGAAGGAGAGATGGGATGTGTGGACCAGGTGCATCACAATCTTTGTACTGTGGCCAGGACCTTTGCCAATGCTATCCCAATAATTTCTAGCCTTCTCCCCCATGGAGTTTAGGTCGTGCAACTGGGCCTACAAGTCTTTTGTCTTCTGCTGCCTCTGGTAGTGTCCTGACTTCCACTGCAGAAGTAAGCATGCAAATGAATGTTGGGTAATCTGTTATGGCTGATGTCTATTATGGTGTGACTGGGTGAACAACTGGAACTGTCTGCAAGCTAGAAGATGAGAGTTGGAAGCTTCCTGCATTATTGTGTGAGAATGCACTGGAACATATGAGCATTAGATAAGAGTCCTGATTACCAAAGATTATTGGTAGAAATTATAGGCTTTGCTACTTGAGTGGTCTCGACTGATCATAGTCCAGTGGTAGAATGTGACACAAGGCACCATTCATGGACAATGATCACACATGAGGCCATTAAACTTGAGAATTACTTGGACTATGAATCCTACTACCATCTTGGTGTGTTTCTGGAGGGCATTCTGACCCTGCAGATGAAGGACATCTCTGATGCACCATCTCCCTCAAGTTCTCTAGTGCCACACCAGAAAATATTATGAAACTTTGTCTCCCAAGTTCTGTATTCAAAGCATTTTGCATATCAGTTTTGCCCCAGTTTCATTCGTTTAGACTTGTTTTAATCAACATAGCCTTTCATGATTTAGGCCCTTTACTCTTTGAACCAACTGACAACAGCGCAGTTATCATTAGCTGGAAGCTGAAATCATTAAAATGAAGAGCCAGAATGAAGCTGGAGTGCTGCCTGCATTCTAATCACTGGCTCACACTGTGTTCCCTGTAGGCATTTTTGGAAACTACTGATTTTACCTCCATAGATCTTTTAGAAATTGAGATAATTGTGTAAGAAAAGCAAAGAAGTGCTCCCATCTTGTCCCTTCTGCCAAGAAAGCAGGAGTTTAATTTTTAATGGTGTCTGCATTGATATGAAAAGATTACACCTTCATCCTATTGATGGTGGAGTGCCTAACCATTTAGCAGTCCACTGTATAAATCCAAAATCTTTGACGATGGTTAAAGGAAAAAAAGCTTTCAAATTTATTTTGCACCTTCCATGCACTTTTTTGGTTTTACAGGACTTTGGGACCCCTGCAGTCACTTATAATATTAAAAAAATATGATGATCTGTTTGTCCAGGTCAATTTCCCCTTTTGTGTGATAATTTGCTATTGGTGATGGTTGAGGAATAAATATTGGGATGATTCCGATACACTTAGGATAACTCCTTGCTCCTCTTTTGAAATAGTAACATCAATCACTTTTGCCTGCTTGACCACACCTGAGAGCACTCAAGGCCTTGGTTTAAAGTGTCATACAACAAACAGCACCTTCAATACACAACTGTTCATTAGTGCTCCACCGGAGTATTGGCTTGGATTTCCAATGCTTGCACTTCTGGAGCAAGATATAAACCCCAAGGTTTTTTTTCTGCTGCAAGTACTATCAAAACTGAGCCACTATTGGTTGGCATTGGAAGTGATCATTGTTTTGGATAGGCAAATGTATTGAGAAAATAACATTACTGGCTCAGTATTTTCAGGCTATCCATCAATAATTTTTAACAATTTGATCTCGTCCTAATTATTGAGATGTTTTGTCCATATTCGAGGACACTGGTTTCCTGTGGCCAAGTCAAATGTTACATTTGTAATGTGTGGGTTTTGCCATCGTATTGATGACCATAATGGGCAAATTAAAACAGAAAATGTTGGAAACAGCTTTCTTGCACCTGAAATGTTAATTGTTTCTCTTTGTACAGATGCTATCTTGCCTACCTTTTTTTAGTCAAATTTCTGATATCTGAAGTTTTGATTTCTTTCATTCTGTGGAAACACTTCCATTTTACTGTGTAA